>JBAMIG010000004.1:1816758-1828585 GCA_037177335.1 Kiunga ballochi
ACACGCAATGTGTGACTATCACTTTCAACTTCTTGACATTGTTTCTTCCAGTGTAATGTGTGTGTGTGTGTGTGTGTGTGTATATGTGTGTGTGTGTGAGAGAGAGAGAGAGAGAAAGAGATTCTTCCTCTGATATATAAAAGTAAATGATGAAAAACAGTCATTACATGCAGTTTTTCAAAAATAGGCCAAACTGTCCAGAGTATTTGCAGTTTTGTGAAACTGCTGTTTGAAACCAACGTTTGCTGTAAACACCGATTACGGCATAATGATTGCCATTGCTTGATGACTTATCTACCTCAATCCTGTTCTGGTTTATGGATACCTTTCTTCCGTGTTCTGGCTCTGATACTAATTTTCTTTTAAAATAACTTTTTATGTTTTATTTCCATTCCTGGTTTACTGTTAGTCCTTCTTTTTAGACTGAAGATCAACTTTATGTAAATGTTATTAGTCAATAAGATCATTTTATTATTAGCAGTTCTTAACTGGTTCAAGTCCTATATACAGTTATTTAGCTTTTATCAGCTGCTATGAATCTGAGCGAGTGTCCGTGACTTATGGAGTCCCCCCAGGGTCAGTTTTTGGACCTCTCTCTGTTTAATTTGTATTTCCTCTCTTTGGGTCAAGCACTATAAAACTTCACCATTAAATATCACAATTATGCAGACGATACAAAACCTTATGTGTCTAGGAGAGTCCAGACTAAAGACAGTATTTAGCTACTGCCAACAAGTGGAAGAAACAGCCAGTAGAGATCAAGTTTTCATCACATGTAGACACTTTTAAATCCAGATTAAAAAATAATCTCTTTTCTCTGTATGAAATCTGCAAGCTAAATTTATACTTATCTTGCTTTTTATTATTTTCCAATATGATTTTATTTTTTATTTGTTGTTGCCTTTTTATGTTTTACACCATCTTGTTAGCATTGAATAGTCTTGAACATGTAATGTGATGTAAAAATAAACTTGACATGTTTTACCTAATGCACTCATCATAAATAAAACAATATCCAAGTTACAATCATTAAAATATTCATTCAGAAAACACAAATAAAACAAACTCAAAATGCTCACATACTTGGGAATAAATAAGTGTTCATAGCTCAGCTGTGTGCATGAGATATTTATTACAGACATACATAAATAGTATTTATGCAGAAGTATTGTTTTTCCACAAGTCATCCAAAACAACAGAAAGCATTAATGACGCAGTGGACAGATTAACACACAATTCTACAATAGTATTACTGTAAGTGTCAAACTCAGCTGTATACAGATCTAAAACCGAGAATCCTCTCACCACAAGCTTTACAATTATTCCTTTGTAATAAACAACTGGCATTGTACTCAAATAAATGTGGATAATAGGCAACATTAAAAACTTTTTCTTCCCTCCATAATCCCCCACTGGTTCTAAATTTGATTCCAAAGTTGGGAACAACCCGATTTACTGCCTGTATGGACTAATCCTGGCATTTTGCCATTTGCAATGAAAAGCAAGTCAAAAACTAAACAGAGCAGTGTTAAATGAAGATTATGCTGCTTTTTGTAGCTGGAGAAACTGAACAGGATTCCCTCATAAGCTTCTAACAAACAACTAAATGAGAGCAAAGTCTTTCTGTTTACACAGATTCTCGTCTTCATAACTTTTTATTACCGGACAGTCACCACATGACTAACACGGCTATTTCATGAAATACATGAAAGTTGTGCCTGTCTTTGACCGCCTCAGTCACCGTCCTTCGCCGTCCTTCATGTCAAAGAAGGAGTTTAGTCTATGGATCATAAAATTTCAAATGTTCTTCACACATCTGGCCTCACAATGGCCCACCATGCTTTGCTTTTCATGTAAATGTCAATGTGACAAAAAAAAGACAACAAGCAGTTCAGCTTGCCAGGGCAAACCTTTACGACCCAGCAATCGATAAATGTGAACATGATAATGAAGATAGATACAGAATATGTCAGTAATTGTGTCTAAATAAATTAGACTGTAGAACATAGAGAAGAGTAAGACACTGAATCCCAATTTGTCTGCATAAATGAATGCATTGTGTCGTGTAAAGCACTTTGAGTGGTAAACAAGAAAAAAAGGCTATGTACTGTAGGTACAGGACCATTTACTATTTCCTTTATACAGAAAAAAATCCTCAAATGAACACTTTATCAATACAAATAATTGTTATTTAACATGATAAAGTATTAAAAAAGACTAGTTCTCATGAAATGCATGCACATCATGGAAAACATAATACATGTTCTTAAACTTCTCATAAAATATTAAACTTTTCTTAAAATATCTTGAGAATAAGAAGACGTTTGTGTCAACTGGTGAGCTCTGAAGTGATTTAATGAAGGGAACGAGAAACGAAGGGTCTCTGGGTCTTAATACACATGCAATAATCTTCCGTGTATGATGTGTAACGGGTAAAATGATGGCCTTTCATGCTGTGTAGCGGTGATAAAGAACATCAGGTCTTAATTAACACAATCATTCAATTCAAATAAGTCATTTTCAGCCTGCAATGCATTCAGGCTCCCATTCAGGCTGCAGTCAGTTTTGATGAATGCTCACATGGCCTTCCACACAAAACGACTCACGGCCTTGCATGTATTTTACAAGAAGTTTAAGGTGTGACACAAGGTGTGTTTAAGAAATGTCTTTATTGTGTCATCACCACTTGCATTATCATTGTTTATAATCTGCTTGCATTCAAATATAGTCTTCGTCATTTAGAGAGAAATCCTGTAGCTTTCTCTTCTAGTACCTGGTGATGTGACACACTCACTTCAGTCACTTGATTAACAAACAATGAATTCATTATGTCTCCACTTTGACAAACTGATCTGGCACCGGAGAAGAAATTTATTTATTTTACAGAACATTTATGAGCTCCATGCATCAAGGTTATAATAATATTGTAGTGTTATGTTGCCATCCTGTGGAGTTCAGAGGCGGAAGGAAAAAAAAAAAAGCTTCCCTGCATTAAAGCTGCACAACAACAAGGAGTTTGAGGATTAGTCTCTGCTTTAGGCTCAAAAAAAGGAATTGACATTTTTATTATGATCTAATTCAGTTCAAGTTACCCAATCCTAACTAGAAAGCTCCTGTGGAAGGTCAAACCTACACCAAGCAGCCTATGGTCTAGTCCTACTCTGCTATAGTATAGTATAGTTTTTGCTATATTGTGATATTTGTTTTGTGTATTTACTCTGTATTTATTCTCTTGCAGTAATGAAAAGCTGAATAGAATTTGGTTGGGATCCACATCTATCTCTGATGTCTTGTAAAACCTGTTGGAAACTTGGATTTTCTGACTATTTATCGTTAGCTGCAAATGTTTATGCGCATATGTAATGAAATGGATTATTTCCCGAAGCGGGAAAGAATCCTTCACAACACTTCTGCATCCAGATAGTGATCTGGATAACTCCTACATGGAATATAAGTTTGACCAATTTGTTTGGACAAAGTTTGGACAATTCTTAATTGCTGATACTGATGTCAAACGAAGGCCATTTATGCAGAGTCACACCTTAAACTAAACTATATTTTAGGTAACAGGGGACATTAACATTTCACGCCAGTTTAGACATCTCCACCTCGCACAACGTACGCTGTTCAATCACTGCAACGGCCAATTTATTGTCATCTTTAATCATTCTGAATCAAAGACATTATCCACCTACATGCTTCTCCACTTTGATGATGTCAGTAAGTGTGCGCCAATGGACGTCCACCCTAAAGTAAAAGGCGGGCTCAGAAATGTGGGAGCCACAGGAATTATTGTAAGTTGTGCCAAACCAACAAAAATATATGCAAGACTCTTACGTGATGTGTCATATTATGACATTATGAGGGAGATGAGACATGGCTGAAGAGACTGATGTATAATATCTTCATGTTGTATAAAAAATCTGCCATAAAGAGAAGTAAAAATCCTTTACTACAGTACATCTTAATGCCAGTAGCAGATATCATACATCTCTAATAAACACTGAAACTAAAGGCCTGTTTCTAATGTTCTCAGTAACTGGAGAAACGGAGGTCCCCAGCATCCAGTACAGGACGCAGAGGATTCCAGACTGGGTTGAAATATTTAATCCATTTTAGCAACAGAGACTCACAGAAGCATGAATGTCCTGATGAAGGCTGTAATTCTCTCCCTTAAGTTTAAAATGATAAACTTCTCACTAAACATCCTTCTTTGCTCTTAAATGTCATTGTTTCTATTAAGAATGACAGCTGGGAATCTGGGAAGCAGGTGTTGTTCTACTTATAACCTTTAAAATTCAAGAGACATCAGCATCACTGTTTTCTTCCTCCCTCTTTTAACGCCTTCAACTGAGACAAATATTAAAGAAATTAGAATCATGTCTGCTCATAATGAACAAGTCCCATTAGTTCACCATGAGAATAATAACTGCAGACCGAGACACGGCACCCCAGTGTGTGTGTTATTTAGTTTTGATTAAAAGGTGACAAAGAAGAGAATATTCCCCATTTCATTTTCACTTTTAAACGATACCAACTTTTCTTTCCGATAACTACATTAATTGCAGTTATTTCACCAGCAGAGATAACTGATGTCAAACATCACTGTGAAGACTTCAGCAGGGAAAACATCCTGCGGTAACCTCCAGGGAAACAGCCAGGATCATTCAAAAGTTTGGTGTCATGTCTTACTCCTAAACATCTAACAATGATCCCTAACAGTAAATAATCATACATTATAATTATATTCTATCTCACCTGTCTTACCTGCTGCTATCTACATCATCAGCTGATCCTGGCTTAGAATTGAATTATTCAAAAACTTAAAAAAATAAAAAATCAAAAGTAAAGTTTAGTGTGATAAAAATACTTTACATATAAATATCAGAAATGTGGAGAAAATGTTAGAAAGTATAAAAGACAAATAAAAAGCAACAGAAATGTACTGATCAATACATTCACTGGCCATGAATCTTCAGCCAATGTGGGAGCTGGAAATCCCCCCCAAACACGTTTAGACATCTGGTCTGCTGAAATGTCGGCACTGGGGTCATCGTTGTGTTCTTTTTATTGGCGCTTCGATTGCACTTTTACAAGCAAAAAAAAGGAACAAATAAATTAGTAATTATACTTTTTACTAAATTCACAGAAAATAAAAAAGAGTTGAGAACAGAATCAATGCTATTCATTTCAGTTTAATTTATGCCGTCCAGTATGACAACAAAGTGGCCTCACAGGGCTTCACACACAGTTAATCCCACATCAGACATAACACACAATAAACAGTAAACTAAGCAGAGCCAGGACATCCCTGTCCTTAGAGCCTCCTTCTCGGTAAAGAAAAACTCCTAAAAAACCCAGTTGTGGGGATAAAAAAAGGAAGAAACCTCATGGAGCCCACATTGAAGGAGAGATCCTCTCCCATGACGGACAGGCAGATGTGCCTAGGACTGTTATCAATGAGCTCGTCTACATTGTGAATAACACAGTTCAGGTTTGTAGCATGCAGCGGTTGCTCTTCATCCAGACAGGGGAGTGGGGGTGGGCAGGGGATCAATTCATAGAGCAATAGTATTTCCTTATAAACCCACAGGCACATAGATACACACAGACACACACCCTCATAAACCATTTAACCTTTCTGCATGAAATATGTAAAAACACCAGATGTGAGATGCATCCTGCAGAGGAGTATTAGTGCCGATGTCCAGGCCAGTAAATCTATTTAGACTTTCTTTGTTTTCTAAACGGCCGTTAAAGCTAAGGCTCGTCCAAGCTTTGTCAAATACCTAATTGGGTTTTGCAGCTGTGTGATTTGGAGTCACCCTTTAACTGTCCTTTATATCCTGGCACCGAGAGGCCCATTGTGTCTTTGGATCAGATGCTTAGCTTTGAATCCACATCAAAGAGCACAATTTCCTCTAAAATCAAGCTGTTACTCCGTTTGCCACACGGAATTGGCTTTTCACTGGAAATGTTGGCAGGAAATATTGTCAAAGAAAGCAGAGCTCTTCTGAGCAAGTAGTGCACACATCTAAAACACATCTATGTTTTCAGTCCTCTTTGTGTTGCCAAGCCAGCACTTCAGGAAGGCAGTAACTGTCTGTATTTCAGAAAAAGTGCACTCTTTCTTTCAGACTGGCATTAAAGCAGTCTCATTCTTCTCGTCCCAATAACTGAGGAGTTTTAATGAAACCTTTCCTGCTTGTGTGGAAAAGTGCCATGTTGAGCCTGTGTGTGATTACACAGAGCAGAGTTTCTCACAGGCACCTCTCTGGGCACCCTGCACCATATCACACAAGCATCTCATTTTAGATGGGCATCAAAGCAACCAGTGCCTGTTTCCTGCTAAAACAGCCTTTACTGCGGCCAATTTCAATGAGCTTTTGCTCAAAGGAAGACGTCAACACATTTTAACCACCAAGTACTCATTTAAACCAAATCAAACACATCTCACTGTTTGGCTTTGCCTCTCAAAAGGGAGCCGGTGCCTCGGCGGCCATACAGGAGCCGCATTACATGGATGCTTTGTCCCACCTGAAATCAAAGCTGATTGTCTGCTCCTAACACAAAATATGCACCTGTAGGCTTTTGTGGGTGAGAATAAATGAATAAAAGACATTTGTACAACAAAGTTGTTTCAATGAAATGCTAAAAGTTGCTTTTTTAAAGTTGACTCAAAAACAAAAGGAAGTACTTTATTTTAAATCAGCACAATAAAATTAAGATGTAAATGAAATTATATTGAGCTTCACCTAATTCATTTCTATCCTTAAATTAATCTTTACAGTTTATTTATAGAAAAACGGGTTTAATAGAACTGAAACCAGATTTCTGTAGTGGTTCTATGCCTTCTTTTCCCAGAAGCAGGATTTTATTTACTCTCCAAATGTTCTCAGATTACTTTGCTATGATTTGATGCTCAATAAAATAAACTTGACATTTTTTTTCTTTAGTTTTTGTCTGTAGCTAAATAAAAATCCCCATTTGTTATTTACTAATTCTGAGCTGTTGGTATTTATAACGATTACTAAGGTGTTGAACTCGGGCCTCCTCTTCCTCCCACTTACTCCTTAATGTCTCCTCTGCTTCCTAGATGATGTTTCCACCATATGTTGACACAAAAATGCTTAAAAATGTTTTAGCTGCGAGAAAAGCTTTATGGTTTTTGCGTCAGATGAGATTACAATTAATCTTCTGGACATCCAGTCATGTCTGAATTACAATCTCATAACAACACATTATGGTTTGGATGCAGGTTCATGAAGTAAGATGCATAAATAATTTTTTAATAGACATATTTAGAATCAGAGTTAAAAACATTCATGTATTCAGCTTCATGGAGTCTGCATGTGTTGAACCATTTTATTTCCAGTGATTAAAACCTCTTTTCTCTTTAATGTCTCAATTAAAAGTTTGAACTATAATAGTTAAAGACCTAAATAAAATGAAGAAAATGTTCTGAAAGGCCTGATTTTAAAAACTCTCCCTTCTTCATTAAATTTCAGCCCTGATTAAAGTTTTTTCAAATATTGATTAAATCTTGAAAATGTTTCTGTGTCTGTGTACACTGACTATTTGTGGTTTAAAACCAGAGAAACAAGGTGACAGTCAGAAGCTCTGGTGCTTGATAAAGTTGTTCCATGGAGTATGCTTCACCTTATTAAAACCCATCTGGATTCTACCTTCTGCTCCATGAGAGCCTTTTGAGCCTGGAATGGATCGGCATACCGTGCTGGTTTTATCTGAAGAGGGTTTTTTCTGCTTGCTGAGGACACAGAAGAGCGGGGGTGTTGAAAAAATAAAAAAAAGGGAAAGAAAGAAAAACTAGGTCACCATTTTTACTACAAACCTCCCCTTCTCCCCTCATTGTTGCTGAGCAGCTGTACAACCCCTACTGTGATGTAAAAACGGCTCGTTTCTATTGGATGAAGCCAGGCGATGAGCTGCAGGTGTTGAGTTATTGGGCATTGGATGGATCGTCCAGCAAGGCTGTGATTGGAGGAGAAATAGGAAGAGGATGGGGTGTGTGGTTATAGGAGGGGAGGGGCAGGTGGGGAGAGGGGGGGGGGGGGGACGCTCCTCTCCCACTGAGTTACTATGGCGCCCCAGGGAGATCATTGGGGGTGTAGACACGGGTGTGCATATATGCAGAAGTAGGAATTTAAAATGTAGCTTGAGTTGCGCTGAGAGCAGAGGCAACGTGATTGGGTGAGAGAAAACAGAGAGAATGACAGCGATGGAGGAATGAAAGGAAAAGAGGGTGAGGTTGCTAATCCCGTCTCTGCTAACAGCAGGGAGTGTGTGTGCTTGTGTGTTTGTGTGAAGTGGGTATCATTTCTGTTGCAGATCTGGATGGAAAGTGCTCTGCCAGAAAACATGCCCTCAAAGCCATGTGCTGCTGTCTCCAAGCAGAGCTGAATGCAGAGTCCACAGTTCAGCAGCGTAATTCGTACAGAAAAGAACAATTCTTGCACAGCAGCACAGTGCTGAGTGAATTTGCAGCCTCGGGCCAGAGTGCACACACAACTACAAGGATTCCTTAACATTAACAGACTGGATTTGTTTGAATTATCCATCAGTAGCCAGTTTTCTTCTCCACACAAATCATATTGTAGCGTAATCTTAGTGCCTTCAACTTTAACAAAAGAAATTATAAACCTCTTTTAGAGAGGAGCACAACAGTATGTTTATTCAAGATGAACATTTTACACACTGCTATGTATCAGGCTGTAATTTATCCAACAATGGTGCCATTATGTGCTCTTATTTAGCGATGTGGAGGATAAAATGTGCATCCTGCAGAGACATATTGTTCCAGTATGTTTTACATCCAGTGTCTGCCAAGGACACCAGAGGGAACAGCTGTCACTGCAGCTGTTTACTTTTCATTATTTGTCTTTCAATAAATATTTTAAGCACTGGTATTATACTCCTCACGTCTCTCTACGAATGGTCAAACTTTATTTGATTTTTTTCTGTGTGTGAAATGTTCTGGTGATGGAATAAAAAAACAATATGTGGGATTTAGAACTGTAAATTGTTTTTTTTATTTGCATTGTTTTAGAGAAAATATTACATTTTATTCTTTATTTTTTACAACAAAAATATTTTTTAAATCTTTTTTATTTTTAGTTGTAGAGAAAATTCAGAAAGGGCCTGAATTCCACTCAGTGTTTAAATCACAACCATTAGAAATGCTTTAGGGATCCTTTCAGTCTTAGCACTAACGTGGTTTAATAACAGCAGACTCACTGAGTACTGTTTCTGATCATGTCCATCTCTTTCTGATCACAAAAATATATCAATATAAATCACCAGATCTAAAAAAAAAGTGTGTTTATGAGTTTGAAGGAAATAGTTTATTGTCCTTTATTATATCAGGAATGTATTTCTTTAAACCTTTAAAAACAGATTTTTAATTATATATTAAATTAAAAGTTTGTATATTTATTGAAACATTTTTCATTTCAAAATTTAAATAAGCAATTATGTTCAGATAATCTTTTAAGTGTGAATATTATTGGTATTATTGGTATTACCTCCCTGCATTCCCATTCTTGGCAAAAAAATCTATTCTTGCCACTTCAGTAGATGGAGGTAATAATGTCTAAAAAAAAACTATACAAAAAAGAAAAACCTTTCAAGCAATCTTTTCTTTTCTCTGAGGCATTCTAATATTTCTGCACTGCATAAGTGCTTTAAATCACAGTTATTATCACAAAATCCAAAAGATGTAAAATGTTTTGTAATCTTGTCTCCAATCACACAATTTCTTTTTTCTCTTTTTTCCATCATCATGACTGTGACAATCCTGTCTCCCCAATTCCTTGATACAAACTGCTGTAGCAGGCTCTTTTGGGCCCAGATGAAAAAGTAGCTGTTTATCTTTAAATATGTAAAACTGAGGGTAATAATGGCAAAGTTCAAATTTCTTTTACAACAACTAAGATCACACACACACACACACATATATATATATATATATATATATAACTTCATCATTCTGAGACTTTGTATGGATGGATGGATGGGTGGGAGAACAAACAGATGGATGGATAGATGAACAAATGAGAGATTACAATAACAGTTAAAGCTGCATATGTCGTCACATAAACAGTAAATCTGCATTATTTTACCTTTAATTTATTACAGAGACACATGAAACATGACCCAGTCTGAATAATGTTTCAGTTTCTGATCATTTTCATGGCTAAGTGTGTAACATTGACAGTTAAAGGCTGCCTTTCACAGCAGCTGAAAGATCAGCCGGCTCTGTGTGTGAAGTACTTTTTAAAAGCATACAATCCTTTTGGGTTTTAACTTCCCTGCAGCTTGTTTTAATAGCTGCTTTGTGCATGTAAAAAGGATTCTAACTTATTAAACCTAAAATCCACACCTTAGGGATGTCTCTTACTCGGTAAATACTGATCCTGAACTGCTTCATTTGTAAGCTCAGCTTTTCCTCCTGAACAGAGCACAACTGTGAAACTATGTCCTCAGCCTGGCTGCTTGTTTGGAGAATCCTCACAACTAATCAGCTGTCTTGAATTTTATCATCCTTGTGTAGCTGCTCACCAGGAAAAAGAAAAAAGCAACAGCAAGCATGTTTCAGATGGATGGAAGATGGTAAAACTTTACTCCATCACAACTAAACATACAAATCTAATGACATGTCATCAAAGCCTGGAAGGGATGAACAATTTAAAAATATTTCTGCAATATATTAATGCTTCTGCATGTATAAAATTGAAACAACACCATGGCAACCAAATTCAAGCTGCTTAGGTATCAATATGGGTCCAATCTCATCGTGTCCAACATATCTTGCTGCGGTAAAGTTACATTTACTCTATCAATAATGTTTAAGCCTGAAGGTGTTGAGCTTCATCAGCACCAGAGTCCGAAATTGTTGCCATTCAATGTTATTTAACACTGAAAATAATTCATAAACCCTATTTCCATTAATAAACCATTTTAAACAATTATTTTGTGCATCAAATTCCATCAAGTAAAAAACAAACAAAAAAATATGTTAAATAACATAAATGATATCACATATGATGTCTCCCTTTTTATTGCCATTAAACTGTTTAGCTTTGGCTCTGAAATAAAACAAATCCTCCATAAAAATAACAGGATGTTAATCAGATCTTTTTTCAGGAGAATAAACATTAATGATGTTGCCTCCAAAAGACAATAACATCACCCAAAATATTCTAACCCACACAGTAAGATACCAGAATTACTATGATACAATATTATATTGATAAATCAGCTAGTGGCATTTGTTCACAATGCAAACGTTGTTCAATCAATACAATGAACATTTTTACATGTTACATCAAAGTATTTTCACTTGCCTGGCACATCAGTGCAGGTTTATTTACAGCCATCTTTGTTTTAAGAACAGATTTTGATTTATTTTAAATGAATTAACTTTAATATCTGAGGTTTTAGGATAAACATCTAATAATATTGTAGTTGCTTTTTGTGATTTTGATAAGAATGGAAACTGTTGTGCTTTTTTAAATTAGGTATAGTTTCATATGAATCGGTGGGCCCAGAATCAGTCCGATCCAAACTGGATTGTGTCTAAATTGAGATATTGATATTGGTTTCCATTATATTGAGATCATACTGGTGATTTACACCCAGTTAGTGCTGGAAGATGCTGGAGAGGAGAATATGGAGAACAAATTGCTCACTGTTTCAGTTCCAACAAAACAGATGCTAATTTTCCATGATATTAATTTACTAAATGTGTATATATATATATATATATATATATATATATATCTAAAGTACATTGGCAGGTTAGCAATAA
>JBAMIG010000004.1:1869590-1880095 GCA_037177335.1 Kiunga ballochi
TGTCATGAGCTCTGTGATGGACTGGGCTCCTGTCCAGGGCGTACCCCGCCTCTCACCCGTTGACAGCTGGGATTGGCATGTAGACATACACCTTGACATCTGATATTGTTCTTTCCAGTAACCACTCTGAGTTCTGAAAACTTTATATCCTGCTCCCCAGTTAGGCTGAAGTTGTGTCCCTGGGAAAGACACTTCACTCTCCTCACTTCAAATATTACAACATTGTATCATAAATGCTGTTGTGTATTTCAGTGATGGTCAGAGGGTGCATGTTTACTATTGCATTTTCATCAGTACACTTCCGATCAGCCATGGCGACACATACAGCTTCAGGTATGAATGAGGAGCGAATGAACAATGCATTTAATGTGCTTGGGTGTTATTATTATTATTATTATTATTATTACACAGTGAGCTACCAGGAGTTCAATCCCAGTTAACGTCTTGAGCAAGTTTTTTTTTTTTATAAATAGGTTAATTTGTTCTTTGTGTCTAAGTTCTCTTTTTTTGTGGAAACATGTCTATGCACAGAGCTGGATGCATGAGGTCTACCA
Source organism: Kiunga ballochi (assembly GCA_037177335.1). NCBI lineage: Eukaryota > Metazoa > Chordata > Actinopteri > Atheriniformes > Pseudomugilidae > Kiunga > Kiunga ballochi. Next base: position 1,870,145 of record JBAMIG010000004.1, read on the forward strand.
ATAACCTCCAGGACCCCATCAGATCTCCTTTGTCCACACTGACCACTACAAGCTCTGCCAGCTGTAAGCGGTCCTTACTATTCAAATTGTACAAAAATTGGAAATGATGTAAAACATAAGATGTACAGCCTAAGATAAACAGGTCTGTAAGCTACCCGGATGGAGGAGTAATGGAATTGAAAATCTTTCCAGCTGTGAGCACACACTGTGAGGCCTACTTATGTGGCAACCTCAGGACAAATACATATAATTAACCCAGTAGAAGTCAAGAAAACTGTGAAACCTAAAATCTTGGGAGAATGTAGATGGGGGGCTGGTTTATCCCACATATGTGATAAACAAAGTCAGCAAGTCCTGTTTATGATTTACACTGAAGATTACCGTGGAGTCTTTCATCAGTCCTTTACACCGTTTCTGGGTGTATTTTTGTCAAACATAGACATTTACAGTACCACTGTAAACTTAAGGGCTAGTGTTGAGCAGTATAGCATGTATACTATACTGCTATACTATACTACTATAATACTACTATAATATACTGCTATATTATATTGCTATATTATACTACTATACAGTGTATACCTCAGAACAGTGGTTACCAGTATATGTCTGTATATAAGAAGTTGTAATCCTGGTGCGGCTATACCGGAACAGAAATTCCCATTAAGGGATGAATAAAGTATTTTGAATTGTCATCGTCCCACATTCTAGTATCCCATTCTAGAATGTGCTGCTAGGTAGCTGCAAACTGTAGTAGCTCTGTGTTAACTCCCGTGATTCTTGTAACATAGGTGTCTTTTTAAGACGTTAGCTTTCAATCTGGGTTTGTCAAGGAAGAATTTCCATGCTGGCAGAGGCTGTGCTACACAGGAGTTTTTCTGCATATTTTTTTTTACTCTTTCAAGACATGTTATGGCGGGTCTCCATGGCAACGAGACTTGTTTACCACCAGGATTCACTGATAATACTATCCAAATTCAAGATTATCAGTGAGTTGAAAAAGAAAGAAAAGAAGATGCAGGGCTGCATGAACACATCCACTAAGTTCCCGTCCTATAGCTGATACGTCTCACTCGGTTACTACAGAGGACAAAGTCCCCGTCCTGTAGCTGATACGTCTCACTCGGTTACTACAGAGGACAAAGTCCCCGTCCTGTAGCTGATACGTTTCACTCGGTTCCTACAGAGGACAAAGTCCCCATCCTGTAGCTGGTACGTCTCACTCGGCTCCAACTGAGGACAAAGTCCCCGTCCTGTAGTTGATACGTCTCACTCAGAGATGTGCAGCATTTTAAACACCAGTAACTAAGATATTCAGGCAAATCAATAAATTTCAAATAAAAACAATCCATTTCAGCTTGTTTTAAGCTACAGTGTGAAAGCATGTGCATCCAAAGTTCAGCCTCTGAAACCAAACCTGGGACATCATCTTTACTCTCAGTCAGGAATGAAGCTCATCCTGTGTTTATCCCTCAATGTGGAAATAAATCTGCTCCCTGATATTTAAGCTCTGCGGTATATTTTTACAACAGAAGACTTGTTTGGGACGAGGTTTCAATAAGCACTAAAATCTAAAAGAGAAGTTGTTCTCTGATCACAGTCAGAGAGCACACTGCATGGAAACACACTTCATGCTGCATGTTCTGACTCATATATGCATTTCACATATGCTCCAGGTATTTAATATCAATTTATTAGTGGCCTTAACATGCACAGAGAAAGAGATGCACATGAATGATAAAACTTGTTTCTAAATTGGAGCTGCCTGGCTCTAAGATCCAAAGCAAAAGCACCAACTTTTTATGCCTGCTAGGAGGAAATTACAAAAGATAAAATGTTCACATCTTTTCCTGGATTAAACAGGTTTATTAGTACTTTATTACTGTATTGGAAATACTGTACAAGAGATCCGGAACTGGAAAAACATTTGCAGAAAGAGCCGTTAGTTATTGTAAGAAGGTCTTATAATGTGGCCATTTCTTACATATTTTGCAAGATACATAAAAAATATCCGAAAATGTAAAACTGCACAGGCAAGTCAACCTGAAGCATGTTCTTGTGTTATTTTAGTCTGATAAGTAGACCAGAGACATGAAGTGTATCCTTGAGGAAAGCAGATAGTTGTGCTGACAGTAAGCTCTGTAAAGCTACTTTCATTCTATCACACATATTTCAATGTGATGGTAAGCTTTTAAAAGCTAAAAAAAAGTCTTACAAGCACCAAATCATCTGCCAATATGTGGAGCTTTGCAGCACCTTTAGATAAATGGAATAAAAGCAAAAGATACTCTATCAAAAAGAGATGCCTAATAGGCTGAAAACACAGAAGATCTGAAAGTGTCCTTTGTAAAGAATGTCGAGGAATAAAGAAACTGGTGAGGGATCCAGCTTTCTGCTGGGTTTATTGAACGCAAAGAAAGTCACTTTAAAGGGTCATTTAAACCTTAAAATGGATCTTTATGAAGGACATTTTAGAAAGAGCAACATCGAGCAGGTATCAATACAGTTTAAAAAGTGATGCATCAGTGGTTAAAAGAGAATCTGTCCATCTAGCGTAGCTTCAACATGCTCACGTTAAATTAAAACATCTGATGAGAAGAGCTCAGAGATCTTGGATCCACATTATAATCAAGGAAACATTGTCAAATATTCAAACAGAAGGTTGATTTCTCTCAGAATTACCTCTGGTGTGATAGTATGACTTTGTCATCAATATTTACATATTGTTGATGCCTATTCCCGACCTGATCCAAATTCAGTGTTAAGTCTGCAGCATCACATGGAGCTGCTGTTCACATTTCAGCATAAAAACACAGTTTTTATGTGTGACAGCAAGCTGAAACTACATCTCTGCCCTTTGTAACAAATAAAACTGCAAGAAAATCAGGTAAAAACTTTAGGCTTAATATGTTTTGCTGCTCATTTACTTTACTAATAAATGCATTGTAGAGAGACCTAGCCAAGATGGCGGCCGCTTTATATGTGGGCTACTATCTATATACAGTAGGTCTATGAGGACATGGCCTACTATGTAGTGGGTCCCAGACTCTGGAATGAGGTCCCTCTCCTTGTCTGAACTGCCTCTACAGTGGTGAGCTTTAAATCCCATCTTTTATGTTCTAGCTTTTGAAACCATGTCAGTGTAGTAGTCCAGGGTCTTTCTCTTGTTCTTTTGAAACTGGGTATTTTTATTTTATTTTATTCATTATGTTGTTAACTTTTTATGTATTTTCAGCACTTTAAAATGTGCTTTATAAATAATGTGAAAAGTACATTTATTAGTTACTTGATTCAAAAAGCATGTTCCTTACTTTTTTGATTATATCATAACACAGTCATGTGTTTCAGTTAAAATAATCCCTTTTAAATAGTAAATGGACTCATACTTATATAGCCCTTTTCCAGTCTTATCGACCACTCAAAGCGCTTTACACTATATAGTCACATTCACCCATTCATGCACACGCTCACACCCCAATAGGCCCAAGGACACATTAGCATGACATTTAGCCTGAATTGAACTCCCAACCTTACAGTTGAAAGACAACTGCATATATATATATATATATATATATATATATATATATATCAGAGGTTCCACTTGATTTTTTTTGTTATTATTCTTTTTGACTGACGGGGTGATAAAAATCCCGTCATGATCTATTTTTACCTGTTGCTTTTTTTTTTTAATTATAATGACACATTCAACATAATTTTATTTATATTATTTTTAATTCAGTCTGAAAATAGTGAACTACACTATAAGAAGATGAAGCAGAAACACAATCTTTTTCTCCCGCACTGACCCGGTATGAACAATGAATGACTGCACTAACAGATCATCTGCTCATGCCTGAGCGTCTCACACTGTCCTCCTTGTCCACATGGACATAAAATGTGTGCATGCTTCTGCCTAATCACATGCCTCAGGTGGGATTGCTGCAGAAACTATTGTCATGAGGTTTTAGACTTTTGCCTCAGACAGGCGACTTCTTGTAGTCGTAACTTCTCTGCAGCCACACTGGATACTGGAACTACAAGCACAACTTCAGCCAAAGTTTTAAAATACGGGAACATCTCTCTAAATTAAGTGATCAGGACCAGATTCTCTGAATGAAGGTGTAGCTTCCAGTCGAAAAGAACAGTCTTCACTGATGGTCTGGAGTGGTTTTATTTCATTTGTCCATTGAAACCAGCATAAACCAACGTAAGAGCTAGAGTATAAACACAAAACAAATATTACGCCGGTTACCTTAATTAGCTTTAGCATTCACTTTAGCCACTTATATATTTATAACATTTTCAATTTGCCATAAGATCGCTTTGAAATATCTTGTTGCCACATTCAACTGAAGCTGACTTTGATATCATCAATTAATAGTTATATTTCCCCTAATCTGTCAATTGTATTTACCTTCGTTACCGTTGAATTGTTGTTTTTTTTATCATACGTCACAGCTCTTTTAAAATAAGACTTGCTTCTTAACAATTTCAATACAAAAAACTGAATAACGCATTTATATTATATATATATATTTATATATTTATATTTTTAATTTCTTGAGCATAAACAAGTTAACTGCCTTTACAGAAGGGTTTCCTGATTAGACTCGCTTTAATGGGAGGAAATCCTGCAGCTCATTCTGCACCAGAGCTTCAGATGCACCGGTCTGTGATCGTAGTGCTCACAGACTCGCTCCAAGGCCTCCTGTCTTTATGAAGACACTGAGGACACTCAGCTGCCGGGACATTTTTCTGAGTAAAGCCAACAAGGTCATACAGCAAGTAGAACATTACATCTGTTCATATTCCACCTAGTGGTCAGGGGTGTGAACTGCTATCAGTCAAAAAAGACGGAAAAGCTTCAGATTTTTCTGTCACCGCTTTAAAAAAACGGTCAATGATGGAAAATTTCCGGAGCAGAAAAGAAAGGGCGTACCCGTATGAGGAGGATCAAAAATACTATTATTGTTAAATTACTAACATCTAGTTTCTCAGAAAGAAGGACGATGGAAGGAACGATGCACATTTTGATTTCCGATTCTCATCAATACATTTTTTGATAAAAATTTCTCAGTTTTAAAGAAAAATAAGCAGATTTTCCATCAGTATCTGATTTATTACCAATAATCACTGTTAGAAAATGCACTTAATAATTGTATCTGGAATACTTCTGCTAAATTTATTTAAAAAAATAAACACATAATATGAGACAATTGGGACTAAGGGAAGGAAGACAAAGAAGGAGAATTATGGAGGAGAACAGGGCACATGGAGGTTCAGGCAGAAGAGGTGTGAGGGGGACGCTGTTAATTTGCAGTTCAGAGAGATTTTTTAGTTTGACACACTCTACGGGAGGCCTTTGACTGGCCTTTGAAGTGCAGTACACACGTGTATACACACCAACACACACAACTCGCAGTCAACGAGGATGTTTGCTTGAAGGTAGAGTAACACACAGGAAAAGAGAGAAGCACAAAAATGGAGGAAATCCAAAATCCTTATTTGGTATTAAATATTTTTAAGTTCATCTTGTCTGTAAATGTCACAAACCAGTGGCCCCACTGTCTGCACAGATCCTGTGTAGACAGATGGTTAGACAGGAACAAAGCGAGATGATAGGCGCTGAATTCTGGCTAAGAAAGATAAAATTACATTTCTTGACTTTTTACTGCCAGAGGACATCTCAGACTTGTGTTTCATCACCCTCCTTCCTTTGTCATAATGTTTGCAATGGCTGGCTAAACCTGACTATTGATAATATTAATCATACATCACAGTTCTCTTCCCCCTTCCTTCAGCCCACTGATGTTTATTACAACCATGCTCACAAGACAGAAAAGACTACTTGTTCTGCATAGGAAGGGTACGGAGTAAAACCAGGCACAAAATTAGTTAAAGATAAAAAAAAAAAACCCTAAAAGACAAAAAAGGAAAACTTAAAAATTAAACATTTAACAACAGAAACTGTTTATTAACAATATAATATCAAAGTTATGTAATTACATGTTAGTCACACTCCTTCACCCAAAGTTGTCCAAGCAGCTGTGATGTCAAAGAGACGCCATCGAACGCCATAGAATTGGGTTTCAACAAATTCCTTATTTTGTTTTATGTTGACACTAAGCATCACACAGTTACTGCACATCCACTATGAGAATTTACTGTTATAACACATTCATGAAGACAATGTCTCTGTCTCTTTCCTGGTACATAACACCTGATTCACATCAAAGGCTCATTAAAAAGCAGGTGCAGAAGATGAAAACAACTTATTGGAGAAGTTCATTGGAATCAGGTGTGTTGTAGCAGGAAAACACTAAAACCTTCTGGACGGTAGCCCTTAAGGACCAGAGTTGGTGACCCCTGGTTTAGCGTAAAAGTCACAGTTCTAGCAAATTGTCAACCGTTTTACAATAAATGGGTTTACAGAAAAATAGTCACACATCATTATTTTGCCTCAGCTTTTTGAAGCCATTCCCTCATTTCCTTTTCTAACTCAGTGAAACATAAGCTGTGCCTCAGTCAGTGCACTAACACACCTAAGCTGGCACTAAGTGCATTTACTTTGACATTTAAGCAAAAAAGTCTGCACTGAAAGTAGGGAAGCTGCCCTAAAATTAGCCAGAAATTTTGTGTGAAACGATGAACACTTTGTGCACTAAATCGATGCCATCTTGCTGACATAGCATATATGGAAGTGGTAGAAATAATGACGGCAAACATTACTGCAGTGGAGGCTACTTTGTATAGAATGAAGTTATTTTGTCTAGGTTCTAATGCTATGTAGCAACCACAGCTTGCTACATATTTAATGTTGTGCTTACGATAAGTCTTGGATCCAATAATTTGTGTGAGGTTGCCAAACCCTATCCATGTAGTGGATACAACATAACAGTTTTAGCGTGTGGCAGAATAGTTCAACCAGTCATACATCAATACCGGTAAATGTCGAATGTCCAGTGTACCATTTGGCAACATTTAACCACAATAGTGCGCACTACACACTACATTGCAGTGCACTATGGTACTGGCATTGAGACACAGCCTTTGGATTACCCTATTGTTTGCGCCATATTACATCATTTTAACCGGTTACAGACGTAAATATAGAAAAAATTATTTTCATTGCAGTTTTGACAAACTTCTGCATGAAAACATCTGAAACAAACATGTCATGGAAGCACAAAAATGTTTTTCTAAATGTAGGTGTTTCCAATACTGGATTTTTGTTGCAGAAATTAGATTTTGCGCAATTTACATAGTGCACAATCCTGTTTGATGTATTCATCAGAAGATGCTTTGCTGTCATCATAAAGAAATGACATTAGCAATACTCAGGTATAGGCTATGGTGGTTAAACCATGTCATGCTGGTACTAAGGAGATCAAGTTGAGACATACAAATCTCCCCTAACCCTTTCTATAAGCTCTGGTCTGAAGCATTAATCCAATGCAGGATGGATCAATCTTTTCCAGATGTTTCCAGCAGATTGTGATCCTGCCATCTGATTGTGGAGCTAAAATAGACTCGTCCGATCAAAAACATTCTTCCATCTTCTATTGTCCAGTTTTGATGAGACAAACTACTGCTCACTGGATATTTTCTCTTCCTCAAATACATTTTTCTGTGAAAATTCAAGTAAATACTCAAACCAACAACCATGCCACATTCAAAGTCCCTTAAATCCACTTTCCGAAATACACAGCAAAATTTAGAATTAATGCATTTAAATGGGTCTTTATACCATAAATGGAGCTACAGTAGCACTAAACGAGCTGTGTAAAGGGGAAGCGGGAGTCTAACAGAGGTGACTCACTTTGCTGCCCCCCCTTCCCAACTACTTCCCATTCACCAAATTTACCAGGATAATTCAAATAAATCAAATAAAAATTATCCTTTTTATTATTTGGAACAACTGTGTTAGTACTGATTTGCTACTAATTTTAGACCCAATTTGCAATGTCCATTTTCACCCAGACAGATCGAATTGTTGAAAACACCGTCGTTGTGGGGAAGATATTTACTGTCTGCATAAGTGCACCAGCATGGCTAATATACATACTTCCTGCTTAATGACATAGATTTAGACCATTGCCACACATCCACTGCATCTGTTGTCTTCACTTTAGATTCTTTATTCACTCAAAACATCAAACTTTCAGGATGCTCTTCAAACCACTGACAGAAGTCTTTTAGATGACAGCTGAAGATTGACATGAAAAGCTTGTGCACTCATGTATCAAGTACTTCTTGACAGCATTCAACAACAACATGTGGACAGCATATTCCTCTGGCCCGTCCGCCCACAGACTTCTGTGGTATTCTGAGCATTGGCATCACATTTAAGTTCTCTGAACTGGCATGAAAAAACTTCCCTTAGTGTTTGGTTTTTTATAATCCAACAACCAAACTAGCTGATTTCTAATACATCAAATAATGACATTGTGTGAAGAGGCCACTCCTGTAGGTGACAGGAGGAAAATAAAGCACATATGAACATAATTTATTACTTGAATGTATTTCATTCCTGAATGTTTCTTTCAAAGTGTCACAAATATCTCATGTAGTTTCTGTTTAAAAGCCACATCGCACCATGTTGATTCTGTTTGGTTGTGTCTTTCCATATTTATTTTTTTCTCAATTCCAGTTATTTTTGCTGTAATATATTTAATTCAATCCAGTTTGATTTGTATAGCACCACTTCACAGCAACATCATCTCAGGACCCTTTACAAACACATCAATTTGAGCCATAATAAATAGCCTAGCTTGACTTTGATCTAATCTCCCATCCTGAGCTTGCATGAAGTGACAGTGGGAAAGGAAAAGGAAGGAAAACTACTTTTTAACAGAAAGGTAAAACCTCACAAAACCACATCCAACCTAGCTATATCAGAAATGTTTTCTTTGTTTTATTGCTGCCATAAAGGCTCATTAGTTTTTTAGTTTTTTTTAATACATACATTACATAGTTATTTATAAACACACTTTATACACAATCTGACATTAACTCACAAAGTGCACCTTCTCCATCCCACTTACTACTTTCACACAAACTGCAGTCCTACATTCTGTTTTTGAACTGAATGTAGTTTAAAAATGTTAATAAGAATAAACATCTGGCCCGAGCATCTCGGCCACCAGAACCTTCCCCACCAATGATCATTTTATCTTAGTGGGAAAAGAGTCACTATTTAAATGTACTTCCCAGTTAGACCGTAACATTGTCCTCCCCAAGTGGAGGAAAATTAGAACAAATTTTAACTAAAAAATGACCTAAAAAATCAAAAGTGAGTAAATCAGAGATTATCTCACTGGAGCAGTAACTTTACCAGATACAGATTTCTGATTTAGACTTGCTGCCATCTAAATTGAGTCTTTGAGCTCCATAAATAATTCAGAAAATTACATTTCAGTTTAGCATCTGTTTTCCAATTCAAAGAAAAATGGAACATTTCTGAAGAAATTTTGGTGGGTGGCAGTGTAGCCACTGCCAATACCCCGGTGTGGCAGCCATCTTTCAAAGACAGAACACCCGGAGTGATAGCAAAGGTCCTAATGAGTCTGAGGGAGGGGCTCTGAACACACACACACACACACACAGAGAAAGAGAGAGAGAGAAAGAGGGAAAGAGAGAGAAAGAGAGGGAAAGAGAGAAAAGAGAAAGAAAGAGAGAGAGAGAGAGAGAGAAGAGGGGGGTTGTAAAGTAGGAAATGTATGAAAAACACAGATGTAACTTCCCTTAGACCAGTGCTTCTCAATTATTTTCTATTACGCCCCCCCTAGCAAGTAGAAACAATTTCGCGTCCCCCCCCCCAACTCTCCACCACAACTATAAATATCTGCATAACAATAAAGAAAAAAGAAGGAAATATAATTCAACTAGTTCAATAATTACTTTATTAAAATTTACTCTGAAAAGTGCATCAATTTGTCTGAAATGAACCAA
>JBAMIG010000004.1:2014024-2025581 GCA_037177335.1 Kiunga ballochi
GGCACGGTGCAGTGGGAGCATCTGGACACATGCATATGTCTCTGGCACGGTGCAGTGGGAGCATCTGGACTCATGCATATGTCTCTGGCACGGTGCAGTGGGAGCATCTGGACTCATGCATATGTCTCTTGCACGGTGCAGCTGGAGCATCTGGACACATGCATATGTTTCTGGCACGGTGCAGTGGGAGCATCTGGACACATGCATATGTTTCTGGCACGGTGCAGTGGGAGCATCTGGACACATGCATGCAGAAAATCAGGCCTGGTGTGTTTCAGCATCTTATGTCCTTATCATATTTAAATTATATATAAATTAACGGTGGTGCAAATGAACTTTCCAGAAGCTGCCGGTTTCACATTAAAAGCCGATTTATTGCTGCATCCTGGGTGAATGCTGAGTTGGCTCCAGGGCGGGGTGGCTGGGGTCCGCGCTCAGGCCTGGCTGCCCATTGCCTGCATCTCGGGGTCCTCCAGGCCTGCCTGCAATCTTCTGTGAGGGCAGGGTTGCAATGGCATGGTCACTCCCCTCTGAACCCTTTTCACTCCATAATTTCTGCACACACTCCTAGTTTATCTCTCCACCAACGCTTTAGTTCTCCATGGATGTCTGGTTGTGGAGGAACTATATCAGTTCACACTAACACTTTTATCTGCAAACACTGCACTGCTACTATGCTCATTCTTTAGTCTGAAATAACATGATTTGAGCTGGGTAATCCTGACCTGGTGTTTTGCACAATCATTCACAGACCTAAATACACTAAGGACTTTGTGAATGCCTTGTTATTACCGGGTCCTTATTGTTGCAGATTTGAATGCCCTGACATTCCCTTAGTCAAGGACTTTTTGGAGATAATTGATTCTTTTAATCTTGTGCGGTTAATCAGGAACCACACTTTATGACTCGGTCATACTCTCACACTCATTCTTTCATGTGGTTTATCTGTTTCCAATATGAAGATTTGCAATATTTCTATTTCAGACCACATGCTGATAGTGTTTGATGTTGGACTCTTGTTTGACACTTATTTCACCAAATGGGTGACATTTCCATCCCTAGGAGGTTTTATGTATAAAATAAATTGTAATATTAATTTTCTTACTTGGCTAACTGTCCTGCACTGTAATCTAATACCAAATTTTAGATATGTGATGGTAAGGTTAATGAAAGCTACCATAAAACTTTGACGACCTGTCCCTCATAATGACACTTTGGAATAAAATATTAATAGAATCCTTAATCTATTTTTCCCACACAGATGGTTTAAGTATTCCAGTCCAGTTTATTATTCATCCACAGCCAAAGGTATTTGTAAGAGTCCACAGTCTCCTCTGCTCCTTCCAATGGGACTGGTTGTGCTGTTGATACTGACCTCCCAAACTTGATGACCGACTCTTTTGTCTTAAAGGTTTTGAGCTGAAGGTAAATAGTGTGGCACCATGCAGCATCCACCAGTCTCCAATACTACTTCTCTCTATCATCCCTGCTAAATCCAACAATGGCTGCTTTATCAGTGTACTTGTGAGATGTACAGGGAGAAGAGAAAGGGCCCAGCACCAAAACTGCAGGTGGTTCTGGGCATGTTGCATCTGGGGTCTGAGAAGGCTTAGGAAGAGCCACTCCAACGTCTTTGTTACAAGTATATTTATGGTATCAGTAAGGAAACCCCGGAACTATGTTTTTGGTTAGAGTTTCCACCCAGGGGCTGTCCTAGGCTCGAACCTGTTCATGTTCACATGTGCCTTATACGTCTGTGTCCTGTTCAGGAATAAATGGGCAATGTGGCCTCTGTTACTACTGTACATGGTTGAATTTTGTTCAGATTAAACGTGCACCATAAAGCCCCAGACACGGGTTACTACACTGGCGACGAGGATTAAAGCAAGTTGGCTCCTGTACGGCAACGATTTTTTTTTTCTTTTTCAGCATGGCTAAGATCGGTTCGCTTACTGAGTTTGTCGAGTCAGACGGCGACTGGATTGAGTACATCAAAAGCCTGCAACACTTTTTTTTGGCAAATGACATAACGGGAGATGAGAAAAAACTCCATTCTCCTCAGTGTGTGTGGCGCCAGGACTAATAAACTGATAAACTTGATAATGCCACGACATTGGATTTAAAGAGCTGGTGACTATGGTGCAGGATCATCACAACCTAAAACCGTCCATGATTGTGCAGCAGTATAAATTTCACACACATTCCCGCAGGCCAGGGGTACCAGTAGTTGTGTATGTGGCTGAGATGAGAGAGCTTTTGCAGCACTGCAAGTTCGGCGCAGTCCTGGATGATATGCTGCGCGACAGATTGGTATGTGGCATAAATTATGATGGCTTGCAACGCAGACTTTTGGGGGAGGCCATGTTGTCTTTCCAGAAAGCTTTTGATGTCGCTCAGGCTATGGAAATGGCTGCTAACAACACCAAGGATATTCAACAGGTCAGTGTGAACTTGGAGCCGCAGCCAGTTTTTCGCTTGTCGCCGTAGAGGGTGGGGCAGCCAGCAGTGGAGTGTTACCGATGTGGGGGACCACATTTTGCAAATGACTGTAATTTCAGGAACGCTGTCTGTCATAACTGCCAGAAAAATGGACACACTGCAAAGAAATGCAGGGGAGATAAGAATAAACTGAAAGGGGACAAGAGAAAGCCCAGGTCAGAGATGAGCGCACATGACCTGCAGAGTGAAAAATGTTAAATGTCACTACAATGGCCTCGACCAGAGCCCATTGTAGTGACATTACAGCTAAATAGCTAGAAGCTTGACATGGAAGTGGATACGGGTGCCACGGCATCAGTGATAAGTGAAGCTATACAAAGACCTGTGGAAGGTTGAAGAGGCACCAGTCTTACAGGGGGCAAATGTTAAACTGAGGACATAAACAGCGGACTGTCTTCCACTACTGGGAGCAGTCCAGGTTAAACTGTTGGACCAGGGGCAGGAAGCAGCAGTGAGGTTGTTTGTATTTAAGGGAGAGGGACCCAGTTTGCTGGGCCGAGACATCCTAAAAAAAATTCGCTTGGAGTGGGAAGAAATCAAGGATATTAGAGCCGTTGAAGACATCCTAGCAAAGTATGCAGAGGTGTTTTAAGGATAAACTGGGCATTCTCAAAGATACAGCAGTCAAGTTATGGATAGACCCCACAGCACAGCTACGATTTTTCAAGCCCCGTCCAGTTCCATATGCAATAAAGGCCAAGGTTGAAACAGAGCTGGAGAGGCTGCAGCATCTGGGAGTCATTGAACCTATCAAGTCATCTGACTGGGCTGCGCCAATGGTTCCAGTGTTGAAAGATGATGGGCAGACCAGGATATGCGGCGACTACAAACTAACAGTAAACCAAGCTTCCCAACCAGACATCTACCCATTGCCGTGAGTGGAAGATCTGTTTGCCAAATTATCAGGGGGTAAATCCTTCACAAAATTAGACATGAGCCATGCATACCAGCAACTGCTGCTTGATGAGGACTCTAAGCAGTATGTCACCATTAACACCAATAAAGGCTTAATCAAGCACAACCGCTTGGTGTTTGGCGTTGCATCCAGCCCAGTAATTTTCCATGTACGATGGACAAAATGTTACAGAACATCCCACAAGTGGCAGTCTACTTAGATGACATTCTGGTTACACGTAGGACTGAAAAGGAGCACTTACAAAATCTCGAGCAGGTGCTGAAGAGAATGGCATAAGCTGGACTGCGTCAAGCTCCAAGCGTCAACTACCTGGGTCACAAAATTTCAGCCCAGGGACTGTATCCAGTGGAAGACAAGATGAAGGCCATCAAGGAAGCCCCGAGCCTAAGAAATGTGACAGAGCTCAGGTCATTTTTGGTCTTAGTAAATTATTATGGCAAATTCTTGCCAGATCTCTCGACAACACTTGCTCCCCTCTACCAGCTGCTGCATAAAGACAGAAGGTGGAAGTGGCAGCGAGACAAAGAAAGTGTGTTTCGACAGGTGAAAGAACTGTTACATTCAAATAGGTTGTTAGTGCATTTTGATCCAGATTAAACCAGTGGTCTTATCATGTGATGCCTCCCCCTATGGAGTTGGAGAGGTCCTTTCACATAAAATGGAGGATGGTTCGGAAAAACCAATAGGCTATGTGTCACGCACACTCACAGCGGCAAAAAAAGGATACTCCCAACTGGAAAAAGAGGGGCTAGCAGTCGTTTTTGCAGTCAAACGTTTCCACCAGTACCTATATGGCCGTCCTTTTTCTATTTGTACAGATCACAAGCCTTTAATAGGGTTGTTCAGTGAGTCCTAAGGCATTCCCCCCATGGCTTCAGCAAGGGTGCATCGCTGGGCATTAACTCTCTCAGCTTATCAATGTAAAATAGTGTACCGTGTCGGCAATGAAAATGCAAATGCTGATGCTCTTAGCCGTCTTCCCCATGCTGACTCACCATATAACTCATGTCTGCCACCAGAGACAGTGTTTCTGCTGGATAGACTATCTCAAATGCCTGTGACAGTGAAACATATCCAGTGGTGGACAGATAGGGATCCAGTGTTGTCACAGGTGAGGAGATGGGTGATGTTGGGCTGGCCAGCATCTGTGGAGCAAGAAGTGTTTAAACCCTACGTGAGACGACAGTTGGAACAGAGTCTTCAAGATGGTTGTCTACTCTGCCTAGCCAAACACAGCTCACACATTTTTGGCATAATGTATGTCCAAAATATTCAATCATGAATTCAAAGTTGCAAGCGTCCAACAGAGAATCTGCTTGAGCAGCCAGAACAGCTGCACAACTACATTTCCTGTAGTGGACCGAACTTGGACTGGATGCTGGAAAGCAAATAGTCTTTTCCAGCCCCTGAATGACCACATGTCTGCGTTGGCGTAGAGATGAGTGGTTGTGAGGGTTGTTCATTGGTCTCACTGATATGAAGCACAGTTGGATGTTGCTGACCACCTGCTTGGGAGTTTAAGTGTTTTGCACAATTGTGACTCGTGTCCACTACGCAGGCAGTCGAAATGAAATCCTTTCTCCTGCAGAACCCAAATCCTGTTCTTCCTACTGCTGAACTGCATTTAAGCAGCAACAGCAGGATTGTTTTGGTGGGCCTCTTTGTGAACCCTTCGATTTAAGCTTGTGAAGCTTCACCAGCCTTATAATTGTTGCGATGCTTCCCTTTACCTGATCTTTGCTGTTTCACATGTTTGAGTTGATTATTTGTTTAACATGCATAATAACTCCATGAATTTTACCAAAATCATGTAAAGCCTGAGTTTGACTTCCTGATACTTGAAAGGTAATTTGGAGATGATAATGTTAAGGTTTATTGTCATGTTCAATTCCTCCATGTAATCAAGTTCTTGCATCACATTACAGCGACTATGCAAAAACAAAGCGTTTGCTTGGAGGTTATTTAGCATCTTCTGATTTTAACTGCCATGCCAACATATTATCAATGTGCGCAGTTGCTTTGTCAAACTTTAGCCCCTTTCAGGAGACACATGACAGCTACAGATCTATTCCCTTTGCTGTCCTCTAGTAAATTGCTCCAGACCATACATGCTATCAGCTTTATTCCACCTTATTTAAATGCATTGATAAAGTGATATTACAAATAATCTCCATCATAAACAGGAAAATCCCGTGGTGGAAGAGATAAACAACCCTGCACAAAGACAAGTGTTTTATTATTTTATGTTGCTGCTGCAGACAACTCTCTCACAACAAGTCTCAGTAGGGTGTTGACAGGTGAGAGCTAGCAACACAGCTGATTGTCCTCGTGCTGCGTAAACACAAACACGTTCATTTCTACTGGTCCAATCATCCATTCGCATATCTGAGCTTCTTAAATTAATGATTCATCTGTTTTTACTTTAATCGAAAGGATTAAACCAATGCTTAAAGCCACTGGAATATTTAGATCCAGAACTTGACTGATTCGCTTTTACCTGGTGTTGGTGGTGGAAATGAACTTTCCAGATGCTCAGTTGCATGTCAAAGCTGATTTATTGATTGCAATAGTTCCTTTAAATAAGTACAAAAAAATGGCATATTGTATAATCGGTCAAAACCACTTTTCCTTTCCGGCCTAACACACACCCTACACACATCATGTCCTGTCTTATTACATCATTTGGGCCCTATGTCATGTTATTGAACATATTTCAGCTCCTGGTTGTTTTAGAAATAATCAGAGAAACTTAGAAATGTTTCCATTTTTGCTCAGTCTTAGTGTGATGGGATTGATCCATGTTTCCATTAGGAGTTGAAATTTTTCACCTCTTTGCTTTTGGCATCAGCTGCATGTTGAGTCCATACATTTCCAATAACTATGCACAACAACAAATCTCATTCTTTCTCTTTAAACACGAGATGTTCTGAAACTTGTCCTTAATCTAATTTATTCAGCAGAAATAAGTCAAGGCCAGTTTGGGATCATGTTAGATAATAAATGTGCCTTTGAAAGCTCAGATTTTGGTTTATTTTGATTCTTAGAGGTGAAAGTAGAGATAAAATTTCATTTCTGACTTACATTCATCCAAACACCAGCTGACACAAATAAAGAGAGAAAGGCTGATGTGAACATCTTGCAGCTCGATTTGCTTTTTAATTCACTGAAGATGTGAAAGAATTCTTGTCGGGGTTTTACTGAACTGTGTGTTTCACAGGTTGGGTGGGGTCTTCTGTCTATTTGACATTTCAGAGAATTTCAGTGTTTTGTGTATTTTATGTTATGTTATGTTTTATGTTATGTTCTTATAATTCTCTTTCTGGGTTCCAGGTCCCCTGGAGCAGCGTGATCAGTCCGAGGCGCTCTATTGGTTTGTGGTTCTAGTTATGTATTTGGTTTGATAATAAACCTCCTTAAACTGCATTAGTCTGCCTCTGCCTCCTGCCTGCCTCGGGCCGACTCCTCAGCCTCACACCTGGGATTGTGACACCTACACATTTACCTTTTACAATACAGTCAATGCAAAGCAGCTCATAAATATTTTAGCATATAAATCAGCAAGTTTATTTGGTATTTTACATTGAAACATAGCAACTGAGTGCATAAACTTAAACTTATTTTCACAGAGTGAAATTGAGGTGCTGGTTGAGGTGGAGACATGTAAAAGCATTGTGTTTGAGGGTCATAGTAGTGGCGTAACAAACAAAAGGAAGGCTGCAGAGGGGTAAACAGTGCCAGGATTGTGAAGAAGTCTGTGCCAGAAACATTATGGACAATTCTTAAGGTGGAGGCAAAGAGATCAATGGCTCGCTCTTAACACAGAACTCATGAGTGTACACCACTTTGAAGCAAACCTCATTTGTGCTGTTAATAAAAACAAGAGGCGGCACCTCAGGGTTACCTGTTAGTTACACCAGCAAAGTTACAGATTACAAATGTATTTCTTTCAAAGTGTCCTTACCTACCAAAGAGCCAGCCATCACACACCTGCAGTGTGTTCCCCACACTTATGTGGTGTCAGAATGTCAGAAAGCATGTGTTATCTGCATAATGGACATGGATTCCACATCTGACTTTTCTGTCATGGTGTATAACATTATTATTATTATTATCAGTTCAATTAAGTCTCATGTTTGTCAGGATTCCTGTCTGACAATGATCCTGGACAGATAGGATAAAGAGCCCAATTGGAAGAACTAAGGATCTGATATTTTAGCACTAGATGAAATCAGCACCCAGAACTTTACACTGATGATATCCACGCATGGCAGAACTTCCTCTTAGCTGCTCTCAAAGCAGCTTAAAAATTGTCACATGAAGTGTTGACTGGAAGGTACCTGAACCTACCTACATCACTGAAACAAAGCAAAGGTGTGGAGCAAGAAAAGCTGCACTCTTCCTAAAGGAGAAGGCAACAGAAAGAGGCATCAGATGTGATCTCAGAGCCACCAGATGCTGTTGGAAATTTAGGAAGCATGTGTGGCTCCTGCCAGATGCAGCTTGTGTTGGCTACACAATAAGAATGAGAGCATGGTGGTGTGGACACATGAATAGACGTCAAATGGTAAAAGCCCTGTCTGTCCTCCACAGACAAACATTTTCTGATCCTGATGGATTAATATGTGATAAAATGTGAATAACAAGTCATGAAATCCCTCTATTAACCATAATAAAATTAAAATCATCTCGAACCAAAAATTTAAAAAAGGCTCAAGTTTAGTACAAAAACAGCTGAGCTCAGTTTAACCAAGATGGGGTTCAGGATGGGCGTCAATGCTTAGAGGGAAAAGTTACAAATGGCCTCTCGTAAAAGCCAGACATGGAAATAAAGCAGGCTTTCAGACACAAGTGGATTTTTTAACATAAAAATGAAACAGTAAACTCATCTGAGGCAGTCTGTGCTGCTCACTGAAGCTAAATCTGGAGGCTGAAAACATCTTAGTTTAATTTAAGCAATGATGGATGTTTTCATACTTCCATGACGTGAACCTTCATTTCCATCCTGCCGTCAGCGTAGCCGCAGGGAGGTCGACTCACTGCTGAAAAATGTCCAGGAAGGAAAAACAGAAGAGTTTTCTGAGACAATGCCTTCGGGGGAGACTTGAGGGTCTGAACTCCATTCAGGATTCTTGAAATGTAGAAATTCCTCTGAGAGTTGGCCTGAAGTGAATACTCCATGTATTTTTTATTTTTTTGGATGGGTGTTTCATGAAGGTAAAATGTGATGCTGATGCTAACTGCAGTTAGACGTTCTTTATGTCTGAAGAAAAGCATGGCATCACTTCCTGTGTGAGAGGCTTAGGTTGAAATGAGGTGTGGACGCGTCTTAAAACCTCTGGAAAACACATCTATGCATAAATGGATTCTGTTTCTACAAACCAGCCTGTATATGCAGAAGATTTGATCTGTATATTTATCACTTTTCTCTCGATAATACAGATCCTCTATTGTTTCTCTCCAGCTTGTTGACCAAAGCAACTAGATCAGTGTTAGTCCGGCCCTCTGATTGGGATGGGCGAGACTGACATAATAAAGTATTCATAGTGCGATTAAACACTGCAATGTGAAATAATTAATTCAATAATTAAATTTTTTCAAATATAAATTTAATGGAAATGTAATTTAACAAAATTAGAGATACACTTACTCCTCTATAGAAACGAAAATTTGATCTCACTTCATGTGGAGCAGGATCATCATCCCGATCAACTTTACCATCGTCTTCATCAGTAACACCTTCCTCCTCATTAACTCTACAATCCTCTTCCACAGGTTCACCTTATAGTGAGCTGTACTCTTTATTGGATCTACCTTGTGTTGTCCTGTTTATTGATCCGTTAACAGATGATCCCTTTTGCTGAATGCTGGATTTAACAGGCAGATGAGGTGCAACCACATCTTTGTTCTAACAGCAGTGAATCTGCTCATCCGTTTGAATTGTAGTAAATTTACCCTTACAGGAAATACTTGTCCCTGCGGGACAACGAGGACAGATTGAATATACAACATCCAATATATTTAATTTCACACATAAACTTTATGATACAAAAATATTGATCAGTGTATTTTCATCAAAATATTAAAATTGCAGTAAACAAAAGTTGAAAAAAAGCAATTTAATAAATTATATAATTCATATCTGACATTAGAATATTGAGACCTATTATAACTCTCTCAAAATATTTTCAAACAATAACAATATTTTATAACCAGTCAAATTTGAGCTCTCTTTTTATCCTTTCATCACTCGCTTCCATCAGAATGTCCTCATAGCAGAATCAGTGCATTTCTCTCCTTCATATCACCAGATTCCCATGCCTGCCCTCCTGCTTTGGAACAGGGGCTTCCCTTGTTTATTAAGGTCCACAGTCCTAGCTGCCACCACTCCCCATGGGATCCTCTGGGCCAGCATGTTTACTAGGGATGGGTCATTCATTTTACTGTTCATTAACATCTTGTTGGCATCTTGCAGGTTAGTCAAGTCGTCTCCAGTGGGATGGAACGCAGCGGCACACCTCCTCACTGAAGGAGAAACCCACTTCACATTTCCGTCTTCTCACCTCACAGGGAGGCCTGAGACAACTGCAACAAAAAGAAAGAGCCAGACTTCAGATAAATGGGTGGTAGAAATGTGTGAATTAGCATACAGCGTCAGAACTTATAAAGAAAAGAAGAAAAAAAACATTTGCTCATATATAAGCATTAAATCTATGTACAGGTTTGTCTTTCTCCATATGGGTTTCCTGTTATGGTTCCACATAAGTGGCTCAGCTTTAAGCTTGTAAACGCCATAATGACACCGGGTCTGGACCCATTGTAAACATCATAATGATTAAACTTGAACCAAACCAAGAAGGTAGACGGAGTAAAATACATATTTATTGGTCATGTCTAAGACAAGATATCCAAAGTTTTTGGAAACATCTCATTTAGCTCCATTGACTCATTCAGGTGTTTGAAACCTGGAAATACTGGTAAACTCTTCAATCTTATGTGTCCTGAGTGACAAAACATCTTTAAACATCTCCTTTATAAATGCAAACATTAGAAAGTGGTGAAAAAAGGCTTTTTTATTGTGTTGTTGGCTTCCAAATCGTTAACATTGAAGATTTTTCTCATATAAATCATATGTTTAACATCTTTTCATTCCTCAGAAGGAAGCAGAAAAGTTGACCATTCTGAACTGTAAATGGATAAAAGCATAATTAAAAGATTATGTTTGGCCAAGATCTAACATATTGATCTTGGCCTGCCTTGTGTGTTATTAGACAGTTATAGTCAAAACTGTTTGCAGACATGTCCATCACCTTTGGTCTAAAAGCTTTATTTAGGAGCCAATTCTTTTTTTTTTCTTTATTACTTTTCTGTTGCAATAGTTTGTGTTGGTAATTATCCAGATCAAATATCTTTTGATTCAACTTTCATTTCCTTTATTTTTATTTTTGTTTTTAGAGGGATGTCAGGGTAATATAAGGAACCATCAGAAAGATTAGCATTAAAAACTGCTTCCTTTAAATTGCAATGGACAAAAAAAAACCCAGAAATATTATTGTTGGACCCCTTTCTCATATCTCAGGTCTGCTTTAGCCTAAAGTCTGGCCTGCTTTGTCCAAAGCAGCGTAAAAACGTGAGCAAAGTAAATATGCAAGACCAAATGAAAGCTGGAATGTTCTGGAAGCTTTTGTAATGAGTCCTGGTTACTTAAAGCAACCTTTGAACCTGTGAGCCATGGAGGGGACTAAATGGACACGCTCTGTTTCCAACATACAGACACGCAAACACCCGAAGGCAAACACGGCTCTGTTCTGCTCATAAATCACTCTTAAACAGTGTCACAGGGGGTCAACACTGGACACCATGGACTGGTGTGTGTGCGCTCTCTGTTGTGTGGAAAGGAAATAGTTAAATGTCAGCTAGGAGACGTTGTTAGCACATGCAGGTGTTGTATTACACACCCATTTCACCACAACAACCACCTACCCCTGTAAGACCACTATTAGACTACTGGGAGACCGATACCAGACCCAGACTACTGTGACACCCCTGCAAGGCAATCGCAAAACCACTACCTGACCACTGCAAGACTGTTACCAGGCTCTTACCAGACTGCTACCTGACCACTGTGTGACCACTATCAGACCA
>JBAMIG010000004.1:2070750-2081252 GCA_037177335.1 Kiunga ballochi
TAAGCGTGTATATATGTGTATATATATGTGTATATGTGTGTGTATATGTGTGTATGTGTATATATATGTGTATATATATATATATATATATATATATATATGTATATGTGTATATATATATGTGTGTGTAAAGTAAACTTAAATGATTGCAAATATCCCTTTAGCACCTTTTAACCTTTGTTTCGTTTTATTTTTATCTTTAAGGTAAAAACCATGTCTGCAAGTTCATTGGCTGTGGAAGAAATGACAAGTTTAACTACGTCGTCATGCAGCTTCAGGTGAGTTTAAGCCGATGATCAGCTCTGGTCATGTGACCCTCAGCTCATTATCTGATTGTTGGTTCTGATTTAGGTCTATATTTGATTACCAATGCAGCCAATGACCGATCACTTCTCTTTAGAGAGTTTTTACTCAGCTTGTATCATTAGCACCAACGTAAGCCAGAGCAGGTCTAAAGATCTGCTGATACCAGGCTAACATACTGCTGTGTGTAAACATTTAGTTGGATAAACATATAAAGACTTTTGTAACATTGAAAGTTAAAAACTGTTCATATTGCTGCATGCTTGGTACATGAGTTAAATATGTAACATGTGATGTAATAGATTTGACATGTGACCTCATAGCAAACCCACATTTCCCATGTGGAAAATATTCCACCTGTGTCACATGTGTCTGTTTTACATGTGGAAAACACGCGATCACATGTGCAAAACCGCTTGTTCAGACATCACATCTGTACGTTTTCTCCGTGTTGTTTCAGGGCCGTAACCTGGCGGACCTGCGGCGGAGTCAGCCCAGAGGAACCTTCACCATGAGCACCACTCTGAGACTCGGCAAGCAGATCCTGGAGTCCATCGAGGCCATCCACTCAGTGGGTTTCCTGCACCGTGACATAAAACCGGTACGATGAAGAAGAATTTGTATTTTAGCATTATGCTGTGTGCCTGGTGCTTCTAAATGGAGAAAGTTGCTCATTTCTTCTTAACGTTGTACAAAAGTGAGAAATTTCTCATCTTTTTAACTTTAAACTGGAAATAAATGACTGTTTGGCTTTTTAGGCTGCGTAAACGGTTCTCCTCCTGTTTCTCCAAACAAAGACTCCAATAAAGTTTCATCGTTTGACTTTTTTAAGCATCTGTAAACGGTGAAATAAGCTGATAGACTGTGCAGAATAAAGTTAGCATAATAAGAAGCGGGAGAGTAGACGCTGATTAGTGCGGCGGTTCAGGAAGGTCAGATAGGGATGAAAATCCTCTGCACGGTGGAAAGAAGGGTAAAGTAATCCATCATTTGAATTCTGCTCATTTCAGTCCATATTTATTACTTTGGTCACTAAAAAGGTGATAAATTACAGAAGTTCTTAATCTTTTTCTTTATTCAGGTCTGTGATGTTGCTGCTTGTTGCGTTGGGTTTGAAACGGTTGTTTGTCATGCACAAACCTCACGTTTAGGATGTTTTGTCAGCACACAAAGGTCCAGTTCTGGAAGTGGTTCAGGTCCTATTTAAAACCATACTATCCCTGTCATACGGCGTCCCGCAGGGCTCCATACTGGGCCCATTCTCTTTTCTTCATGACTGCTTCTTCTGAGCTCAGCTCTCCCAGGACATGGTTTTTGTCCTTCGGTACGGTCAGATACATTGAGATTATTTTGCAAGTCAGAGGTTGTAAACCTGTTTATTAAATTAGATCTGAACTAAAGCCTGAAAGCCAGATTTACTTTATGGGTATTAATGGTTTTTAGAGCGTGGCATAAATAAAGTTGCAGTTGTGGTGGCATGAAAGCAAATATTTCTCTCTGAATGTGGCCTAATGCACTGATGTTCTGTTCTTACAGTCAAACTTTGCGATGGGTCGACTTCCCTCCACCTACAGGAAGTGCTACATGCTGGACTTTGGTCTGGCACGTCAGTACACCAACACCACCGGAGAGGTCCGACCGGTAAGACCAGTATGAAGCTGTTACTCTGACTGCAGGCTGGGGAATGAATCTGGAGACACCATGTCGACCACATGTTCATCAGACATGCTGGTTTCGTCTTAAACGCTGCGCCTTACACTGTGTTATAGCACGAGTAGCTTTCACTCACTGTTCCACTGGCCTTGTAGCTAGCAACTCTGTGCTAGTTAGTGTTAGCATCTTAGCTTGGCACAAACAGCTTTTGTTATCTGACAGATGCAGCAGCGAGTGACGTCTTCCACACCGTTACCTATTTGGCATCTGTCCAGGTGTGTTTTGAGTTTTGGGAAGACGAAGAACACGTCACCAGAACCCAAAGTCGTCACCTGCCGGACTTTGTCAATGTTGCTAGCGTGTGATTGGCCAGTGGCAGTTTTAGGGCGGGACTTAGCAAAGGGTTTATTCCCAACCTCAGGCCACAGGAAGTCAAATAAACAGGATATAAAGGAGGAGAAACTTCAAAATAAAACAGGAAACAAGACAAAAGCAGAAGCAAAAGCACAGATTCCTACAAATCAAAGCCATTGATCATGACCAGAATGACTCCTTCGTGTATTCGATTCTTTTTCACCTCATCTGCTTCTGTTGTAGTTTCTGCCTGTTTCCTTTAAGCTGCATCAGAAAATGAGACACGTTGGCAAACGGGAGGCGTGTCTGCTGCACTGCAGCACATATCACATCACCGCCATACGTTCTGTTATGTCCTGCATGGATCAATAACAGGCCTCGGGGATGGATTGTGCTGTTTAATACACCTGTATCCAGATGTTTTGTTTTGGGGAGCTCTGCTGGTCTCGTTGGATGCAGCCCGATCAAACCACCTCACATTTATTTCCTCCCTGTCAGACTGAACTCAGCTATTTTTAGATCAGTCAGTACGTGAGCTGCCTCCATTTACTTCACCCTCCTCTTCTTCCTGCCCTCCCCTTTTTTACCTCCTCTCCGCATTCGCATCCTCTTCCTCCAGCTTCCCCTCCCTCTCCTCCTGCAGTGTTGCTTCTGTTGCAGCAGGGAGATGAATATTTGATGCTTTAACATGCGTCACTGGGCAGAAGTCCTGACACTCCTCGTTTTGCTCGCTTCCCTTCCCTCCACCCATCATCTTCATCTTCCAGTCTCCTCTTCCTGCACGGCTTAGTCAGTCCATTGATCTCCCTCTTTTTCTGCTCCTCTTCCTGTCCTTCCTCCTTTATACTCATCCCTCCATCCTTTCTCACTCAGAAAGGATCAGCTCTGAGCTTCAAGAGGAACATCTGCTAATGTTTTCCTACCAGCTGGAAGCATTGCAGCAACGAAGATCCGCATTAAATCGTGTTTCTGGCACGTTTATGAATCCACCAATTAGATCTGACAACTAATTTGTCGGAATGGAGGTGTGTAAGGACGCCATAAAAGAAGGAAGAAATCCAGTTTATTTATTGGAACTATGTTGCTGCACTGCAGAGTAAAATCAGGTAAACAGTAAGCTCTAAAACAAGAGATGCTCATCATGCAGCAGAACGAGCGGGAGAGACGCAGGAGGAAACATGAAAAGACACAAAAAGCCATTTAGTTTGTCTGTTTTGGACCAACGTAGTGCACAAATGAAAGCATTACATGATGTGTTCATGGATGCAGAGGATCCTGTGATGTTTTACTGTCTCGTATTAAAGCGCTGTCACTGCTTGCATGCAGATACGCTCAGATTCACTGCTGTGTCAGCAACTTTTCTCTAGTTTGCTGAAATGAGCCGAGCCAGAGTAAAATATTACACACAGATCTGCAATCCTGCAGCTTTTACATGAAATGCCTCCTTACCAGACCAAAGTCCAGTTACCAGACTTCTGCAGAGCTGAAAGGCATGCAGAGGAGAGAATTCAGGTGAGTTGGAGGAGGGATGCATCTAAACGCTGCAGGCTGGTGGAGCTGGGGGGCAAGACTGACAGGTGGGTTATAACAGTATCCCCTGACAAAGAAGAGGAGGCGTTCACACTGCAGGGCATTTAATGCATCTATGTGCATTTATGTGCATTTATATGCATCTATGTGCATCTATTTGCATCTTTGTGCATTTATGTGCATTTATCTGTATCTATGTGCATCTATATGCATCTATGTGCAACTAAATGCATCTGTGTGCATCTTTGTGCATTTATGTGCATCTATATGCATATATGTGCATCTTTGTGCATTTATGTGCATCTATATGCATATATATGCATCTATGTGCATTTATGTGCAACTAAATGCATATATGTGCATCTATGTGCATTTATTTGCAACTAAATGCATCTGTGTGCATCTTTGTGCATTTATGTGCATCTATATGCATATATGTGCATCTTTGTGCATTTATGTGCATTTATTTGCATCTAAATGCATCTGTGTGCATCTATGTGCATTTATGTGCATCTTCGTGCATTTATGTGCATCTATGTGCATTAATGTGCAGCTCGGAGCGCAGTAGCACATCTGCGTATAAGCGTAAGACGTGAAGGACACACACAGGTGAGCGAGGCTGGGCTCGTCTTGTTTCTGTCTCTGCCCGGTCAGACCCGACTGTTCCTGGATCAGCTTCCTCTGCTGATTGAGTGTCCCTGATCCAAAGAGATGTTCTGGTGAATAAATCCTCACATACAGCTGATCCAGTCAGAGTTCTGGTCCTGTTCAGGCTGTTTTATTACACAGGAAGACAGAAACCAGCTGAACTTTCGCGTTTCCAAACATTATCTGATAAATCATCATTTTGTTTATTATATGTCGACGATAACAAAAATCTGATTTTTATAACTTTTTAAAAATATTTGATGGATTTTATTGGACAGGAAGCAGAAATCAGGAAATATTTTGGTCTTTTTTATGGCAGTTTTATGAGAATATGACCCTAAATAAAACAGTCACATTCATAAATGTCTTGTTTGTATGAACAGCTGACAAATCGAGTTCACTTGATGCATATATGCTTATTTTATTCACCAACCTTCATTATTTGTATTAATGGATAAATATTTCATGTTTCTGTGTTTCATTTGGTCTCGTTATGTTTCAGTTTTGCTTTTGTTCTTCTTACAGTTCCTTTGGCCTTATGATTTTGACGTGCATGTCTCCCGTTTCTCCATCACCTCCATGAATACCCAGGGATGTGAGTGGTTTCCATAGCAACACAGAGGTCACAACCACATCGCTAGCCGAATAGGAAATAGCCTGAACGTAGCACATAACTGGGAGGATCTTCAGGACTCAGTGGAAGTTTGTTTGATCCAGGATGCAATTAGAGAGAAAACCAGTAAACTGATACCAGCATACTGGTAAAACAGGGTCATTGCATCATTTCTGGGTTTTTTCTTCCACATTCAAACAAACTTTATCCAGTTTTTTTGCCTCATTTGAAACAGAAATTATGTTCATTTCAGCCTCACCTGCTTCCAGCAGCATTCATGTAGTCTAAAAGTATTTGTAAGACAAACATGTCCCTGCTGGATGGAGGCTGGACAGAGGCTGGATGGAGGCTGGATGGAGGCTGGAGGTCCAGCATGACCTTCTTTACACTTACATTTAGTTCCCATCTGTTTGCACCACAAGCATAAATCCTCAGCAGGACCATGTGAATGTTGCCATTCCTCTGTGTTTGCAGTATGTTGTCATGATGGACTTCAGGAAGACATACTGGGACATACTGGGACGGGCAGCAGGCTGAAACAGACTGGTACAGAGCTGCTTTCAGCCTGCTGGCTGCTCCATTTCCGTTGCTGCATACATCTGCAAAACGTTAATGAGTCACAGTGAAAAGACGACTTTGTCCCGTTCACGTCTCATGCGAGCGCAGTGGTTCTCAAACCGGGTCGGGTCAGTCATGGGGTCAAAATGTCATTTCAGGGTGTCACTGGAAGTTGTAAAAATATTTTTTAAAAAATCAAATGCATGAGGTATTTTTTACCAGGGATCAAAATGAAAACATTAATGTCAATAAATGTGTGATTTTCCAACCCTGAAAGTGAAACTTTACATATTTAAATTGAGACATTTTTCATCACTTTATGGTAAAAACGAATAAAATCCTGCTAAACACAAACATGTTTACAGCCTGCTACAAAAATGTTTGAGTTAACCTTCATGGCTGCTGCATTAGAGCTCACCTGTTTACATGTTATTTAGTCTATGCACGTCTTTTTGATACACAGGTATTAAATATCCAGCAGCAAGAAGTGTAGCAGGAAGGTGCAGTTTAGCTAACTGCCCGCTTTAGCTTTAGCCTGCTGACCTCTGTAGCCAGTTAGCTCACGTAGCTCTTAGCTACAAGCAGCTGGGAGTTTGTTAGGTGTCAATCATCCACCCCCACGCTGACAGACGCCCTCCAGCTCCACCTTTTACACTGTTTTATTTTTTTTTTCAGTAGCGACGGGTTATGTGAAGCTGCCAAGATGGTTGCCGTAGAAACCGCCCACCGAGCTACAGTTTAGCTCGTCAGAGAGCTGCGAGTGTCATCAAAATCTTAAAGTTTTAACTTATTAACAAATTAACAACAAAGTTAGTACTTGTGTAATATTAAAAACAAAATCTGGCACCTCCTCCCATCAGGGACCCTAAACACCACAGTATCCAGCTGTTTTGCAGCCAGAGATGCCCGGTCATGACGGGGGGATCAGCGTCAAAAGGTTTGAGAACCACTGTGTGAGTCTGAATTCTCCTCTGATTGGATTCAGCCACAAACAATGAGTGCTTTTTAACATAGCTGTAGTTTTAACCAATGAGATAAATGTCCATAAACGCCACACTAAACGAAGCTCCATCCTGTTGTAGCAGCAGGATAACATGTGGAAGTAGATCTGGCTAACTTTGCTCTGTGCTGTCTTCAGCCGAGGACGGTTGCAGGCTTCAGAGGGACGGTCCGCTACGCTTCGGTCAACGCTCACAAAAACAAGGTCGGTGTTGTTCCCTCTGTAACGGCGTCTGTGTGGCGAACGATCCGGCTCACCTCCATGATTCCTTTCAGGAAATGGGTCGCCATGACGACCTTTGGTCCTTGTTTTACATGCTGGTGGAGTTTGCGGTGGGACAGCTGCCGTGGAGGAAGATCAAAGATAAGGTCAGAAGGTTTCCTGTAAACGTCACCTTTCTCTCCATTCAGCCATGAAACAAACCAAAAAGTAACGAATCAGCTTATTTAATCATTCAGATTGTTGGTCTGTGGCAGGGGCAGTTGTGCACGTGACTGTCTTTAAAAGCATCCTGTTGTTGCATTTAACCACCTCAATCAGCTCGATTTGCTTAGAAAGTTCTGGTTAAAACTGCATACGACAACCGATGCAGTTCCCCTCTCATCCACCAGGGGCTCCACAACCTGCTGCTCAGTTAGCGCTTAGCTACAGGTAGCTCTGAGATGTCAATCATCCACCCTCTCAGCCTCCCCTTCCTCTCTCGTGTGTATTTTCATAGGTGGAATTAGTCATTCAGACCATTTAGTGATCCTTTAAAGAGATTCCATCAGGTTTCATCTTAAAGCAAAGCCGAACACGTTTCCTCTGAAAGCAGTGACTAAATAACAACGAAGGTGTGAGTCACTCTGAAAGCAGCCTCATCAGGGTTTAGGGGTTATATGAAAGCGTCACAGACAGTAAAGTTAACATCAGTTTTAAGTATTTTTATATGCATGGGATGTGATCCATGTGGGTTTTTCTCTGTTTCAGGAGCAAGTGGGTCAGATTAAAGAGCGTTATGACCATCGGCTGCTGCTCAAACACATGCCTGCTGAGTTTAATGTCTTCCTGGACCACGTCCAGGCCCTGGACTACTACACCAAACCAGATTACCAGGTATACGCCGTAAGATCTGCCTCCAGGCTGGACAGTAGCTCAGCATC
Organism: Kiunga ballochi; assembly: GCA_037177335.1. NCBI lineage: Eukaryota > Metazoa > Chordata > Actinopteri > Atheriniformes > Pseudomugilidae > Kiunga > Kiunga ballochi. Next base: position 2,078,552 of record JBAMIG010000004.1, read on the forward strand.
CCGGATCACCGCTCCACCTTGTTCTTTTGTCCAGATGCTGATGTCTGTGTTTGAGAACAGCATGAAGGAGCGAATCATCACTGAGAATGAGCCCTTCGATTGGGAAAAGGGAGGAGGCGATGCCTCGTTGCAAAGCGGTGCCTCCCCTCAGCCTCAGCACAACACCCGTCCCACGGCTGCCATGGTGGGGTAAGAGCCACGCTGTTTATTCTGCATCACCGCTGCAGGTTTACACCAAGAACAAATACAGTTTTATTCTCTCTGCCAGGGCGGGAGTCCTGCATGTAGAGGATGAGGGCGTGATTAGGGTCCCGTATACGACTTTACGTTTAGTCACCTGTCTTTTAAATAAATAAATAAATCCGACACATATGAAGTCTATTTCCTGCACTGGTTAGCTTCCGTGTGCATTATATCTGGTCCCGGTGGTTAAAATTAAGTAAAAATATGCATGTTTAAACATTTAGAAAGGATAAAATATCACAATAAATCAGCCCTCCCTCATGATTAGATATTTTAGATGGAGGGATGTTTTATCGGAGGAATAACTTCAGTTAGAAATCACAGCAGCGTTATGGACGTGTGTGTCTCAGTTGTGCGAGGATTGTTGACACTGTTGACATGTGCGCAGCGCCATTGTGACGTCAGTTCCGGGAGACCCGCAGAGGGAAAACACTGATGACGTTCTGCAGGACGAACATCTCAGCGATCAGGAGAACGCTCCCCCCGCCGCACCCAGCCGACCCGCCGGCGAGACGGCTGGCCAGCATGTTGCAGAACCAGCAGAGGCCTTGGAGGACACAGACTTCAACCGGAACAGACTCCGGATCAGCCTGAACAAGGTCTGACAGCGATCAGTTATCATGCAGATGCTTGTTTTCTTTTTTTAATGTTTTATTTATTTATTGCGTAAACAGGTTAATACATGGCTTACTTTCGTACTTAGTCCATTTTTTCTGTTCACTGCTAGTTTTTATAAAGGAACTGAACAGATCAAACAGGCTGGGAAAATGTGTGTAACCCTTTCCAGAAGTTAGATGTCATTTACTATATCTTTCCATAACTCGATTGTGGATGGGTCAGGAAGCAACAATGTCTTGTGAGGGTTTGTTTTCCCAGCCTTAAACAAAATATTGAACAGGTGCTTGTCAGTTGTACTGATCTGCAGGTCTAATTTCCCCATGAATAAAGTAAAAAACTGCAGGGTTTGAGCTATCCAGACCCACCGGGCACACAGAACATATGCCGGTGGTGCAGATGCTTGTTTTCGTACATTTTCTCTGATTAATGTGATAATGTGAAATGATTAATTAATAATGTACAGGATTTTCATTGAAACCTATCAAACGTGTGTTTTTGTAGAGTGAAAATGTCAATATAAACACATTTAAACACGGTTCATAAAGTAGTGTCAGTGCGCTGATCAGCTTCTTCTTCGTGTACTTTTTATTTGGTGGTTCCTGCTTCGCCCTCCTACTGTCCCTCTTCTTCTCTGGTTTGTTCCTGTCGCTGGTTGTGTCAGACTCCACATTGCCCCCCGGTGATTTCCAGCAGCGTTGCACCGTTTCCTGCATAAAGTGACGGATATTGACGAAACTGTCTGTTTTCTGGAACAAACAGGTTTAAGTCTGTTCATCAAACACTGTTTATTCTGCTTTCTCCCGGCCTGTTGATCCTCAGGGGCCTCAGGAAGAGGAGGCGAGTCGTGGTCCGTGTCCGGTGTCGCCGGTTCGAGGAGGAGCTTCAGAGTCTCCGACAGGTCAGGGTCGCTCTTTACGGTACCGTCGTGTCAACAGTCCAGAATCTGACCGCCTGAGTGCTGCTGAGGGCCGGGTCGATGGCTACGGACAGAGGTGACGAACTCCAGAAACAGAGGACATCCTAAAACGTCTCCTGGCATGATCTAACCTGTGTGTGTCCTCCAGATCTAGAATGGACATGCTGGGATCTCCGTCTCGTCACGTGTACTCCTCTCAGCCGGCTCAAATGCTGTCTGTTGATCCCGGTTGCCGTGGAGATCGTCAGGTCAGCGGACGGCAGGAGGTGTCGGTGGCTTCCGTGGATCAGGAGGCGCACAGCAATGCTTTTATTCGCTCCGTCCCGCTGGCCGAGGAGGAGGACTTTGACAGCAAAGAGTGGGTGATCATCGACAAAGAGACGGAGCTGCGGGACTTCCATCCAACCACGTCGGGAACCACGGACGAGGAGCCCGAGGAGCTTCGCCCGCTGGAGGAGCAGGAGGACAAGAGGAGGCTCAGAGCTGCAGGTAGGAGGAGAAAATAAACGTCCAACATAAATAAAGATACGTCGTCTTTCCGTTTGTTTGGGTCAAAGTAATGTTTGTCTTTCTGTGTTGATGATGTTTATCATTTTAACCCTTTGATGCACGACTCGCTGAATCCTGCAGGACAGATCAGATAATAAACAGCAGCTTCATCACATCAGTGAGTCTAATAATAATTCTCTCTCTGAAAATAATATATTTATAAATAAATTAATGAATAGATTTACATTTAATTATATAAATAATAGATAAAAATAAAAAATGTTTATTTTTAAAATGAATTAATAAATATTTATAAACAAGATATTTTAATTAATAAATAAGTAGATAAAACACAAGATGCGGCTGTGGCGCATGTAGTAGAGCGGGTCAATTCGTAACCAGTGAGTTAGTGGTTCAAGTCCCGGCTCTGGCGTC
>JBAMIG010000004.1:2123006-2139147 GCA_037177335.1 Kiunga ballochi
CAGACTACGAAGGACACTTTGCGGACTACGTAGTCTGCGTACTTAGAAGTGTGCAGTCTCTGAATTGAGAAACGGCCAGTGTCTTGCTGCCTTAACCTATTCTTCTTCTCTGTTTTTTTCCTTTAACTGGTTACATGTCAGCTATACAACTCAACACCGCCCCCCCCTGGGCGGGCCATGGAGTTTTATGGTGGGCGGGTTGCTCAGGTGACCTCGCTTATTGCCCCTAATTTAATCGCCGACAACCCACACATCCCAACCATTTATAAACTGGGAGCAAGGAGGTCCTCTTACACTCCTCTTTCTTGGGTGCTGCAGGGGGGCAGGGTGAGACGTTAGTCCTGTAGACCTGGGGTTTGAGCTGAGATAGCTGGTGGGAGGTTTTCTGTGTCTGGGGTTGGTGGGATGGAGGAGGTTGTGACCCGGCTCTGGGCCACCTTATCCTCTACTGGTGATGTTTCACAGGGAGTATGTAGAGATGGAGTGATGTGGGGATCTGAGAGAAGAAAGCTAGATGTGGGTGAAGGATGAAAGGAGGGGGGATGTTACCAGTGGGAAGGTATGGGGGAGAGGACGGAGTAGATGATTGGGGTGGTTGTATGTGGATGGATGGGGTTGTGAATGTTAGGGGTAGCCAGGAGGGTGGGACTGGAGAGTTTATGCAAGTGGGTGTGGGATGGATGGATGGGTGGTAGGGGAGAAGGGAAGGAGGGGTAGGATGTGTGTGGATGGGTGGGTGTGTGAGGGATTATATGTGTGGCGGAGGGAGCGTATGTATGCAGGTAGGTGGGTGGGGATCGGGTTAGGTGGAAGGGCAGAGCGAAGGATGGGTTTGGGAGGGCTGGTGCACTGAGGTGTGGGGTGGCCACCATTGGGTAGCGGTCTGGGATATGTCCCCCGTCTTTACAAGGGGAAACTACACTCTTTCCACTCTGGGTGGATAGCTCCTGGTGGGGTCAGAGATTACTGATTACTGGATCTGTTGGGGAACTTTAGCTGGAACCTCTTTTCGCCGTCACCCGGTTGGATGCAGTGCTGGCTCGATGGCAGGGGCCTGAGGTCTGTGCCCGGATCTGGCTATCATTCACTCGGTCTCGGGCCTGCCTCTGACATTAGTCTCTGCTCCCAGGCAGACAAGGCGTTTGTCCTGTCAGACTGGTGTATTATGCCAAACACAGAATTTCACATCTCACATGACATTTAATTCCACATTTACGCTCAGAATCAGAAACATCCACCTATCTGTCTACTTCTTTAAAATCTACCTGTGATCATGAGCTTTACTCCTTACTGTCACAGATAATTCTGCTGATTTATACAGAACAAACACACCCAGACATTTACTATGACTTCCCATTTTTCTCATCTTCCCCTTTCCATGCAGCGTCCATCCTCTTTCTGCAGCGTACAGGTTAAGATGAAAACACCTCAGCTGAGATCAGTTTATGGCAAATAAATGGCAGGGATGTCGGACAGACTCTATACAAACCCTGGCAGCGTCCAGGACGACCGCTTTGACCGGGACAATCAGGACATTGTGGACATTTATGTCAGTGCAGAAAGTCTGAGAGTGTACAACAGTCCCTGGATGGAGAATCCATCACCCAACACAGCAGGACCTCCACCCGCAGGTATAAACGCAACATGGTATTGGTGTGTGCAGCAGGTATATTTACAGGTTCCTAATCCGTCTCATTAACTTTCTTTTTAAGAGGTTTTTGTGAGAAAAATATCTGTAAAGAGGAAACACAGCAGATGCCATTTTTCTTTGTGTTTGCTGTGTCTGGTTCTCCTGGTTCTTATCATCTGGCTCACGGTCAAAAGTATGTTTTTCTCTTCCAGAATATAACTTTAAATACTAAAGATAAAAAAGTCACATTGTGTTTATATGATTCAGGAAGATAAGTAAACCATAGCTGCTGTTTGGTTGTCTTGCAGTGAACAAAGACCAAACCAGCTGGGAACAGGAGAGAAAAGAGTTAATGTCCAATTACACTCATCTTCCAACAATAAAGGACCAGTTACCAGCAAACTCAACTCAGCTCAGGTGACATGTGGAGGCTCAGTGGTAAGCAGGTAGGCACTTCGGATAATAGATGGAAAAGCTTGAAAGTCCACCGAGAGACGCCTTAATTTGGAATATTACAACATTATTCCCATAGTGCCAAACGTTTCCCATCTGCTTCGTCCAGTTTATGGTAAAAACTTTCAGTATCCTAAAGCTACGGATCTACCAGCTGTTCAGCTACGGTCCTGCTAACAATACAAGCACAACGCCAAAATGTTTAACGTAAGGTCACCATTAGGGGGTTGTACTCGCACAAAGGTCAATCTGCAAAAAACGATGTTAAACAAAAGCTTTCCAATCTGTTGCTAAAGAGGTGAGTGTTTGGCAGCATCCATACGTACGTACGTATCATGGGCCCCATGATATACGTGCGCGGGCCTCACTATACGTACGCAAGCCTCACTATACGTACGCAAGCCTCACAATACGTACGCAAGCCTCACTATACTGTATGTACGCGGGCCTCACAATATGTATGCGGGCCTCACTATACGTACGCAGGCCTCACTATACGCATGCGGGCCTCACAATATGTATGCGGGCCTCACTATACGTACGCAGGCCTCACTATACCGTATGTACGCGGGCCTCACAATATGTATGCAGGCCTCACTATACGTACGCAGGCCTCACTATACGCATGCGGGCCTCACAATATGTACGTGGGCCTCACTATAAGTACGTGAGCCTCACAATACGTACGCGGGCCTCACTATACGTACGCAGGCCTCACTATACGTGTGCGGCCTCATGATACGTACGCAGGCCTCATGATACGTACGCAAGCCTCACTATACCGTATGTACGCGGGCCTCACAATATGTACGCGGGCCTCACTATACGCATGCGGGCCTCACAATATGTATGCGGGCCTCACTATAAGTACGCAGGCCTCACTATACGCATGCGGGCCTCACAATATGTACGCGGGCCTCACTATATGTACGCGGGCCTCACTATACGCATGCGGGCCTCACAATACGTACGCGGGCCTCACTATACGTACGCAGGCCTCACTATACGCATGCGGGCCTCACAATATGTACGTGGGCCTCACTATAAGTACGTGAGCCTCACAATACGTACGCGGGCCTCACTATACGTACGCAGGCCTCATGATACGTACGCAAGCCTCACTATACCGTATGTACGCGGGCCTCACAATATGTATGCGGGCCTCACTATACGCATGCGGGCCTCACAATATGTACGTGGGCCTCACTATAAGTACGTGAGCCTCACGATACGTGTGCGGCCTCATGATATGTACGCGGGCCTCACTATACGTACGTGAGCCTCATGATACATACGCAGGCCTCATGATACGTACGCGGGCCTCATGATACGTACGCGGGCCTCATGATACGTACGCGGGCCTCACTATACGTACGCGGGCCTCATGATACGTACGCGGGCCTCACAATATGTATGTGAGCCTCATGATACGTACGCCTTATGATGCGTACTTCCAAAAATACTTTACCCCCAAATTTTGTAAAAGGTAAAAATGTACTTAAACAAACAGACCCTTTTCTCCAGTTTTTATTGAGTTGGACTTTGAAGAGATACATTTCAGGACATTTTTACTAAAAATCCAGTGCAAATCCAAGCTTTACAAAATAAACTGCACTTCTATATTTACGTGTTTCTAAAGGTGTTTTTTTGTCTCAGGTATTGGCGGGTTTGGTTCCTCACACGCGATGAAGACTTTTCATCAATTTCAGGTTTCAGATGTAAAACCTGCTTCTGTAGAACTTTCACTTGCATGTTGTTATACTTAGTAACTGATTTAATAAATATCTCTGACACAAAAGTCATATCACAACATCACAGCCTAAGATTCTTACTGAAAGATGTTTTAGGGGAGACAATATTGATCTGAAGGCCTATAAAGATCTGGTTGCAGAATTTCACAGTGAACACGGACCATCTTTTATCCCAACAAGTTGTCTCACTCTTATTTTCCTCTTAAACTTTTATTTGACATAATAAAATCCTTGATAATCTGTTTTTTTTTTCTTCTTTTTTTTTTGCTTGAAACTATGTTTTTCACATTGTTTTGTCTTTGTTTTATACAATAATGTTTTAAAGCTGCTGTATGAATAAAATAGTTTTTCAGAAGGGAATCTTTGGGTTTATACTTTATTCCTCTGGATTAGGATCAGTTATATTATACCAGCCTTTGTATTGATATTATCAATATTAGGATGATCCACGCAGCCCCGGTGGAGGGCTTGGTTCGAAACATGGTGTTAAATTGGGAGTTTTGGCTTAGTCTCTCAGACTGACAGTAAAGCAGCATATGAGTTTAACAAAAACAACAATATCAAACAATTTTCCTCGAAGCTGTTAAAATCTCTAAAAGTGTTATACTTGTAAAGTAAGTCGAACACTGGCTACTATCTTTATGAGGTAGTAAACAAATAGGGTGTTGTCACGTGTAGTGTGGAACATTGTGTTCCTCCAATTCTGTACGGTTGAAATACTTGAAAAACTAAAAACATTTGATGATTAAAACAGCTACGCAAATTAATGTCTAAAATAATGTACTTACGTCCGACATTAAATATAATATTGATATTTATCATTATATTACAACGTGAAAGACGATTCAATACAACAGCATTTTCACATAAACTAGTGCCACTCGGGACGCCATTTTGGACGCGCATTAATATTAATGTTGTCCGCCTTGTTTGACTTCATTTCCGCCTCTCGAGACGGACTTTATTCAGCCGGCATTTTATTTCCACCTTCCCGCTACCTGTCTCTGTTCCTCCGGCTAAAGGCATTCCGTTCAGCCTCTTTCCTACTGAAGTCTACAAAACGATGCCTGGATTTTCAGACAGAGATCGTGGCAGAGACAGAGGGTAAGTATATTTTCAGGATATGTTTTCTTTGATAAAGTGTGCCGCCGAACATTTGGGCACCAGTGGCGACGCCGTCATGGCCGCGCTTCAAATATCGCGCAGACTGTTTTTGTGTTGTTAATATCGGCTTGTCATCGAGTGAAAGTGTGTACTGAGGGTAAAAAATCTGTTGCACGCGGCTAACCTTCCCGCTATAATGAAGCAGAAGTGTCCAGTTTGCGCGGTGTTGTAGCTAAGATGGCAGCAAACGGCGGCCCTGTGTCCGCAGCTACGTTTTATTTCTGGCCCGGTGACGCAGTCTCTTCTCACGTCGCGGATTCATTTCTGAGACGGACACTTGTTGGTTAATGGTCCATGTTTTGGATAAAGTAGGTCGTAATTAAGCCGATGTGTTTGTGTCTCGAATGAAATCCGGGAACACAAGCTTCTGACCTGATTAGGATGTTAAGCGGCTGCATGTGTTTTAATGCATGCACCTCCACTTATATCTGTTTTATGTATTTATAGGATGTGGGAATGATCTATTAATCTTGTGATGCTTATAAAGTAACCCCCTAATTTTACATGAATGTGTATTGTGTGATAAATATTTATCAGGTCGCGTGCAGGGTCAGCATGAACTGTTTATTGTGTGCAGCTTTGGGGAAGAGCTGTAGCACATTAGGACAATGTTTTGATTGCATATTCCCACCGATCATTGAATTGATAGATGCCTGAGCAGTGTTAATGTATAATTATGGATTTTATAGGAATATCTCATTTAAATGACATTTAGTTTGTCTTCAGATTAGTTACCTGTCCCATAAAATGCCCACATTTACAATAAGGTATATTATTTAGTAATGTTTGGAAACACCGTTTTTCTTGGTTTTAATAGTTAAAGTTGCATATTATTGGAAAAGATGACATTGTGATTTAACTCTGCTGACCTCCTGTTTGTACTGATCTGACCTCCTTTAAGAGACTGTACCAGGATGGTTTCTGTTTGTTTTTGAGTTATTTTTATTGATCCACATGCGAGCTTTTGTGATGGTGTGGAAAGGTGATTAGGTTTTGTTCTATTGGAAATGAACCAACCTGTGTGTCAGGATGAATTAGTGGATATATTATGCAGGTCTAGTTTATTTAAAACACTTTCATATTCATAATGCTTATTCACGTTGTCTCATTATAGTCGGCCTTGATATGAGCGATATTACATCACTCCATTCAGTTTAACTATGTCTCTACTTTTCTCTCTTTTAACCACAAAGAGCAGAACAAAACCAGCAATATTTCTGCCTCTAAGCAGTTTTTATTGTCCTGAGGCCGTTCCTCAAACACACTCAATTAAAATGAGTGTTTTATTTATTTATTTGAATGTAGTTTATTTTATTTCATGTTAAATTACTCATATTAAGTCCTCACAGCGGTACATTCCCACTGACCCAAATGGATTTAGGCAAGGCAGGGTTATTTATACAGCACCTTTCACATACAGGACAATTCAAAGTGCTTTACATGGAAACAGTAGAAGCATTACAGATATAGAGAAGAATTAAAAACATAAATTAAATAAAAGTAATAAGTCATTATCAGATAAAGTTACTGTGGGCATGAAAACAGAAATGTTTTTAACCTGGATGCAAAAGTGTCTCCATGTGGTTTCATCTCTACTGGTTCCACATGTTTGCAGCATTATAGCTAAATGCTGCCTCTCCATGCTTAGTCTGGATTTAAGCTGAAAAATAAGGTTTTATGATGCCACACAGATGCCAGCTGGGCGGTAGGGCTGGTACTGGTACCTGGTCTGGTCCAGATTCAACAAATGCATGCGCTGCTATTAGGATGCATGTGTTGGATCACCTGTTTCCTCCACAGCAGGTAATAATCTGTGCTTTCCTGTTAGTTTTTATTCTCTCTATAGCCTACTTTTAAAGAAACAGTCAGCAGAACGCTGACAGCGTAGGCGGGTAGTGACAACAAACTACTTAAGAGTGTGAAGAAAATAAACGTATAAAAAACATTAGGAAAGAGTAATAAACAGGTAAATTAAAAGGAAATGAATAAGGAGGTGGGGGTAAAGGGTTACTGGTCAAAGACTCTATGTTAACACTGGCAGCATCAGCTAGTCCCGACATGGGACAGAATTAAGAATAAGATGTAGGAGGACAGTGGTCCTTCCAATGCAGTAAAATACTTCTGCGAGCAATGAGGGAGGTCAAGGCAATGAGGGAGGTCAAGGCAATGATATTTCTTTCCTTTCTGGTGAAAAGATCAAAGTCTTCAGAAAAACTGAAAATCAAAATAGCTTGACTGGGGATCAGCGGCCGTTTCAGAGGTTTTGATAATATCTTGTAGAAAGAGGACCAAAAAGACATTAACTTTGGAAAGGAGTACATCATACAGGTGTGATTTACAGAGGAAAATCAGGCACCTGTTAAAAGTGTCACCTGTATTAAAATCCAGTGCAGCCTGACTTTGGGGAGATGTGCTCTGAACAACTTTAGACTGTATTAAAGTTAGGCTGGCACAAGGGGGCGGGGGGGCATTTATCCTCCATTCTTTTTCCCAGATGTTTAGGCTTGTTAGGGGAGGCTTTGAAGATGAAGGTAATTTAATCAGCATTGGAATAAATTTACAGTTTAATGAAAGGGACAGACTGGTTTCCACAACAGAATCAGATGCTGAATCAGGAAAAGTTGGGATTTTTCCAACATGATTATAAGGATTCAGCATAAATGTGAATATTGCTGTAAAGTTGACACACAGGTTTGTTTTTTTTATGCGTAGTTCTGTGTCTCTGATGTCCATGTAAACATTCAGAGGGACAAAAGACATAAATCACACTGAAGCAGCAGAGCTCCTTTTGTTGTTTTTTACCTGCTAAAGCTTCTGTGGGTGCATCACCTTGCAGGAAACGGCTGTTTTAACTGTGTCGTTGTGCAGGCGGTTCATTTCCACAGCGCTGCCTTGATAAAAAGCTGCAGAAAAGAATCTTAAAATGCACTTTAACAGAGCCGATGCTGGATCTGTCCCTGTGTTTCGCTGCGTCTCCCGGGTGTATCCCGGAGAACTCATCAGAGATGTTTTATTTGGCTTCGTGTGCGGGTTAGAATAATCTGCTTTTATAGAAGACATTAAACTAGAATCTAAAAAAAGCATCACTCATGGTTTTACATATATATATACTTGGTGTTCTTTTCTCCATTAGGTATGGTGGTGGGCCTCCTCGTTTTGGAGGTGGAGGAGGCGGCAACAGGGGCGGCCCTCCCCCAGGAAAGTTTGGCAACCCCGGTGAGAGGCTGCGAAAGAAACACTGGAATCTCGATGAACTTCCGAAGTTTCAGAAGAACTTTTACCAGGAGCACCCTGATGTCACACACAGACCCATGGTGAGCTTTGTGAAAACACCACATGCAGACCCAGTTCACTGACTTGCAGGCAAGTTGACCCGTTTTTACGTCTCCACAATTCCAGCAAGAAGTAGAACAGTACCGAAGAAGCAAAGAGGTCACGGTCAAAGGTCGAGATTGCCCGAAACCCATCGTAAAATTCCACGAAGCCGCTTTTCCAAGTGAGTAAAATCCCCATACGTTTCAGGAGATTTTTAAAGGAACCCGTTTCAACTAAACCGGGACGTCTGGTTTCCTCAGGCTACGTCATTGATGTGATCGTCAAACAGAACTGGACTGAACCAACTCCGATCCAGTCTCAGGGGTGGCCTGTCGCCCTGAGTGGGAAGGATATGGTTGGCATCGCCCAAACCGGCTCTGGGAAGACTCTGGCAGTAAGTGCTCTCCAGCTGCTCAGAGCTTCTTGCAAAGTCTTTCCTGAACCTCCATCTGCAGTAACAGTAAATGTGTTCAGACCCCTGTGTGGTAGTAAAACCCTACCTTTACCTTCTTCCAGTACCTTCTGCCTGCCATCGTGCACATCCAACATCAGCCGTTCTTGGAGCACGGAGATGGACCCATTGTAAGAGCAGCAACTTGTTTGTTTATTTTTATATATATATATATATGAATTTTTTTTTTTATTGGCTTTAAAGTCGTTTGATAGTTTTCTGTTTTTTCCTGAAGTGCTTGGTGCTGGCGCCAACCCGTGAGCTCGCTCAGCAGGTGCAACAGGTGGCCGCTGAATACGGCAGGGCCTCCCGCCTTAAAAGCACCTGCATCTATGGCGGTGCGCCCAAAGGGCCCCAAATCAGGGACCTGGAGAGAGGTATGCTCACTTTGTTTCCTCGCAGCATATTTACTGCTTCACAGCAACAGAATGACGTTTGGGTTCCCAGAAAGACCAGGAGAAGTTCACCTCACACCAGTTTCCTCTTCATACTGGTTTCCAGTCAGTCACAAGATAGATTTAAACCCCACTGATGGTTTTCAAACCCCAGAATCCATCTGAGGTGTTTTTTGTTTTTATTGAAAGCATCTTGTACACATCAACAAGCTTTAAGCCCAGTTGAAGCTGATCTGTGAACAGTACTAGCACGTATGCTGGTATCCACCTCTGCTCTGTCCTGTTTGTGTTAAAGGTGTAGAGATTTGCATCGCTACTCCAGGTCGCCTCATCGATTTCCTGGAGTGCGGTAAAACTAACCTGCGTCGTTGCACCTATCTGGTGCTGGATGAAGCGGATCGCATGCTGGACATGGGCTTTGAACCTCAGATTCGCAAGATAGTGGATCAGATTCGGGTGAGTAAGGCTGCTGCTGTGATTTTAGAGGCAGTCTGAGATGAAATGATCACATTATTGTGAAGAAAAGGGGGAATTGAATGCACCGCCTTGCAAACTCGTCCCCCAAACGTCTTTGTTTGTCTTCACCAGCCAGACCGGCAGACCCTGATGTGGAGCGCCACATGGCCCAAAGAAGTTCGTCAGCTGGCTGAGGACTTCCTGAAGGACTACGTCCAGATCAATATCGGCGCTCTGCAGCTCAGTGCCAACCATAACATCCTGCAGATAGTTGATGTTTGCAACGACATGGAAAAAGAAGACAAGTGAGTCGATGAGCTCCGCAGCTGCAGGCCGTACTTTCAGTCCCTAAAAGACTCCTAACCTCACGCTTGTTTCCTGCTCAGACTCATTCGTTTACTGGAGGAGATCATGAGTGAGAAGGAGAACAAGACCATTATTTTTGTGGAGACCAAGCGACGCTGTGACGAGCTCACCAGGAGGATGAGGAGGGATGGGTGAGGAAGGCCAAAATGTCTCCCCTCTGTGGTCACCACGCCCGACCAGTTCGGCTAAAACCCTTTTATCGTCTTTGACAGGTGGCCAGCAATGGGAATCCACGGAGACAAGAGCCAGCAGGAGAGGGACTGGGTCCTTAATGGTACGAGTGCCTGTAAGGGGAAAGGGTTGGCTTTGAGCCGGTCCGTCTGCTAAACATCTCTTCTGTTTTCAGAGTTCAGATATGGCAAAGCTCCGATTCTCATTGCGACAGACGTGGCCTCCCGTGGATTAGGTCAGTATGACGTTCAGCTGTAGAGCTTTATCATCAGTGTTACTTATTTAAAGAAAGTGCTTTGCTTTCTTTAACTTTTCTATGCATTTTCTGAGTTTTTCCTCACCTGAAGGTGGAGTCTTTGTGGCAGGCACTAGGCATGACAGTCCCAGGCCTCGAGAGGGAGAAGGATGACATATTGGAATTGCTCCACTGGCTTGCCACCCAGTGGGCCTAGAGAGGTGAAAGCTCTTGTGTGCCAGTGATCTTCAAAAGGCTGCGTGGCTAAGCCTTTGACCTGTTGTTGAAATATATATATTTATATATATATACACATCTGTTCTCTGTCCACGGATTTCATCTGGAAAACGCCATCCAGCTGTTTCCAACTCAAACATGACAAAGTTGAAGCTGTGACTTTGGCCTTGCATGCTGCCGTCTTAGAGAGCGTCATATTGCAAGTCACTTGTTTGAGATTTGGAACCATTGTTGTTATTCTGGGCCTGACGTTGCGTAGCACGGGTACCGGCTCGTCTACGCTCGCAGTTGGTTTCGTTCTCATCAAAGTGGAGCTGGATTCCTTTAAACGAGAGCAGTTTGAATTATTCTGTCTCTGAAAATTGACCAGACCTGGCACATGTGTTTTTTTATGGGGTAGTGGGAACGTTAGAGTGAGAGAAGAAAAGAATGAGACAGCTCAAACCAAAGTTCCTCCCTCGCCTGCGTTTTATAGTCATGTCAAGACCTGCCAACGAGAGACATTTTCTCAAGTGAACACTGGCTTCTTGGAAGATCTTGCCTTGATGAAACTGATGAAGGGGTGGGGTGGGGGGTGGCTTTGTTTTTATGCTCGCTTAGGGGTCCCACAGGGTTTAATGCTTGGGCCTTTTATTTTTTCTTTTTTATTTTGAAGGGGTCCCAGTTCAAATTTAGTACTTGGTCTCATTTTGTCTTGGCAAGACATGCAGCGCGGCCTTTAATATCAAGCTTCTTTTGGGAGTGTACTGGGAAAAACCTGGACCTGCAAAATTGCACCACTCAGTGGTCCTATATTGGCTCATGAGGAGGCTCCAGTGCATATCGTGGCCCGACTGCGTAGAAGCTCCCGGATGTCACTTGACAATTTGTGGGGATTTCGCTGCATTGGGAAAGGACTAGTGAATGCATACTCCTTTATGGTAAGACTTGAACCCATCTTTTTCTCCCTTGGTAACAAAAGGGAGAATGATGTCTTAGGATCTGTTTTTGGTAAGCAACTGGAGTGTGCATCGTTTCTCTCTTCCCACAGTAGTATTCCCAGTGGAGTAGATGTGTTTACGATCATGTGCTGTTGTTTAACGTGTTTTCCCTCCGCAGCATAACCACCACTTTTCCTCCTCTAGCGCTCACACTTGCTAACTTTTCCCTCTGATCTGGCTGTTGTGGTGTGCAAAATCCTGTGTGGCCTCCATGTATTGTTTTGCCACACTGCAACACTTTCACAGATGTGGAGGATGTGAAATTTGTCATCAATTATGACTACCCTAACTCCTCTGAGGATTATATCCACCGCATTGGACGCACAGCCCGAAGTCAAAAAACGGGCACAGCCTACACCTTCTTCACCCCCAACAACATGAAACAAGCCAGCGACCTGATCTCTGTGCTCCGCGAAGCTAACCAGGCCATAAACCCCAAGCTGATCCAGATGGCAGAGGACAGAGGAGGTAAGGTGTCTTTTAGCCTGGTCCCTATTGGCTCAGGGCTCACACGCCACTAAAATCCCAGCTGGAATAACAAAAACTTTTCATTTCCTTTTTGTCCATGCAGGTCGTGGTCGGGGGGGAAGAGGTGGCTACAAGGACGACCGTCGGGATAGGTATTCTGGGGGTGGGAGGAGTAACTTTGGCGGCTACAGAGACAGGGACAGTGATAGGGGGTTCGGTGGGCTGAAGACTGCGTTTGGCGGCAGCAAGGCCCAAAATGGCAGCAACTATGGAGGTAACAGTGGTAGCTCCGGTGGTAGCTATGGCAACAATTACAACAGCGCAAACGGACAGGGCAATTTCGGCGGTCCACCAAACCAAGGGGGCTTTGGTAACCAGAGCTTCCAGGGGCCCCCTCAGTTCGGTGGCATGCAGAGGCCTGCTCAGAACGGCATGAACCACCCACCTTTCCCGTTCAACTCACAGCCACCACAGCAGAACCAGCAGCCTCCGCCACCGCCGATGGTGCCCTACCCCATGCCACCGCCCTTCTCACAGTAGATATGATGTTCAAACAACGTACGGAACCAACATGACTTCTGTTTAGTCCCTAAATCTTGCAGTATGATTATATTATTATCATTATTCTCCTTTGTACTGTTAAACTTCTTGTTTTGCTTACAGCAGGGTTGGAATTATTTCATTAATCCCGAGCATTACACGGAGTCAGACACGTCTCCGATAGTGCAACCATGATTGCTGCACTTTCCCCTTTTTTTGCTACATTCCTCAGTAATTTATTTTTACTAGGTAATTCAGTGTTTTCAGTTTGTGCTATGTTTAAAGTGACGTTATGAAGTTCACATAAAAAGGGTGCCTGTGACCCTTTATAAATAAAATTCAATAAAATGCAAGGTGTGTCGTCCTTTTTTTCCATCTGTCGCCTCTGGATGGGAGCTGCATGTGCAGGGGTTTAATTCCCACTGTTTATAAAGCACTTTTCACAGCAACCAAGTGAAGCTTCTTTACTGTGCATAGTGGGGAAAATAAAATTTATTATAAGCATTAAAATATTCCTAATTCATATATATATATATATATATACACACACACACATTGCATGTCCTAATCTATATTTTACAATAGTATCACAGCGTAGTGATCATCTTAAACAGTAGCCAGCTTTGTAGGTGCGTCTGACAAGTATAAACATTACACACTTAAAAAATACATTTTAAACGGTAAAAGAAAAACTCCATTAGACCAAATAGCATAGCTTTCATTAATACGCATGCGTACCACACGACTGCAAAACTGCGCATGCTCTGATATTTGGTCCATTCAGGCTCTCAAACTATTTACAGCTTTACCACAGTGAAAGTATTTATATTACATCGCTCAAGTTAACCTTTTGCACGTTGTATCTTTTCCTTCATAATGCTTATGGAATTAGTTTGTAGTTATTTCAGATAAGCCTATATATGTGAACTTCCGCTATGCTATGCCGCACCGGAAGTAAAAGTTTTCACTTATAATTCTCCTTTCAAAGCGAACACGTGAGAAAGCCATTCTCGTCCTGCACGTTTCTGTAGTTAAATTCAACTTCCCGAAATTGCAATTGATTTAATCACACCGTAATGAACTTTGGACCTGTGAAATAACCTAAATGCAAGTTAGGTCTTGCACGCTGTAGTTCAGGAGAAGTTTTAGAGCCATCTCATGGATTCCATAAGCGGTTCCAGTTTGATTTGTTCTTCTGGGAGGGTATTTAGAGGATAATTATAATGTGGTGCAGCAGATTGTTGCTGCAGACATCTGCTTGTGTTGACCATGTTGACTCGGTGTGTACGAGGCGTCCTGTTGGGACGTTTATCCATGGTGGGACGCTACAGCACAGCAAGGACTGAAGATTTGGACCACATCCAGGTTTTGTTGCAGCTTTGCGTGGACAGACACTACATTTCCCCTGGTCAGGTGAACACGCAGCTTTTTCAGCGGGGTTTTAGCTGCAGCTATGGACCTCTGGGCATGGAGCTGAAGAGAAACCTGCTGGATCAGTGGTGGCATTCAGTCACCAGGTCCAGGTCGCAGGTGTTTGGGACAAATACTTTAAAGTGCAGCGAAGAGCAAGCAGCTCATAGACTAAGGATGGTTGACTCTGAACTCTTACAGCAAATACTTAAACAGCATGATCTGAGTAAAGAGCAGCTTGTTCACGAGGTCTTCAAGCTGCTGCAGAAGTCTCCATCTGTGAGGACAAGTTTACTGCAAGGTAAACTGTGCAGCATATCTGGCAAGGTTTCGTTCTTCTTTGCTGGACACGTTGTTGTTGCATCCTAAATGGGATTTTCCTCCTGCTTTGCTTTCACAGTTTTATCCTGAGAACCTGCATGGCATGTGGTTTGTTTTCAGGTGCCTTGGAGCAGTTTGTACCCTCATTAGAGCTGGTGAAGAGGAAGCTGCCGTTCGGCCTGGCGGAGACGGGTCAGTGTTTCCAGCCTTCAGATGGCTCTGGTTGGTGAGGCGGCATCTTGTGCACATGTCTCATTGCAAACAGATGTGGGAAACAATGGCATGCAATATTTAGTGAGCCGACTGCAACCAGCAGGGCCGTGCATCTTCACTGGTCTCATGATTCCAGAGTTTTCCATGTGTCCCTGCTCCAACACACCAGATTGAAATGACTGAATCGCTGCGGATGTTAAGCTGCTGGTTCCATTTGATGTAAATCAGGTGTGCTGGAGCAGGGAAACGTGGAAAATCTGCAGGACTCTGGGTCTCCATCCCGGTTTAAACTCATGTGCAGTGTATACGCTCGCACCTCAAGCCAGGTAGGCAAAGACGTCACCATAGCAACCTGCAGAGTCGGGTTTTTCGGCCCTCCAGCGTAGCAGAGGAAGTTTATGCAGCTGCAGTTTTACTGTTATTTGTTTGTGTGTCTCAGCTCTGCAGAGGTCACTCAGACATCTCTGGTTTGGTTCTGCTCCCCTCGTTCGTCTTCCCAGTGGCTGGATCACTGGACCCGACACCGGCTGAAGTGGTGGAGAAAAGTGAGCTATGCAAAATAAAATTCCCCGGAGTTCCTCTACCTGTATGGCAGGATTGACTTCAATATATAGTGTTTCTGATTGTTTTGTCTTTATTTATCCAGTTTGCCTTGAACCCGTCGGACTTCAGCAGCAGTGAGGTCCCGCAGGAGGAGCTGGAGGAGTCGGCAGTTCGTGGTATGAGGATTGTGTACAACTTCCCGTGGGGACTGGAGTCCCTGGAGACTCTGTGGAACCGAGGAAACGCAGAACTGCTGGACATGCATAAAGGGGCCCGCTCCAAGCTGCAGGTCAGTCCCTGATACGGTGGAAAGAGGTCCTTAGTTCCACCAGCATGTCCTGGGTTTCTACTGGGGTCTGCTTCCTGATGGGATGCTTTCTAATGGGATGCTTTCTAATGGGATGCTTCCTGATGGGATGCTTCCTGATGGGATGCTTCCTGATGGGATGCTTTCTAATGGGATGCTTCCTGATGGGATGCTTTCTAATGGGATGCTTCCTGATGGGATGCTTCCTGATGGGATGCTTCCTGATGGGATGCTTCCTGATGGGATGCTTTCTAATGGGATGCTTTCTAATGGGATGCTTCCTGATGGGATGCTTTCTAATGGGATGCTTCCTGATGGGATGCTTTCTGATGGGATGCTTCCTGATGGGATGCTTCCCGATGGGATGCTTCCCGATGGGATGCTTTCTGATGGGATGCTTCCCGATGGGATGCTTCCCGATGGGATGCTTCCTGATGGGAAGCTTTCTAATGGGATGCTTTCTAATGGGATGCTTCCTGATGGGATGCTTTCTAATGGGATGCTTCCTGATGGGATGCTTTCCGATGGGATGCTTCCCGATGGGATGCTTCCCGATGGGATGCTTCCCGATGGGATGCTTCCCGATGGGATGCTTCCCGATGGGATGCTTCCTGATGGGATGCTTCCTGATGGGATGCTTTCTGATGGGATGCTTTCCGATGGGATGCTTCCTGATGGGAGGGAACTACAGGTTCTGGCTTTACTTTGAACCTTTTAGGTTGCTGTTTGGTCACT
>JBAMIG010000004.1:2141816-2152100 GCA_037177335.1 Kiunga ballochi
GATGGGATGCTTCCTGATGGGAGGGAACTACAGGTTCTGGCTTTACTTTGAACCTTTTAGGTTGCTGTTTGGTCACTAAACAGATTTTGTTCGTGTAGGTTAGGGACGTAGACAGACCAGTAAAGTCTGTTGCCATGACAGCCACATTGAGTCCACATCCTACACCTGTCCATGTCCTACTCTGCTCCTCCTTCAAGGGGAGATCCCTTTAAGTCATTCTGAACCGAGAAAGCTGTTTAATCTTTTCCAGCGGAGGATGTGAAGAGGTTTTTATTAAACGCAGAAATATCTGTAGTTTCGTAATGGACTGAAACAGCTGTGTCCTCGGTGTAGTCCCATGTGAAGGTGTTCTTGTGTTTTCCTGTGCTTCAGTGCCGAGATGGACGGAAGTCCATTCCTCATGTTGTGTCTGTGAGCGGGAACATGGATCGAGGTGTGCTGGCTTTTCTATCCAACTCACTGCAACAGCTCAAGAGAGACGACGGCAAACAGAAGCTGCAGCAGAGAAAGGTGATTTTACCGTCGTTCACCGTCCTCTTTTCAGTCACCGTCTCTGATTCCTGCTTTTCTGGCTGATTTTAAGGCTCTGAAGTTGCATCCAGTGCTGGCTCCAATCAAAGTGGCCCTAGACATCGGGAGAGGAGCCACTGTGGAGCTGAGGCAGGTAAGAAAAGCAGAAGCATTTTTCACTTTAACCAGGTAAATAAGTAAAATGCAGGATTCAAAGACTTTTAAGTCATGGTAAAAAAAAAAAACCACATTGTCTTTGAAGGTGTGTGAAGGTCTCCTGCAGGAGTTCCTGGAAGGTAAGATCTTTACATGGCCTGGATATCTGGAAACTTTACCAACATCAGCAGAGCAGCTCAACGCCAAGTAAGTGCTTCTCTGCAGTGTAAAACACAGAGTAGGTTCAGAGCTTACCTGTGTGTTTCTGCACTGCAGGTACGATGAGATGGGAGTCCTCTTCACCGTGGTCATCAGTGAGAATACGTTGGAGAGCGGCCTTGTTCAAGTCCGCAGCAGAGACACCACCATCAAGGAGACCATGCACATCTCCGAAATCCAGATGTTTTTAGCCAGATACATTTCTGCAGCGGACAACATATGAATGCAGTTTTGTTTAAGGAGCTTTTTTTGTGTCAACATTTTGTCACATAAATAAATATTTCCAAACTACATTAAAAGTGTCAATCTTTATGTTTGCATTTAGGTTTGGGTTTTTGTTGCAAAGGGACCGATTGTGAGGAGATTGTTTTCTTTATCAATTATATGTATTTTTTCTTATGCAGGGACTGAAAAGTCATTGTGTGTAGTTTTCTTTCTTTTTTTAGTTCAATAAAACAACATGTTTCACCTGGGACCTTGGGAAAGTTTTCATATTTCACTTCCAAATTCATGGACAGCTCTTAAATATATTAAAAAAATTTCAAATGACATTTCCAGCTGAAAGAATATTTTTCCTGCGTTAAAATCCTAAAAAAAAACAGATGAGGGAATGGATTGGATGCATTAGCCAAATCTCGCGAGATTTAGCGAGTTCCTCGTCCTGCACGGTTTGACTGAGCGTGTGTCCATTCCTTAGCTGTTAGCCTGTAGAGATGGCCGCAGACAAGCAAAACGAAGCTAAAGTTTCTCCTACGGAAGAAAATAAAGAAAATGTACAAGAGCAAGGACTTGGTTTGGAGAGTATCCTTTATTCGTTATGTGTAAAATGTGCTTAATTTTTGTCTCCGCGTGAATCTTTTGTTTTTGGGGCTTAGAAGCTAGCTTTAGCTTGCTAGCTAGCTACCGTAAAAATAGCACTTGCGTTATAAGGCTACGTGTCATTTTGTAGCAGGTTGTCAGTCATGGGCTTTATATTCAATTTATTCACTTTTTAGATAAATAGCATTCAAGCAAGTTAAACATTCCCTTTTTCTTTTGTTCTGTGACGCTGTTCTGTTTTTACGTTTTTAGCGAAGTCACCGCTGCTTCTGGTTCATTCATCTGCTGCCAGACTGACATGCACTGACCTCCTTATTAGTGGTATTTTGGGAGATTGTTCCTTAACTATTATTTGCAGTTTTGCAAATTATCAAGGAGTCCCAGCAGCAGCATGGCCTCAGGCATGGAGACTACCAGAGATACAGGTTTGATCATATTCAGACTCACTTTATGATGAGCTATGTGCACATTTTCTATTTAACTACTTTTATTTTTGCAGATTTTTTTTTTTTTTGCAGATTCTACTATATTTACATAGATTAAATTAAGCCTCAGTCAGTCTGTAAACTGCTTTATCTCTTTTCAGACTAAAGATGGGTTTAATAAAGATACTATACTTTGATTTTGATATTTTACTGAGGGGGCCACAGGTTTGCAGAAACTGATTTTAATAAAAGGCTTAAAAGCTACAATTTTTATCTAAAGTTTATTCTTAAATTAAGTTTATATTTTAAAACAAACAAACCTTTTTCATGTTCATTCCTTTTGTTTAATGAAAACAGTTTTCTTAACTTAACTTGTTCTCGTTGTTTTTGGGTTTATTTTCCACACGGGGATCTTCCTCACCAGGAGCTTTGGTCTGCGGGTTTGTTGCAGTGGGATTGGCTCCTTATGTTTGGCACAGCTGATTATTCAGACTTTATGGACTTCTTTTTATTTGCTTAAATACACGAGTTAAAGTGTGTGTGCACCAAGCGGAGGTTAAAGGTGAAGCCGAGATGGAAGTGCCATAACTGCTGTTCCCTCCTTGTCCACTAGGGGCTCCAAAAAGGAGCCAATCCCTGTACACCTGTCTTAAAAGGTGACAGCGGGAACGGCACACCGAGCTTCAACTCGGCTCCTTGGAAACATTACCGTTTCTGGTGTTGGTGTAAAATAACTTGGCTCTTTTGCAGAGGCTACTGCTCCCGGAGGCTGCGCCGCCTACGCAAGACTCTGGGCTTCAAAATGGGCAACCGACACAAGTTTGTTGGGAAGAAAGTCACCGTAGAAATGCTTTCTGACAGTAGGTCAGTAACGTTCCTGATGCTGTGAAAAGCCTGATCTGTGAGAACATGCTGGCAAACCACTGGTTCCCTCCTCTCCCAGGCATCTGCTGCTGGTTTTGATGGAGGCGGAGCGTGCGTGGAGCTACGCCATGCAGCTAAAGCAGGAGGCGAACACAGAACCGCGGAAGCGATTCCACTTGCTCGCACGTCTGCGCAAAGCCGCCAAGCACAGCGAGAAGCTGGAGAAGCTCTGCGAGAGCCCCCGAGTCGATGCCAAGACCAAACTGGAGGCGCAGGTACGTCCCAGGTAGCAAAACGTTCAACCCTCACTCTCCCAAAGCTCATTTATCTTTTGTCCTAGGCCTACACCGCTTATCTGACTGGGATGGTGAAGTTTGAGCTGCAGGAGTGGAAACTCGCCATGGAAGCATTCAACAAGTGCAAGTACGTTGTAGCCTGACTGCTGCAGAACAAGCTGCAGGATCTGATCCGACACCCTGGTAAACCCTGTGTTGTTTTAGGACCATCTATGAGAAGCTGGCCAGTGCGTTCACCGAGGAGATGGCGGCCCTGTATCGCCAGCGTGTGGACGAGATATCGCCCAACATCCGATACTGTGCCTACAACATCGGTGAGACAGAACCCCCTTAGGCTGAACAACCTGCAGCTCCTGCACCACTGTAACACTGGTTTGATGTACAGGTGACCAGAACGCCATCAATGATTTGATGCAGATGAGGCTGACAGGAGGAGGCGGCGGCATGATGGCGGAGAAACTAGAGGTGAATATTTATGGTGGTTTAACATTTCTGTGGCTGCTTTAGTTGCTCCCCTCTGCCTAAATGCTTCATTATAAGCTACGTTTCCAGTTAAAGTCTTTGTCCTGCTCCTCCTGTGCTCCTCAGGCTCTGATCACGCAGGCGAGGACCAAGCAGGCCGCCACGATGAGCGAGGTGGAGTGGCGAGGACGGACGGTGCCGGTGAAGATCGACAAAGCTCGAATTTTCCTGTTGGGTCTGGCGGATAACGAGGCTGCCATCGCCCAGGTCAGCACCTCCTGCTTTTAGTTCCTACAGGCTAAATGTGTTGCTTCCGCTGAGCTGCGTCGTTCTGGTGGTCTCAGTATTTACGAGCTGCACGAAGATGAGTCGCATCTTTCTCATTTCCTGTCATCCCAAATGGAGCTGCAGACCGGCTCCAGACCGGCAGCACATTGCTGGGATGCCGCGTAGGGATTCAGGTTCCTCCTACTTTCTCCTTTTAAACGGTACACGGAGCGAACCCGCTTCAGTAAACATTAAACTGCATAACTTCTGATGTAAACACGTTTAATTACATTTAAAATGAAGCAGAAGCTAAAAGCTGCTTATCAGACTGAGCCATCGATGCAGCAGGAATACCGAGGACGCCTGTTTCCACATGCTAGATGTTGAGTATTAGTATTCATCATATGTGTCTCTGAAAAGATGGAGCCGCATGACGGCTCCTGTGAAATCTGGCTTTAATGTCATCATACGAGCAGTTATGGCCTCTTTACGCCAGCGCAGATGGATGGTCAGTTTCATCCTCCTCTGTAGGTTATTTTGGTCATTTGTTATCTTTGTTTCCTCACTCAGGCTGCTTTATACCGCAGGTTACATAACGTCAGAAAGCAAAGACATTTATCTCCACGTCAAACATACTTTCCATGAATCTGCAGAAAGTCTCAGCAACAGTTAAAAACATGCTAAGTATTATTGTTTGACTCATTAAGTGAATCAACCCATGATGCATTGATATGAATCAGTTAAACTGATATAATGATATAACTATATATATATATATATATATATTTATCATTCAAGTTTTTATTTTCTTTTAACTTAACATTTTAAACATACAGACAACAAAAATATTTCACACTTTATTTTGGCCCAAGGTCAAACCTGTTGACCTAATTAAAGATATGACCCCAAGATCTGGAGAATATATCTAGATTATCTCTGTCTTGCCAGTAATTTCTCATATGAAACTATCTTTGCAATATTGTCCATCCATCCATCAAAACTTGGAGGGGATGGATCCTTCTATACAATAAGACCCGTGCTGCCGTTATCACCGCCATCTAGTTAAACTGATATTTACTGTCACAGTCCTGCTTGGTGAGCATCATGCAGATCAGGAGTACAAATCTTCACCATAATGTCGGGTCAGATTCGTCCTCTTTACCTCTGCAGGGGACCAAACAGCTTCTTTGTCCTCATGCAGGCATTTCCTGCCGCAGCTGATCCAGTTCAGACCAAACCTTCACCTGCAGTCCCCTAAATAACCAGTAGGAGGCGCCGTCTGTCGTAGCGCTTCACGTCCTGTCAGCGTCATGCTCGTCATGCTATGTTACCTGTAACTCAGCACTCCCTGCAGACACACCTGACACACCCACGGCCACTCAGTCCTGTGGCATGCAGCGTCTCTCATCGCAGCATTCTGTGCATTTCAGCCCACGCAGATGCAGGACTACACCCACAAACGGGCCTCTGCCGGCCGCTCGCATCAAAGCGGCTCTCTGTTTCTTTTACTCGTTATTACAGAAGTTACACAAGATTAGAATGAAACGGGAGTTTCTCTGTTTTATTGATGGGATGGGCTACAAACATCCGCCCTGGTTGACGTGCCGCTCCGCTCTGTAATCAGATTACCTGCCTCTGAGCAGCGGTGGATGCTCAGCAGGTTGAGCTGGTCGTTCCAGGCCTTGGCAGGGTGTTGGTAAACGTGTGAAACAATAAACACAACCGTTCTGGGAGGATTAAAGCAGCTTTTGTTAGTGAAAAATATCCCTCCATAATGTTCATTTCTTCATCACTTTCTGTCCACACAGACACGTTTATCCAATAAAGTCTGAATTAAAACGTAAATGAACAGATTTATTGTTTCTTTAAGCAGGAACAATGCGTCCTGCAGCTATCTGATCAGAGTAACACTGAGCTGCTTGGATTGGTGTCGGGGAAAGGCAGATAAGCTGTAGAACAAGCTGTTCATTGATAAAGATCTAACCCTGAAACTTCAGTGTGCTGAACAGGAATGTAGGCTGACTACATACCTGCATCTTTATCGCGGCCACTTTCCTGCTTAAACTGCTGCTTTTTGTAGTAACAGATGCTGCTCACAACGGCAAGTTTGTAACTGAAGCAGCACCAAAGCAGATATATTTATACTTTCATACCAACATGTAAGCTGTTTATTTACATGTTGTCAAACTCAAAAGGCTGATCTTAGGAGAGTTTTTGGGTTAGAACCCAGACTGGCCACATTTTAATAGAAAATGCTCTGCAGTGCCCACATGGTCGGTGTGGGAACATGGTGGTCAGAGAGGCTGTTAGTAGGGATCAGTATGCTCCAGGGCAGGCTGAATAAAAGATATAAATCAATGTCATGGATGGCTAAATTGAGCTTTAGGAAAATGTTCATTTTAAGCACGAAAAAGCCTCAAAGTCTTTGTTGAACTACCAGCTTTTGTCATCTGTGGACTTTTTTTATGCCTCAAACAGCCGTAAACGTCCAGGTTTTAAATGAATGGCAGTCTCTCCTATCAGTGTTTCTGACGATGCTTGGGGTCTTGTCCGGGATGACATCCAGCTGCACCTCAAACACTTGAGTGATGGTACATTCTCAGCTTGATCTTCACCAGAACTATTCCCTTTTCTCCACAGCTGCATAGCCTTGAGTTTCACACTGTTTTGATGTATTTCTTGGTCTCTTTGCCACTGCTGAACAAAACCCAGCAAAAAAACCACAATCTGGTGTTGTTAGCCTTCTCCCTCCAGGGTCAAAGTGACCCACTGCTTCAAGGTGGTCATATAAATTAATTTGTTTGCAGGTATAAATGAAATGATTATTTTCTATTGATGAATAAAAATGATGAAAGCAAGATATTAATAGAAGGATTCATAGTTTTGTTGTTCTTTCCAGAGTTTTGCATTTTAGAGCCTTGTAGAGTAACAAGTATCCCCTAAACCTTGGACACGTTTGTCTTTTGCAGGCAGCAAACGAGGACACCAAAGAGCATCTGTATGAGACCCTGCTGGCCGAGTGCAGAGACACCATCCAAGCTGTGAGAGAGGAGCTGAAGAGCGAGGCGGTAAGCGCCGTCGGCATGGGAAGGACGGGTCGGGGGAAGGAATGTGGACAATAACTTGACAGATTATCGGTTGTGTTTGTAGAAGCAGCGGGAGAGGAGCGCTGACAATGACAGCAGCAAGGTGTCCAACCTTCAGTTCCTGCACAGGTAAAGTTAACCTGAATACCACAGCGTCTGTCAGTCAGACTGAGCGTTTACGCTGCAGCCCGTCAGCTGGAAGAACGGGTTGCTCCTAAATGAAATGTTTATGGTCTCGTCTATTTCCTGAAGACAAGACGCAGACGGCTGCTCGCTTAAATGAGTCATTCCATCATAACGGTGTAATAAACGTAGCTTTCTGGGATGGGATGGTGTCAGGTGAAGAAAAAACACTAAACTGGTGGATGTTCATGTGCGCCGGCATCCTGCTGCAATCTGAGTCTGAGCTCAGCAGCATCTCCTAACGTTATGACTGGTTCAGGGCGGCGTGGTCTCAGCCCAGAATACTGTACCCATAACCCGAACCGAG
The DNA here is from genome assembly GCA_037177335.1 of Kiunga ballochi. NCBI lineage: Eukaryota > Metazoa > Chordata > Actinopteri > Atheriniformes > Pseudomugilidae > Kiunga > Kiunga ballochi. The sequence goes on from JBAMIG010000004.1 coordinate 2,149,411, forward strand.
TCTGTCGGACCGATAGCAACACGGCCTGTTGGACCGAGACACAGCTCAGAAAACTATCTGTAAATTCATAAAGCTGCTGAAAACAAAGACCGTAACCCAGGTAAACACAGTCGTCGTGTCGATGGCGGTCTGCTCGTGTCTTCCAGCTACCTGACGTACATCAAGCTGTGCACGTTGGTGAAGAGGAACGAGAGCATGGCTCGCACTCTGCAGGCGAAGCTGAAGGAGACCGAAGCTGATGAGAACAAGAGGGGCCCTCGCCCTCAAGATCTCATCCGCCTCTATGACATCATCCTGCAGGTGGGCTGGTCGCTCTTTCCCTGCTCTTTTACCTGAGTGCGACCCTTCCAACATGTTCTTTCCCCCGTTCTGCAGAGTCTGGCCGAGCTCTCCACCCTGCAAGGTCTGGAGGACGACCACACCTTCCAGAAGGAGGTGTCCCTCAAGTTGCTGGTCTACAAGGCCTACAGGTGTGTTTCTCTGCAGCTTTATGGATGTGCAGAAACGGGGTATTACCTAACGCTGCCCTCTCTACTCTCAGGTGTTTCTTCATTGCTCAGTCCTACGTGCTGGTTAAGAAGTGGAGCGAGGCGCTGGTTCTGTATGAGCGGGTGCTGAAATACGCCAAGGAGGCCCAGTCCAAAGCCAAAGGCCTGAACAACAGCCTGAAGGTACGAATGCACTACACCTGGGTTTGAAAAGTGCCAGCTCGTGATGATTAATGCCTGTGAACTCCTGCAGGACCTTCCTGACATCCAGGAGCTCATTGCTGAGGTCAACGCGGAAAAATACTCCCTGCAAGCTGCGGCCATTTTGGGTGAGCTGCACGCTCGTGAGGCCGCTTCTTTCCGTCTTCTTCCTTTGGTTTTGGTGTTTATATCCTGTAAAATGTGTTTCAGACACCGATGAGACTGCAGACGTGTCCTCCCAGCAGCAGGTGAAGGACAACACGGTAAGAACTTTCTGTTCCCGCTCACCTGAACTGTCTTTGAACGCATCAGCTGAGCTGTAAATCCGGTGTCGCCACGGATGTACGTGCACGGTGCTTTAAATTTCACCAGGAGTCGGATTGCTGGCCCGATCAGGCTGAAGGGTCCGTTTAGATGTGTGGGAGACCATGTGGGATCCTTCCTCGTTAGACATGCAGGAACACCAGCGACCGGTACAGGGTCCACCTCGTTGTTCGGCTCGGTACCGGGCCTTACCTCCAGAACCGCACCGCTTCTTAATGTGATGAAGATGATGATCATAAAGGATGCTGGTTAAACTGTGTTGGTACTGGGGGGCCCAGCATAAGAGATGTTTCCTCCTTATCCTGATGCTCTGTTTAAACCAGCGAGTCATCTTCACCATGTGACTAAATGCAGCCATGTGATTGGCTGCTTATATGTTGAACAGTTTGTTGGTGTAAACAGTAAACGTCTCTTTTCGCCCGCTCAGCCTCTTTGCGACCGCCTGGAGACGTTCCACCTGGACGCCACTCTGGTCGGGAAGCAGCCCAATCTGGTCCAGTTCCCCCCCGACTTCCAGCCAATCCCCTGCAAGCCTCTGTTCTTCGATCTCGCTCTCAACCACGTGGCCTTCCCACCGCTGGACGACAAGGTGGAGCAGAAGGGCAAGGGCGGTCTGACCGGCTACATCAAGGGCATCTTCGGCTTCGGTAGCTAAGCCGTCGGCACGCCGCTTCCGGAAGCTTCTTAGCTCCGCCCCCCGCCGGAGTCGCTTCCTTTTAAAGTCTTCTTTTTTTCAGCCTGTGAGCAGAAAGGATGGATGCTTCTGGTCTCATCATAGATGAGAAATTAAATCACGTTTCAAGTAGTCTGCCTGGCTGCAGATTCCCAGTTTGAGCCCCGTCAGCGTAAACGCGCCATCGCTGTGTTCTACGGCCCGTTCTGCGGCCCGTTCTGCGGCCCGTTCTACGGCCTGTTCTACGGCCCGTTCTACGGCTCGGTCACCTCCATTTGAGCCTCCTTGTAGGTCGCTCTTCTGTTTTACTGCTAAGATCAGCACCTGCATGAAACTGGCCTCATTGCTGCAGAAAATCTCCCATAATTCCCTGCAAACGGGCCCAGCAGTGATCAGAAGCTGATTGCATCTGATGCGAGTCGTTTTCGGGTTAGAAACTCTGACCTGGTCCGGCGTGGATTCTCTGTAATATAGTTTGTGAAATGCTTCCACCGGTTCAGGCTCTGAAAGGATTTCACAGGTTTTCATTCATCACCTGTCTGGTTTACCTGCTCCATCGCTTCACGTTTAATCTGGAAACGGACATTTTTCTTTCGACCAGGCTGAAAACCATCATCATCATCAGTAACTTTGATTTGGTTTCCTGTGATTAAACAAATATTTGCAACAGTTTGTTTGTTTTTCCTCAGAGAAACTGTGACTGGTGCAGGGTGTGTGAATGGGAGTGTGTGGGATGCCTCTGCAGGGTGTGTGTGTGTGTGTGTTTAAATGTAGTGTTTTCTCATTTGCATATTTAAAATCGTTGGTTACCATGGAGACGCCTGATGCTTTCTCTGCCAGAGGGACTCGCACACACAGCTGAAATGTGGAATCGGTCAACACGTCGTGCATAGTTCAGTGAGAGGCGCGGACACACCCTCCTCGTGTTTCTGTCTTTGTGCATCGATGGAGTGAAAGGAAACAAAGAGGTTTGATGTAAAAACACTTAAACGAGTCCTGGAAAG
>JBAMIG010000004.1:2154404-2166412 GCA_037177335.1 Kiunga ballochi
TAACTTTCCATGTCTTCCTGTGTCTTCCTGTAACTACCTGTGTCTTCTTCCATAAGTATGGTGTCTCTGAAATGAGACACAGAAAAGACGTTTCCTGATTGCGCTTCAGATGTTTTGTGTCGGTGAGGATGTGCGTTCAGCTTTGCTCTGCTTTGGGTTTACCCATCAGGAGGAGGACAGAACTGTCCAGAACTGTGAACAGCAGCTGTCTGACCTGAGGAAACGCAGCACCACCATCGCTCCTCTGAAGCTGCGACGCAGCGTTCCCAGCAGACCCATCACAGTGGAGTCCCTGTGCGACTGGGAGACGGAGAAGGTGACTGATCCTCCCCTTCTTCTTCTTCACATTCTGACATTTCTTTTTAACCAGCTTCTGACTTACATATTCCTCCATGTTTAGCAATCTCTATCCAGACGGGACAAGTTTACCCTGAAATCCAACGCGGACACTGAGAACTGGAACGTGGTGTCCGCTGATGGCTCAGTGAAAACCTACCCAGGGGTTTGCTTCCTCATCCCACCCCCAGACCCGGATGCAATTAATCAAGTGGACCTGTAAGTGACACCAAACTGCGTCTGAACTAACTCTACAGGAAGTTTGTTCGTGCTGATGAGCACCTCGTTCTCGCTCTGTGTGTCTAACTGGTTAGATTGGGAAGCGAACTGGCAGACATCAAGAGGAAAAGAGCAGCTCTGGCTAAAAGCTTGAAGAATCACAAACCAGATGTTGTCGTAACTAAGATACCAGGTGGGTGTTTCTAATCTGGTGTCCAGGTTAAATGCAATCCTTGGGTCTATAAATTTTCCTTCCTCTTCCTCATGAAGGTCTGGAGTCTTCACCCCCACCGGACCCAAAAGCGATCGCCCTGGCTCAGCAGCTGGACAACCTGAAAAATGATCTGGACAAAGCCGAGGAGAGCATGGTGAGCCGGCTGCGAGCCCCGCTGAGCCGATCCGATCCGACCGGAGACCTGGCCAAGAGGAGGAGGGAGCAGGAGGTAGGAGGAAGGAGCACAGGAGCCAGGAACTCTCAGCTGTTTGCCATGTGTTGATTCCTTCTGCAGTAGCTTTCCATGCATGCAGCGTGCTCTCTGACTAATTCTCGCTCCGTACAGGAAGCAGAAAAAGCTCTGAAGGCTCTGGAGCAACAGCTGCAGGCAGCTCAGGCCGACCTGCAGCCTCCCGTGTCCAACAACACCACCGGGACTTCCTCCGGCCTGCCGCTCAAACTCGGTGCCGCCAGCAACAAGTACGACAGCCTGGCTGCACTGGCCGAGTTCTACAAGCAGAAGTGAGTTTTACTGAGGTTTGATGGCTTTAAGGTTGCAAACATGAACATTTTAGCATCATTCTGGATCAAACTTCATCGAGCCGAGCAGTTTCCATGTCCTCGCGTGCATCTCGATGGGAATAGTTTCTGTCCAGTCTGGAGGCAGAACCTTCTTCCCAGTTTGCAGAAAACCGCATCCTAAATGTGATTTTCATGTCATTTTAACTCACCAACATTTGAATCCTGCTCAAACTATGATGTGATTTATGGTTTGCATACAGATCTATGAGCTCTTCGTAAAAAAGCTAAGAGGATCTCCTGCTGTTTTATCTGATCGCTGCATTTATTGCTTTGTTTTTTAGAACAAATGCGTCCCTCAACCTTGAGAATCAGATAAAGAAGGTAGATGGTCTCGTTTCTGGATTTGAGAAAAACCTCAGTGAGGACGGTCAGATTCCCGACACTCCAAATGCAGTTCAAGCTCGTACAGAAGACATTCAGGTGAGGACACGTGAAATTGTCCACGTCCTCGGCTTGTCCGACCTGCTCCTGACACAACCTTCTGTCTGTGCTGCGTTCAGCGTCAGTGGAAATCGGTGGCAGCGGCTCAAAACGACGTGAAGAAGCTGAGTCAGGATCTGGAGACGACCGAGCAGCTGTGCAGCAAAATGCAGCAGAACTTCCAGGAGTACTGCCCCAACATCCAGCACCAACAGAAAGACGTCAAGCAGCTGCTGACTCGTTACACAAACGTTGCCAACCAGCTGAAGGAAAGGTGAGGCTCCTGATCTTCCTCACAATCTCTTCATCACAAAGAAAGTGATGCGTTTGTGTAGCGAAGCGTGTGCGAGCCCTGCTGAGAGGCTGTGCGCTGCGAAGACGGTTTGGGTTTCATAAGGTCTGATCTTCCTTCCAGGGAAAGCATCCTACAAGAGACAGCAACCAAGAACCAGGAGTTCCAGAGCTCGTGTAAATCCCTGAACTCATTCCTGAACAACCTGCCAACAAACCAGATCAAACCCAGTGATGATCTGTCTCAGGTCAGGGCCAAAGAGGTCTCCCAGGAGGTGAGTTCATCTCAGGAATGGTGGAGGGAACAACCCTCCTCAGTAAATATGGCAAATGTGTGAATATAAAATAATTTATATTTGCTTCAGAGAGTCATGGACGACCTGAAGAGAAAGGAAGACGACATGGACAGAGTGGTAGATCTGTCTCAGGATCTACAGAATCTGCTGAATGTAAGCTGAAAAGAATTTCTCTTTTTCCAAATTTTCACTATTTCTGACTGAACATCCTTCAGCATTTATCTGAAACACCCGTAAACAGAGGAGGGGTGAGGAGCTAGTGGACCAATGATGTTCTTAAATTCTTAAATGTCGGCTTTTGGACAGTGGATCTTGTATAAATCTGTCTTTAAATGCATTTTTTACCAGAACATTTTACATTTAATGCAGTCAGAATTTATCTCACATATAAACCTCTTCGTCTTCATCGTCTAACAGAGTCAAACTGGGGAACACCAGAGGATTCAGGGGATTGCCAGATAATTATAAACAATATAAGCCAATATAAAAACATTTTAGATCTTTTACAAAAATCTATTAAAATAACATATAATATAATATATCATATCATATCATATTATATAATACAGTATAAGCAAATCAAAGTTTTCTAACATATTAATAGCCTACATAAGCAACCAAGTGAGCCGTATTAAATCTCAAGATTTGGCGTTACGTCTGAGAGTTCAGATACGAGAGATGGGAAGTTCAGCTCTTTTCAAAGAATCAGTTCATTTGGTACTTTTGACTCCCAAATATCTTTAATTTAGTTTCATTTATAGCTTCTAATCAGAGTAATTTAACAATTGTGAGTATTTTTATTAAAAATTCTTATTTTTATGCATTTTAAATATGTGAAAATAAAGTTATGTTTAATACTTTACCTAAAATTAAACCAAAATTAAATTAAAATTACCAAATTAAACATGCATTAACCAAATTTATATCAGCATATTATAGAAACTGTCAGCAAACAGGCATTAAATAAGGCTTAAGGCTTAATCTTTCATATGTATGCAGGAGTATGACACCAACGTTGACAAATACAACAGCACACTCGAAGATGCTGGTGCCACTGTACCAAAGAAACCCAGCGCGTTCTCTCTATCTGATGCTGTGCAGAAAGAGGTAACATTTACATCATCATCATACAATGAGTATTAATACATTCATGAAAAGACCAAACTAACAGTTTATTTATTTCAGGAAAAAGATCTGACGAACCGCTACGCTAAAGCAACAGCTGAAAACGCCCAACGCCAGAAACAGATGGGCTTGGCCAAGAAACTGATTGTACAAGTAAGAAAACACTATAAATATAAAAAAAACTTTTCATTTATGTGAAGTTAAAACTACACAGTAAATTGCTGGATAACTTAATGATGTTCAATGAATTCCCCGCAAATGCAGAATGAAGAGAAAGTTCAGATGGTTGTGCAACAAAACGTGCAGAGTCAGAGGGGTTCCTCAGAGATAGATGGTCTGCTGAAAGAACTGAATGAAGAAAAAGAGAGGAAAAATTACACCGAGAACAATCTGAAAACATTCAAAGACCGAATGATGTCGCTGAAGACTCGCAAAGGAGTGGAGCGCATTGAAGAGAAGGAGGTGTTGCAGTACTACCGGGACCCGAAAATGGAAAAAGATTTGGCTGAGCTGAGACGCAACCTGCAAGAAGTGGTCCAGAAGCGTAGCAATACCCAATCTGAGGTCGATGTGGTGAACAAGAAAATCGTCGTCCTGGAGGAGACCATGCAAAATACCCAACCAAAGCTGGTGACGAGAGAAGTGACCGAATTCGAGAGGGATCCCCAACTGGATGTGGAGGCGGCTAAGATAAAGGACGAAATAACAAACATGAAAGATTATATCCGGGCAAAAGATGGAGAAGAGATTCAGATTAAAACAGAAGTCGCAATACTCCATACAAAGAGGCCAACCATCAAAGAGAAGGTGGTGAAGAAGGAAGTGGTTAAAGTGGAACAAGATCCAGAGATGCTGAAAGCAGTGCAAATGTTTGACACTGAAATTTCCAATGAAAGCAACAAGAGCAAGCTTCTTCACGAAGAAATCTTCCAGACGAGGAGTCAGATCAATGCTCTGGAACGGCTGATTCCAAACATCCAGCCTAAGATCGTCACCAAAGAAATCAAGAAGATTGAACAAAATCCCGAGCTCATCAACACATCTCAGACTATTCGAACAAGCATTGAGCAGGAGAGGACCGAAAACGACTCCCTATCAAAGGAAGTGACCAGCCTCCAAAGCCGTTACAGAGAGGTTAATGGCTGGAAGCCCAGAGTTGAGGTGAAAGAAATTGTTCATGAAATCTATCGAATCGATCCAAACACAGAGGTGGAGATCATGCGCATTCGCAAAGACATACAGGACTGCAACAAACAGCGAGCTGATGTGGAGAGAGAGGTCAGCCAGGTCACCGCTGATCTCAATGTCCGTCGATCTGAAAAGCCCAGAGTGGAGCTGAAGGAAGTTCTTCAAGAAGTGGTTAAAGAGGAAAGAAGCCCTGAAAATGAACGCGAGATACAAAGGCTAAATGATCAGTTGACCCATTTACGCATGCATTACAGCTCCCTTGAGGACAAAATCCGACTGCTTCGGAAAGAGAGAGATGAATGGAAGACCGAAAAGTCCAAGGTAGAGACCCAACTCGTCACCAGGGAAGTTGTCAAGTATGAGCCTGATCCGCTGCTGGAGAAGGAAGCCAATCGTTTGCGAAGAGATGTGCACGAGGAGGAGGAACAGCGACGCAGCACAGAGACGACGGTGTTTGACCTTCACAAAAACTACATCATGCTGGAGAGGCAGAAACCAGAGGAGAAAATGATTGTGCGGGAGATTGTATCTGAGCAGAAAGACCCAAAGCAACGAGTGGAACTGGAGAGCCTCAGAAAGGAACTGGATGAAAAAGTCAAGAATCGACGTCAGACTGAGATTGAGATTGAGCACTTAAAAACAAAGACGGAGGACAAAGAAAAGATCCTAAAAGAGAGCGACGAGCGCCAAAAGAGAATTCAAGCCGAGTCTGAACTGAGCGAGATTCGTCTGCACATCAAACAGCTGGAAAATGCCCCACCTCCCATTGAGGAAAGTATAGTTGTTGAGGAGGTACTGAAAGTTGAGCGAGACCCTAAACTGGATCGGATGACAACTGGTTTGCGGTCGAACATGGACAAAGAAACCAACGACATGCTGCGTCTTGAGAGGGACATCCGTAACATCACCCTTAAGCTCGATATCCTACAGAAAGAGAAGTCAGGTGAAAGGACTGTATACAAGGAGATTGTCCGTGTTGAAAAAGACCAGGCTGTTGAAGAAGAGAGGGATCGTCTGCGGGAACAGGTGTCTCAGGCTAAATTTGCCAGACAAGACCTGGAGGACCAAATACGACGTCTCAGTGACAAAATAAACCTCATGATAAGCAACAAAGCCAACGGCTCAAGAGAAGAGACAAGCCTTCAAGTGAAAAGAGATGCCTTACAAAGGGAGAAGGACGACCTCATTCGAGAAGTCAGAACACTTGAGGCCGAAAAACATGACACCAGCTTGACTTTCCATCAAAAGACCCGACTAATGAGTGAAAAAACTCAAGTGAACCGACAGAAAAGCATTAAGATGACGTCAGATGTCCAGCAGCTGGAACAGCAGATCTTAGATGAAAAAGAAAAGATCCATCTTCGAGACAGCACCATCCGTGAACTTAAGCTGGACCTGCAGAGAGAAAACAACGTAGACACGAGGACCAAGGAGACCAATGTCTCCACCAGAATCACCATTTTGGATCCAGAAACGGGCAAAAACATGTCTCCCTACGATGCCTACCTGCAACGCTTGATCGATCGCCAGCAGTACATTGAACTGCAGAAGATGGAGTGCAACTGGGAGGAGGTCACCTCTACGGGACCTGATGGGGAGACCATTATCTTGCAGGATCGTGAGAGCGGAAAGCAGTACTCGGTCAAGGATGCCATTAAGGAAGGGCGACTTACAGAGTATGATTTGCAACAATACAAAACAGGCAAGATTACCATCTCAGAGTTTGCCCTGCTTGTAGCAGGTGACCATAAGAACCAGTCTAACTACAATTCAATCCTTCCAAAGTCCACCGCAACAAGTAAGTCCACTCCCTCAGACCTTTCCACTACCAATGAAATATACCCAATTGCAGGAATAATGGACACAATGACTGACAGTTGTTTTACATTACGCAGTGCCGCGCTTCGCAAACTGATCGACCCCGCCACTGCCCAAAGACTTCTGGAGGCTCAGGCAGCAACGGGCGGCATCATTGACCTCAGCAACAACATAAAATATTCCGTTCACAAGGCAGCAAACAGAGGCCTCATTGAGGACACGCAACTCCAACGACTGCTCAATGCCCAAAGGGCCTTCTCTGGAATTGAAGACCCCACGACCAAAGAGCTTCTTTCTGTGGGAGAAGCTGTTCAGAGAGGCTGGATGCCAAAGGAAACGTCAATCGGGTACATGGAGGCGCAGCACCTGACCGGAGGGCTGGTCGATCCCAAGACTGGTTGCAGAGTCAGCATCATAGATGCCCTTGGGTCCAAAATGATTGACAACACAATAATGAGGGAACTTCGATCTGAGATGAACTACATCAAGAATATCATTGACCCGATCACAAAGGAGAAGATCAACTACAAACAAGCTCTTGATCGCTGTAAGAAAGACCCAAGATGGGGTTTACCAATGCTGCCTGTCTCCTCCAAAGATGGCTACCCGTTTTCTAACTCCGTACGGCCTGTTCGATTCTAATTAGATCAAAGAAGCATAAAAATGACTTAATGGACATTACGTGTTTGCTATTCACTCGCTGCCTGGTCTGAGGAGTGTTGACCCATATGAAGTTCATACATCATTTACAATGTACGTTAAAGTCATCCTATGCAAAGCCCGAACAATTGCTGCCGATTTACATTTGTTTTCCAAACAGGTTTTATGTGGGAAGATATGTTCCTTTTTTCTCTTTCTTTATATTTTAATTTAAAAAAGAGGATATGAATGCAGTTGATCTTTGATAATATTGTGTTATTAGGGATAGTGGGACATGGTGCAATGCTATTTACCAATCTGGATTTGGTTCTGTATAACTCTCTTTGATACTACTCCCTCTAAGCTCAAGATTGTATACTTTATGAAGAAACAAATATGAATAAATTTAAATTATGATGCTTGAAACTGTTAAATGTTACTGACTCCCTTTAAACCCAACTACACCGTCCTCTATTTCTTTTTTATGTGTTGATTTTTTTTACAAAGTGTCTTTGGCTTTCATGGCGGGTACTTTTAGATGAAAATGATTATTATTATTATTACTACTACCAAATAAAATCGAAAGTACAAAGACAAACCAGGCAGACAAATCTCTCTGTCTGTCATTATAACGGGAGCAATGTTCGTTCACGCGTGACGTCATCACAAAGCGACAAGAAAATGTCGCTGCTGCGCTCATCCTTTTTTGTGTTCAGAATTAGTTACAAAACTCTGTGTTTGAAGTTTTATGATTAATATACGTTGACTTTTCACTCTGTGAGATAATAATAAGTCTGCGCTCTCTGAGTGTTTTTCTAGTCTGCAACAAAAAAGGTCAAATAAGGGCGCAGAAATAAATCCATACTGAAGAGAAAACATCTCCATGAATCAGCCGCGACCAAAAGAAAGGAGTTAAACAGATAGAGAATAGAAAAAAAATAAACAAACAGAAAAATATGAAGCTAGTATTGAAGCATTAAAATCTAAAAACATGCACTTTAGGTTGTTTAAGAGGATTAAGAGATTCTAAATTTATCTTTACATTATTTGTTTTATTATGTAAGTGTGCCAAAAAACAAACAAACATCGTGAGATCCACTTCTGATATCTAAAAACAAACAAGAAGAACTCCACCCCAGTGGATGGAAAACCTGTAACACTTATACACTACAAAGAATATCCTCCCCAACATGTGTGAGTTGGTCCAACAAAGCATGATTTTCCTCTCTTTTTTCTGATAAACACTCTGCACATGTGATCATAAGTTTTGGGACGCATTCCTATGAAAACCAATAGGAAGGTTTGGTGGTTTTTGCCCGTGTCAAAAGCAATGGACAGGTCCGGTAGGACAGAGGACCCTTCACTTCATTTCACTGTAACTAATATCACTTATAAAAACAGTCCCTTATAAAAAAGTTAGATGGATTATTTTATTCATATCACATACATTTTTATAACCAAATTACATCAATCAAAATCAACACATAATATTGATCTTGATAAACATGTCTGAAATGCAACCAGTTAAGTAAATATAAGTCCAACACATCATCCTTCCACCGCTGTTGTGCTGGAAGCAGTAACCACACCAGATCCTGATGAAGCTCTCGTAGTCCAAGCGAGGCAGCTGTCAATCAAAGAGCATCATGGAGGATGAGGATGAGGATCAGATTGCATCTTCCTGTTTGGACCCTCTCTCTCTCTGAAGAAGCTCCTTTGCTCGCTGATGGCTTTCTGCAGGAGGGCGGTGTTTACACCATCAACACAGTTCAGCACACGGGCTCGGACCATCAGACCAACGCCTGCAAGAACCAGACAGACAAAAACTTCCACATGCTTTTTCTTTTTTTTTTTTTTACTGTATGTCTGCGGATGAAGAGTTAGGCAAAGGTATTACAGCCTTCAGTATCATCTATTCAGGTGAGATAATTTATTCTAACATTTAATTTGGAATATCAGTAAACTGTAAATGTAAATAAATAAATGATATTTCCATATTGTCACTGAGTAAACTGTCTCTGGATTTAGTGTCTATAGTTATATAATAGTGGTACTTAAAAAGTTGTGAAACAAAGCAAAATTTTAAAATGAACCTAAAGGACTGGTTTGAAACCATTTAACCTGGAAAAGTTTTTTAAATAAAAATATACAACAAGATATGCTTGTATTAAATTAAACTAGTAATAGTAATAACTGTAATGTGAACTAGATAAAAATCCAGACGGATTCAACATGTAGCAAATTATTCAGAAAGTAAGAAAGAATGTCCTCTCTTACCTTCAACATTTTCTGTTTCACCCAGAACTAAATAATGGGCTCCAATTATTGGGTTGAAGGGCTCCACAAACATGGTGTGAACAAACACATGGTGCTCTGTGGAGGCATGCTGACCTGACAGCGTGGCTCTGGACTCCTCTGGCCTATAGCAGGTGAGTCTGGAAATTTAAAGAAAGATTGAAACTAAATCTTTAAACTTATTAACGGTACAAATTCAAAAAAGAAATAAAATTTTTTGCACAATATCAGCAACACAATTATGTTACTATTAAATAAAATCCACCTTCCAAATGTCCTCACTGACTCTCCTTCTCTGACTGAGTTCACTTCCCAGGGTAAGTAAAAGACTGCAGCAGAAGGAAGCATAGACATAATAAAAATATGATTTTTTAAAAGTCCACATACTTTTAATAATGGGTGTTAACGAGAAAGACTTGTTACTTCCGGGATATGTGTCACATGACTCATGTCCACACCTCTCTGCGCATGCGTTGTAAAGAGGGTGCCGGAGGTTACCTATTATACAACGCATTTCAGTCTAAATCTGACCAAAGTTGATCGATAGCAGTCAGATAGAGAACCATGAATCCCGATATAAAGAAAGAACGTGAAAACGCGACATTTGATGTCAGTAAACTTACTAATATTTTGGACCAAGGCCTGGAGAAGACCAAAAGAAGACGAGAAATTGGTAAGTTTTTAATGTCGTCTGTGCTTAAATATGTTATTGTTATTAATGATGATAATTATGTTTTATTTAAAAGAAGAACCTGCCTCAATAATGTTTTGTTTTCGTCTGTAACTTTAGCTAAGGTGTTGCTAATAATGTACACCAGCTAATGCTAACACCCGGACCGCAGCTAATTTAGCAAGAAATGTATCACGTGACCTGTTTATCATCTAAAATATACTGTTATGATGAAAGATGTCTTAAAGAAATATTCGGCTTTAGTGTTTATGTATCAAGCACAAATTAGCAGATCAATCTGTCAGATTTCAAGGTAACACGTTGATGAAATACATGTTTTTATATAGTTGTTTTTATTGGAGCACAAATAGAAAGTGGTGGAAAGAAAGATGCTGCACACAGCAGAGGATTCAGCCATCATGCTGAAGTTAACCTGCTGCTTCTCTTTTTCTCTAATCTGAAATGATTCAAACTTCTAAGTTAAATATTTCTTTTTCCTTCCTGCAGAGTCACTGGTTTTCAACGACCCAGACTTCAACGAGCAGGACCCAAACTTCCTGTCCCGCAGTGAGCGCTATGACCAGGGAGTTCGGAAAAGTGCCCAGATGATCCTGAAGCTCCGAGAGTTTGGCATCGCCGACCCGGAGGAGATCTATCACTACAAGAGGTACCTCCTGTCTGTATATAGGATGCTTTAACGGCAGCTAACCATAAGTATAAAACATTAATCTTAACTCCAGGAAAATATGGTTAAATCTTCTGAAAGAAAGTTTGAATCGTGATGAAACTTTGCTTTATGCTGTGTTGGTGCTTAATGCAAACCAGCATGCTGCCACCTGCACACAGTGTGGAGCTATAAAGCAGTCAAGTTCAGCTGGAACAAAGTTCATATGAGATTAGAAGTGTGTCAGAGGCCGTGCACGCTCCCAGCAGATGTGTAGCAGCATCATAGGAAATGGATGCGTTGCCAGAAGTCTGCTGCACGGTACCGACATCGTACGACATGTTCCAGCGATGCTTTGCTGTGTGAAACATGCGTGCATGTTCAGCTCACCCAGTTTGGTCCAACTTTCAGTGTGCTTTGTTCTGCAGACATTTCTGTTCATCCTTACTGTTATTTCCTCCCAAACAGTAAATATTTGTCAGATCAATGAACTAAATGCTGATGGTGTTCTTAACCAGTGAAGCAGTTGTTTCACTAACGGTGAATCTGACCTTCGGTCCCGTGTCCTGCGCCTCTTCTTCACCCAGTATGGCGAAAGGCAACCAGCAGGAGGCGCTCGGGCTGCACTTTGTCATGTTCCTCCCTACCCTGTACAGCCAGTGTGATCCACAGCAGTCCAAGAAATGGTTGCCTCTGGCAGAGTCCTTCCGGGCTATTGGCACGTACGCCCAAACTGAGCTGGGTCACGGTCAGTCCTGGACTCAGTCTGAAGATTATCTGCTGAGTCTTTTTTCTTCATTTGGTGGAGTTAGCTAAAGGGGCCAGTACCTAAAGAGGCCATTAGCTAAGGGTGTCGGTAGCTAAAGGGTGTCGGTAGCTAATGGGGGCCAGTGACTAAAGGGGCCAGTAGCTAAAGGGGGCCAGTAGCTAAAGGGGGCCAGTGGCTAAAGGGGGCTGGTGGCTAAAGGGGGCAGGTGGCTAAAGGGGCCAGTAGCTAAGGGTGTCGGTAGCTAAAGGAGGCCAGTGGCTAAAGGGGCAATTAGCTAAGGGTGTCGGTAGCTAAAGGGGCCATTAGCTAAGGGTGTCGGTAGCTAAAGGGGCCAGTGGCTAAAGGGGCCATTATCTAAGGGTGTCGGTAGCTAAAGGGGCCAGTGGCTAAAGGGGCCAGTGGCTAAAGGGGCCGGTAGCTAAAGGGGGTCGGTAGCTAAAGGGGGCCAGTAGCTAAAGGGGCCAGTAGCTAAAGGGGCCAGT
>JBAMIG010000004.1:2181762-2193978 GCA_037177335.1 Kiunga ballochi
AGAGGGGTTTACGGGCCGGCAGAGGGGTTTACGGGCCGGCAGAGGGGTTTACGGGCCGGCAGAGGGGATTACGGGCCTGCAGAGGGGATTACGGGCCGGCATAGGGGTTTACGGGCCGGCAGAGGGGTTTACGGGCCTGCAGAGGGGATTACGGGCCGGCATAGGGGTTTACGGGCCGGCAGAGGGGTTTACGGGCCGGCAGAAGGGATTACGGGCCTGCAGAGGGGTTTACGGGCCTGCAGAGGGGTTTACGGGCCGGCAGAGGGGTTTACGGGCCGGCAGAGGGGTTTACGGGCCGGCTTTCCTAAACACTTAAAGTGAACAAAAACATGTATTCAGGGGCTAAAAAAGAAGCATTTAACATGTTATGTCTCCTTTAAAGTGGTTTAAATGTTATATCAGCTGTGCTGATAACATGATGTTACAATGCAGCGCGTTTATTTCTATTTATCCCAAACTCTGCTTAGTAAAGTCTAACACCATGTTCAGGCTGTAAGCAGCCTTATAAAGGAGGCTTCTGCAGAAGATTTACTGAGCAGCAGGAAAGCAGGCGGACACTTAAATGATCCTGATGAATATTCATCCCAGCCTGCTGAAAGTCCAAAATCCTCCTTTTGCCTTTGTGTCTCATTTACAGCAGATTTTCTCTTTGGTTGTAAATTCTGCTGCTTATTTCAGGTTATGATTCAGGTGTTTAACAAAAACAGAACCGTTTAGACCGTATCCATGTCTGTTTTTAGTCCGTTGCAGCTTTATCAAATATTTTATATATCGATGCTGAAACATGGCGTTAGCGATCAGATGTCAGGAGCAAAGCCGCCTCCGTCGGGCTCCTCTCGGTCGCTCCAGCCTCTCTAACGGTACTTAGTGTGGTTAGTCAGCTGCTGTAAAGAGAGATCGCAGCAGATGAAACTGGATCCCCCACCCCCCCGACCCCCCCACACTCCTGAATGCAGGTTATGCATGTGGCTTTAGGGGATGTGGGTGGGGCTTTGCAGGGCTTTAGCAGGTTGTTGCATGCAGTCGGTCTCCAGCGTCCTCACATGAGAATAAACCCAAATCCCTGATCTGTCTCCTTCCTGAACCACACACTGGTAGAGGAGTGTGTGATATCATCCCACAGAGGTGGCTAACACACATGCTAACCGTCTTGCCCATTAATAATGGAGTAGGGATGTGTTTAGATGGAGTGGAGCGTCATAGATCTTTATCTCATCATTTTCCACCTCTGCTGACTTTTTTTTTTATTGCTGTCTTGTGACCGGATGAGGAATGAGGCAGGAACACGTCCAGCACGTTGGGGGTCCGGTTTAGATGGTACTCCTTTTAAAATGCATCAGATTGCTGCCATCTCGGCTCGTGATTTCTCAGAAATAAGGTAAACGCAGCAGAAGGGCTGATGTTCAGCGTGCACCTTCCAGTTCCTGGAAGAGGTGTGGTTTCCAGCAGCAGTTAAAGTTGCTGAAATGTCTTGTTGGGACAAGACGGGGGAGAAAGATGGAATGAAAAACATGTGATGATGATGATGACGTGCACCGCAGACGTTAGACTCGTGTCAGCGTCTCCAAACAGGGCGATTAAAACCCGGTGTACCACGCCAAAACAGGCCACAAGAAACATGAGGTCATTTTGTTTGTGATCATTATGATTGTCTCTGGGAAGTAATGTGTGATTGGTCAGGCTTATGAGGTGGGCGGGGTTATCCACATAACGGCCTCATTAAAAAACGCCTTAACAAGAGCTCTGCCTTCCCCTGAACCAAAGCTTTTATCATCACTGCATAGAAATATTTTCTGTTTGATTCTCTTACTCTGAAGGATTATGAGTTATACATGTTCAAGGTGGAGCTTTAGGCTGTTCAGGTACTGTCTGTAATACTTTATTCCTGAGTACTGTGATATAAGCTGATTGAGGACTTTTTCCATTGTAGGGTTTTATGTATTTAGGATATAAAGCGGTCACGTTTCAGACGTGCATTTTAATTTGTATCACAATAAAAACAATCAGATTTTTGTCTTCTGCCCCTTATTGGACACCAGGAAGCAGGAAACGTGGACGTATCACATGGTGATAAATGATAAATATCCCTAAAAAATGTTACACAATAAAGACGTCTTATTACCAAAATCTGGCTTTTTCCACAGCCTTATATATGTAAAATAAATCTGTTATTTTCAGCTACATGACTGGATTTTGTTGCTGTGTAACAATGAGGAACAAGCAGCTCTGTGGTGAGATTTTATGCAGATGAAGTGTTTTGTCCCTTCAGACTTTCCATAGCTGGATGTGGAAGAAGTTCAGATGCTTTTCATCTTTTATGGCCAGAAAATGTTTTCCTGCAGGTATTCTTGTCACTTTGTAACTAAACACTGATAATATTATCAGGATAAACAGTTGTTGATTGATAAAATTGTTTTAATCCCTTTAGTTCATTCAAGCATGCTAACCGCTAGCCCACAATGGTAATTTCTATTGATGTTAGCCTCAAGCTAAAATGTAGCGTTTTGTGGTTTTACTGAGGAAAATGTATTTTCAGATGGATATTTGTGTATTTTCTGTATATTTGATCAGTCTGACAGCTTTAGTGACCAAAAGCTTTTGTATAAAACCGGCTCTGAGTCCGTTTCTGTAAAGACGGCGGCAGCATGTGACCTTGTGGTGAACTTTCCTCCCGGAAAGGTTGAACTGCTGAACAGACCAGTCGCTCACATTAGCAAACGTTTTCTCCATGTCCATGAGTTTGCTGCTCTCTCTTGCTGACTTGTGTTGATTGTTGGTGTTTATAGAAAGGCGAGTTTCAGATTAATTTGCCATGTTTAGGAAAGTGTTTAAGGAAGGTTAATGATTATAGGTTTATATAGCAGCTGCTTGTTCTGACAGATCAGACATGACCTCAGTAACTGACTCATATTATTTGTTCATTTTAAAGTTTATTTGATTGTTCTTTTTATTTTTGCAACCTGCTATTAGAAATTAAACCCTCGTGAATCGGATTTGCATCCTTTTATTTCTTCCTAAAACGTTGGTGAGGCCTCGCTCCACCATAACAGCCCGGATCATCCTGCAGACTGTTGATGCTATTAGCTCTGCTCATAGCTAAACTTGTTGCCATGGCGACATCAATGGGTTTTTACACGGACGGTCATGATGGGAAGCAGGAGGTACGGTCACATACCAACATCCGATACCAGTGTCACTGATGGTGTCTGAAGCTAACCGCTGCTAATTTATTAGCAGTAATTAGCGTAACATATTAGCTTGTTTGCTGTTTCTCATCACTATGTTTATGTTTAGCTGCTGCTTATGTTCTCAGCACTGCTCGATTAGAAAAAGCTGCAAATTGTTGCTGTTGTTTGTCTAAACTTTACAAATATCACGTTTATTTTGGGACGCTCTGTAATGGAAACGTGTTGCGGTACAGCAGAGCGAACCGCCTGCAGGAAGGCTGTAAGAGCTGCTTCTGCAGTGATCGCCATTTCCAGCGACTTTGAACGCTAAAACATCGACTTCTGTACAAACGAGGCTGGTCTGTTACCGTAACTATGGAAACGGCCAGTGAAGAAAGTTAGCTTCAGGCTAATTCATGCAATAAATTAATTTAATATTCATTTTCTTGAGCTCATGGAATATGTTAAGTAATCCTCTCTCACTGATCGCCATAATAAACCAATAATAACTCGTATATAGATGCAGTAAATAGCAGACAGCAATGTCCCTTTTAATGGAAAAGGCTCTAACTGCTAATAAACATGATTTATTCCTTTATTTTTAGCAATTTTTCAAACATTAAAACAACCTTTTTCACGTGCTCACAGCTAAATCCGATGCTTTAAATGTGTCGCTGCAGTCTTTCTTCTGGAGAGCACCGTGCACATCGTTGCTCTGTAGCTGCTTCCTCAGTGATCTGAGGTTGGCTGCAGTCTCTCTGTCCATTAGCAGAATTACTTATGGAAGCGAGGACGTTCCAGCAAACGCCATGAGGAGTCCTGTCTAACCAGTCCTCCGCTCTGTAGTGGAAACCCTGCTATTAACTGCGCTGGTGTCATGTTTCTGCTGCCATTCCTGTCGCAGACTCTCTGAAGCTCACATTGATTTTTTAATTTTAAACCACAACTCCACGGAAACACCGAAAGCTTTCAGGGCCATGATAGATGTTTTGGAAAGGCTTTTGATTTTATAGGCTGGTGTCTGCCTCGGCTTTATTTCTCTGGGAATAGTCTGTGTAGCGCTTTGAGGCAGGCCGAGCTCCAGGAATAGACCGGCTGCTTCCTGCAGCTTTCGCTCTTATTGCTCTGGAAGATGAACATAAGTAAGTTTGACATCAATATTCTCTCACAGATCAGACTAAATAACTTATTTATCTCTAACTCTGGGTCTCTGTTCCTGTGATTTACTGTCTGGACAGATGTTATCATGTGGAAAATGAGTTTGAATTAATTGTGTGTGAAATGTTGTATAAATAAGCAAATTTCCTCAGATTTCCACTTAATAACTCAGAAATGATCAGCGATGCAAGCAGCCGACTAAAATGAATGCAGGACCATTTGCAACACAAGACGTAGAAGTAAAAGGATATGGATTACTGACCACCCGGAGGATGCATGACAAATGGAGAGTGCTATTGATTACTGTTGTTTACGGTCCTCATGTGTCAGTCCCAACAGTTTAACATCTGCCTTGTTTTTATTTTAAACCAAAACTTCTTCAGCTATGATGGTTCTGTGAGTCCATCACTAAACCCAGATTTCTGGCTTAGTTGGTGGGTTTTAGGTATGGAATACAAAAAAAAGCTCTTTGCTGACTTTTAATCTAATTTAAAATTTAAATCAGTTTTATTTGAGTTAAACTGAAGAAAGTTGCAACGAATCTGTCTGATCTGTTCTTCAAACGAGACATTTTCGCGTTTTTATTAACATGTCTGTTTTTAGAGGCCTTGTTGCTGTGAAACACCCCTCTGTCTTTACTCATGCATTGAACACGCCGGCCTTAATTTAAAGTGATTTTTCATCTGCTGTAAGTGTGCACGAAGGCTTTTAGGAACCACTTCAGCAGATTTATGTGGAAACAAGCCAGCTTCTGTAGAGCGACTCCTCTGGAAAATAAAATATTTCTGTAACTTTCTGATCGCTCTGGACTCGTTTGACGGCGCCGTGGCATCTGTGAGGAACCGTCCTTCAATCATTTCCATCCTAATTGCATTGTGTCTGCAGCTAGGGGCCATTTTTAATAGGAGATTAAAGAGACTTTTACTGGCTGGACAGATCTTAGAGTGGAGGGAGGATGCAAGATGGATGCTGAACTCTGCTCCCTTACGAGCATAAATGTCCAATTGAAATGTTTTTATATGCTGTTTTCTCATCTGCAGCTCTGTAACAGGATGGACTCTCAGGTTGGGGAGGAGCCGCTTCAGAAGGACAGCCGTCTAAAGAGCAAGAAGCCGCCGAGCCTCATGATCGCCATCCCACCGCCTGAAGGGGTGGTGCCCAGTGATCCCAGCACACAGGTAGGCTGCTTGCTTTTCCCTCTGAGCCACGTGGAACACATCTGTCTAATGAAGGTTCTGCTTTATAACAACATTTTACCCAGGGCCATTAATCACATTTTAATTTGGATTACAATATGGATAAAAATAAAGTAGGTTGATTATTTGCTATTGACTCTCGTGCTGCTTTCAGTTGTTGTTCGAGCGTCACAGCACTCTGCTGTAAGCCCCTCCCACATCCACTCTGGTTTAATTTAGCGCTAGCGCTGATGCTAACTGGCGACTTTCCAAACACCCTCTGCGACTTTTGTGTTAAAAGCAACAAGCGACTGATGAAGCCACTTTTTCTGGTGTTTTTGGCGACGACTGATCTGAAAGCAGATATTGTTACTGTGACAAACGACGAGCAGCAGGAGCCTCTCATCACGTATGTGTGTGTGTATGTGTGTGTATATATATATATATATACATACACATGCATGTTTGGATGATTAATCATTAGAAATTGTCCTGCTAAGGGAATGTGTGTTGCTTTGTCTCTTTGTTGCTCTGTGAGGACTTGTGACCCGCCTCCACCCTTCATTGGACTTAGCGGTACAGGTGGATGGTTTGAACCTGCACTGAAAGAGCCAGGACAGATTGAACTTTAATTAAATGGGTTTCAAATCAAAATAATATTTGATATATTTTGTCTTCCACCTTGTTTTCCAGCCGCACATTTTTGTTTTATACAACTATAAAGACACACGATACTCAGACTGACTCACTGGGAAACTCCCAATAAAGAGGATCAGGTTGCTGTGAAATGCTTTCTGTGTACAGCAGCGGTCACATGGACTTTTAAAATAAAATAATAGTAAATTGTAGTAGATAAAAGTGAAAAGTTGTGTCCTGTTTTCAGCCCACCTCAGTCTGCATGGATTTGCTCTTTTCTGCAGCTCATGACTGAATAAAGACACAAAAGAAAACATACTTTTAGCAGGTTATTAGAAAAGCATGGTGTCCTTCTGCATCTGAATTTCCTTTTTTCTGAGGCCACAAGAGGAACTTTTAATGCTGTCTTCCTATTAATGATTACAGGATCGTGCTTCCAGCCCTGTGGGCTCCATATTCAGGCCCTAAGCAAACAGCTATCTAAGTCAGAGTTCAGCCAAACATGGCAGGTACTCTGCTTCCTAAAAGCAGTAAAACATGCAAATACAGGTTTTGTGTTACAGAGCCAGTGTTCCCATGCTTTCTGACACCTAAACCTCTTCCGGCTCTTTAAAAAACACAGAAATTTCACCATAAATGCAGAATGTCTTCAAGTTCTGCGTATTAATGACAGCAGCGTCTCCAGATCAGCATTTTAGCCCTATAAAAGAAGTGCTTGTAAACCCGACTTTAAATGACACCAGCCAACAGCGGCCGTAACCTCTGGTCATGCAGACTTCTGTCTGAATATTTCATTTGTAAACACCACACTGAGATAGCGACTCTGCTGACCAAGCGGCTCGGTTCAGTTTGGGAGCTTTGATTATAGATTCCAGTTTCTGGGACAGACGATCAGGCTTCATACCAGCTCATGTGATTCTAAACGGCTCAGATAAAAAGACAGAAAGATTTTCTGTCAATAGAAAGATCTGGAAATCCATTTGACGTCACAGAGAGGCTAAAATAAGAGTAACGTGCTTCTACTGGTTCCTGCTGCTGAGTTCTGTCCAATCTGCTGTCGCTCTCTTTGTTTTCTAACTATCTGATGCAAATTCTGCTAACATGTGCTTCATGACCCAGTCCGTTAGGTACTGCTGTGTGCGAGCTGTCCGGGTACCGTACGACCGGAGCTCGGTCCATATCGCCAGCAGGAAGTCGGATTAATTTCCATTCATTGGAGTCCACTAAGGCTGCCGTTTATCACAGATTCTGTTTATAACTTTAATAAACAGAGTTTCTAGGTGCGGCCGAGGTGTTCGATGGTCTCAGGATCGGGTTTCTGCTCTTTGCAGATGATGTGGTTCTGTTGGTTTCATCTGGTTGTGAAACTGGATTAAAATGCAGCTGGGATGCAAACTAGCACCTCCAAATCTGAGACCATGATCCTCAGTTAAAAAGCGTGGAGTCTCTGGGTCGGACATAGGGTCCGGCTCCCAGTGAAGGAGTTCCTGTATGTCGGGGTCTTGTTCACAAGTGAGGGAAGGTCGGAGTGTGAGATCAGCAGGTGGATCGGTGCAGCAGTGGACTCTGCGCCGGTCTGTTGTGGTGAAGGAGCCAGAAGGCAAAGCGTTGAGTTCACCGGTCGCTCTACGTTCCTATCCTCATGTAACGCTGAGAGTAGTGACCGCAAGAACGAGATCACGAATATCACCAATCCTCGGCTTCCCTGCTCAGCCAGCTGCCCCCCAGGCCCCGCCCGGATTTATTTTACTGCCACAAAATGTGAAACTGCTTTAATAAATCCTTTTTCATCAGCCACAGCGACCGTCACTGAGAAACACCATGAGCGTTGGAGCCTCCGGTTCGATGTCGGAAAGCGTGAACGAAGCCAGAGAAGGAGGGACTTCATCCCAAGACCGAAGAACAAAGTTCAGAAGACAGACGTCGCTCTCGCAAAGCATCCGGAAGTAAGTGCTGTTTACACTTCCCCTTCATGCTGCCTGATGTTTAGATGCTCATGTTGCCTTCAGGAAACAGTGCTGCTCACATTAAACGGGTCATCAGCAGCGTTTCCTTTAAAGAACACTTAATGTTGTGTCACATGAATGAACTGATGGGAGGAAATACCATTTATGCATCATTCGGGTTCATAACGACCCGAAAAGGTCAGAAGTATTGGCGGTATCTCCGTAGACTCGTCTTTAATGGGAGAATTGGAACGATGGTAGAGTTGTTGTGTTTCGTCACGTGAACGAGGGATGAGTCTCCATTGGTGGACAAACAGCAAGACGCCTGGACTTGTGCCGACTGGAAGCCCTGGCAGCTCATTTAGTCTCTGATTGGCCATCAGATATGTCCACAGAGGGACAAACGGTGATGTCTTTGGAAACATCTGCTTCTGGACACATTAGAGTGACCTGTACTGGTTCTGCTCAAAGGCTTCAGGTCCGCGTTTAGGCAAGATATTCCGTCCGTCCCATGTTAGACGTTCACCTTGTGCATCACGTGTGACTGTGCACCTGCAGGAATACAGCCCAGTGGTTTGGAGTGGGCGAGGACTGTGAAACAAAGCAGCAGGTATGGCACAGGAAGAGTCTCCGTCACTGCAGCCAGCGCTACGGCAAGCTGAAGGTCCAGTACAGAGAACCTGAGACGGCCACCAGCGTGGACCAGAGTGTGGAGTCGCCAGCAGCCCACAGGATGACCAGAGTACGCCTCCTCCTATTCCTCTGGTAGACCCGGTTTCCCTCAGATTTACGCTCACCTTTCACAGCTCTTTCTCTGTTTGTGGTAGATTGTGGACCCCCTGGCCCGCGGACGAGCTTTCCGCTGCCCAGACGAGGTGGACAGCCGCTCCCCCAGGACGCCCCACGCTGCTCTGGGAGTCCCCGTAACGCCAGGGTTGACTTCCCTCAGCTCCTTCGCCAGCCAGCGCTCCGGGTACAGCCGCTTCCCGAGGCGGAAGAGGGAGTCTGTGGCCCGAATGAGCATCAGAGCTGCGTCCAACCTGCTGAGGGTGAGCGGGTGCCACAAAACCACGTGCACGGCCATGAGCGAGTTTCTGTCCGATGCACTAAAATAGAATAACTTTGTATGACTTGAGGAAAAAAAGTCTGAGTGCATGTTGGGTCTGTGACGTGTCTGCAGGGTCGTAGCGGCTTGGCGGGATCACAGACGGGTCGCAGTTTCCCCAGGAGGAGCTTTGCACGGCCCAGTTGGATGGAGGAGGACACGGTCGATTCTGCCGACGTGTCCGCGTCGCTCTTCTTCAGCAAGGTCAGCAGCTGCTGTCGCTAAGCTGCTACCGGTTTCTCCCACGCTTTACGTCCAACTTTCTGCTCTGGTTAGCGCCTAAAAGGAGCTGCGACCAAATTTACCTTCTCAGCTGCACATTTTAACACCTTTTCACCACGTTTATTAGTGCTTACATCCGTTATGGTTAGAGACAGTGATGCATCGGCTTTACTTTAGGAAAACCTTTTTGTAAAACCAATCTGGAAGTTACGAACCATCTTTATTTGTGAACTCAGGGTTGGGGAGATACAGGACTTCAAAGGGTGTTCCTGCCTACAAATCTGAGTACAAACGTAGCATAAATACGTTTTTACCCATCGGATCAGACAACGCTGCTTCCCGCTGCT
Source organism: Kiunga ballochi (assembly GCA_037177335.1). Classification (NCBI taxonomy): domain Eukaryota; kingdom Metazoa; phylum Chordata; class Actinopteri; order Atheriniformes; family Pseudomugilidae; genus Kiunga; species Kiunga ballochi. The sequence goes on from JBAMIG010000004.1 coordinate 2,191,519, forward strand.
CACACAGGCGACCGGGCGCTTTCTGAGACTCTGGTCCTCATCGAATGCGGTGTACATCTGCAGCTCCATCAGAGCAGAAAACCCGTTAAACTCAGGCAAGGAGCTCTGAATGCACAGCCAGACACGAAGCGGGACGTCCACCGAGACGTAGGAAGACGTCTTTCCTGCTTTGGTTGATGTCTTCGCTCCTCCTTCGTTCAGGCTTCTGCATCTCGTCTCCCTGAAACATCCGCAATGTAACGAACTTCTTTTCTGGTCCTCTGGGTTTGCTTCCAGACCGATGCTCACGAGGAGTTGTACTCGATGGCCGACGACGTGTTTGAATCCGCTCCCATGTCCGCCGCCTCCTGTGAGCAGAAGTTTCCCAGCCTGTGAGTAAAAACTTCACAGATCTTTGCTGCAGCTTTCCTTCATAACGACTCAAAGGTTATGAAACTACTCAGGTAGTGACGTTATCCTAAATCACAGCAAATCTTTTCCTGTTTTTCATGCTGGATTCTCTCATTTCACAGTAAGGAGGAGGTTAAGGGCACATCCCAGATGGCCAGGACACCGACCTCTGTGCTGGAGAAGAGTCATCGTCAGCGCGGCGGTCGCATCGCTTCCCAGGTGAAGCACTTCGCCTTTGATAAGCAGAGGCGTCAGTACGGCATGGGCGTGGTGGGCAAATGGCTGAACCGGCATTACCGCCGCAGCCTCAGCAGCAACGTCCAGAAGCAGCTGGATGACTTCCACAGCCACAGGTTGGAGCGAGTGCTTATCGCACCGACACACTGAAGCACTGTTTGATACACCTTCATGAAAAGCTTGTGCCTGTGCGTTTCCAGACCCTACTTCACCTACTGGATCACATTCGTCCATATAGTCATCACGCTGCTGGCCTGCTGCACGTACGGCTTCGCCCCTGTGGGATTTTCACAACACTCCACTTCTGAACTGGTGGGTGAAGCTCTGACTGGCATCTGCATGAAACATGTTGGTTTCTGTGGGATGACCTGAAAATGACCTAATGTGAGGAATAAGAATCAGTACCGGGTTCCGTATGAAGGGCTTTATGCATGGCGGCGCCCTCCACACACAGTGTCTGTGTTTCCATCACAGTTTGTATCAAAATAACAGCAAAGTTTGTCAGATTGCACTTCGTCTTGTTTCCCGTCATAACTCTGTGTTTGCTCCACACCGCAGCATTTTAGACCGCAGACCAAAACCTAAACATTTCATGCAAGTTGGGCTGGTTTGCATATAATAGACATTTCCTTTACTTCATGTAAATATAACGGAAGCAACATAAAGATCCGGGACTGGTTTAGTTTGATGCTTTTTATTCGCTGTTCAGCAGGAAGCAGTTCTGCTGAACAGGGTGAAGGCTGTTTGTGTGCACCAGTACGGCATGGCAGAAGCATCACTGGTGGCCAAACCTTTTAAAAATGAACATTTTATTGGTTGCAGTTATTTCACATTATAAGCACAACAGTTTTTCATACCAAAAAGAAGCCGTTTGGGACACACGTACCTCTTTAACTCGTTCTAAACAGCGTTGATTAATCTCTCTCTCTGCTGCTTTCTGCAGGTGCTGAGGAACAAAGGCGTTTATGAAAGTGTCAAGTTCATCCAACAGGAGAACTTCTGGATCGGTCCGAGCTCTGTGAGTCTCCTCTGGTTTCCGTTTGAGAAGCTGGAGTGAATGAAGCGATCTAAACGGTCATTTTCTTTCATCTCCAGGAGGATCTGATCCACTTGGGAGCCAAATTCTCCCCATGCATCCGTCCAGATAAACAGATAGTGCACCTGATCGAAAAGGCCAAGGAGCTGGAGAGAGAATCGGGCTGCTGCATTCAGAACGACAACTCGGGATGCGTGCAGACGCTCCGCGCTGACTGCTCCGTATGTTGTGGCTAAAACACACTTATTGATCCGCTGCTGCACGTATAAGCTGAATCCTTATTTAACTTCATGCAGGAGACTTTGGCCACCTTCATGAAATGGGACAATGAAGAAGTGGACATCACCCGGTCCTCTGGTTCTGTCTGTCACCAGGACCCCAGGTGAGGGACAGTAAATGCAGCAGATAATAATAATCAGGAGCTATGTGTGATTTGTTTCTTTTGTCGCTGATACACCCATTTGGTCCAACTCCTAATTTCTGATCTCGATGTATTTATAAAAAGGAAAGAAAAGAAAATCATCTCTGTTAAATAAGACGTAACCTCAGCTTTGCTGCAAGTCGGGTAGTGGGGGAGTCTGCTTCAGAGCTGCTTCAGAGCTGCTTCCGGGCTGCTTCAGGGCTGCTTCAGAGCTGCTTCAGGGCTGCTTCAGAGCTGCTTCAGAGCTGCTTCAGAGCTGCTTCAGGGCTGCTTCAGGGCTGCTTCAGGGCTGCTTCAGAGCTGCTTCAGGGCTGCTTCAGAGCTGCTTCAGAGCTGCTTCAGGGCTGCTTCAGGGCTGCTTCAGAGCTGCTTCAGG
>JBAMIG010000004.1:2289380-2300597 GCA_037177335.1 Kiunga ballochi
ATCTGTGAAAGAATTCCTCCTGATGTGTCCTTTACCTGCAAATGTAATTACCTGCAGCCTGGATGCAGCCTGGATGCCACGCTGCGGGTCGCTGTGCACGTTGGCTTTCGGCCATGAAGAGATTTAAAGTATGCTTTTTAAAACGAAGCGGCAGGCAGGAAATAAAGCTAAAATGAGTTTAGTGCTGCTTAATCCAGCGCGTAACGACTGGTAGAGACCAGCACTTTGTTACGGTGGTCCTCAGGAAGTAGGCCGCATGCTTCACCTGCAGAAACTAGCTGCACTTTTAGGCTTAGTGCTGCCTTAGTGGCTGCTGTGGTGTTACACCTATCTGCAGGTGCTCGTCTAGCTACTCCATGTTTTCTCCTAACGAGCGCCATCTTTGTCTCTGCACCAGTGGATCGGATCGTGGGTCTGGACCAGGTGGCGGGAATGAACGAGACGGCGTTCGGTGCCACCTACAAAACAAAAAAGGGCATGTTTCGCACAGTCGGGCAGCTCTACAAAGAGTCCCTCACCAAACTCATGGCCACCCTGAGGAACACCAACCCCAACTTTGTTCGCTGCATCATTCCCAACCATGAAAAAAGAGTAAGTATGTTTTTAATTCAGACGTATTTACTCGTTACTTCCAGAAGCATCACATTTCCTGCTGTGACTTTGTCCACCAGGCGGGGAAACTGGAGCCTCACCTGGTTCTGGACCAGCTGAGGTGTAACGGGGTGTTGGAGGGGATCCGTATCTGCAGACAGGGCTTCCCCAACCGCATCGTCTTCCAGGAGTTCAGACAGAGGTGACTCTTCATCTCCTGCCTTCACAGAAGAGTGCTCAGCTTCCTCCAAGCTTTAAACTTCTGTTTTTTTCACCTCCAGATATGAAATCCTGACACCCAACGCCATCCCCAAAGGATTCATGGATGGAAAGCAAGCCTGCGAGAGAATGGTGCTCCTCCTCCTCCTCCTCTGTTGTTTTGAAGGAGGAGAAAAAAGCAACTAAAGCAACGTTTGTTTGTCAGATTCGAGCCCTGGAGCTGGATCCCAACCTGTTCCGCATCGGTCAGAGTAAGATCTTCTTCAGGACCGGCGTTTTGGCTCATCTGGAGGAAGAACGAGACCTGAAGATCACCGACGTCATCATCTACTTCCAGTCCGTGTGCCGCGGATACTTATCGCGCAAGTGAGTGTCGGATCTCTGAGAATAAACAGTAATGAAAGTTGTTTCCAGCATATTTAACCCTTTCCACCTGAAAAGAGCTGAGCAGAAACACACCATTTTAAAATCCAGTAAAACTAAATAAACATTTATTTTCCCACAATTTATTACCATGGAACAGGTCAGGTGAGAGCTTCTGTGGGTTCACCTGGATGCAGGAGACCAGCATCTTATGGAGAGCAGGTTTCTGCATCACACAGGATGCGTCAGACCTCAAAGGGTTGATGCAGACTGGAGCGGGGACTGGTTTTCAGCTGTGGGAGGACCAGACCTCGTCATAAACCTGAGTCATGGCGTCGCTGCAGAAATTCAGGTTCAGATGTGATGATGATGATGGCTAAAGCAAGCCAGTGCCCTTCCTCCTCTTCAAATTTCTTCCTTATGTAGTTCAGTCTGCGTCTGTTTTCCACGTTGACAAACGTTACCATGGTTACTAAGTCAGTTCATCCACTGGTGGGCAGAGTTCACGTTCTGACACCGGGAACTCATCCAGCGTCCACAACCACCTCCTTCAGCCTCACAAACACAAGCGGCGAGGAAGCGAGTGATGCCGTGAGAAGCTGCTGTCGCAGCCCACTAAAAGATGTGCAGCTCGCTGGCAGCACCGTCCCACGGAGCAGGATGGCAAAATAAAGGCCTCTGCTCCTGGACGCTTTGTTTGGTGGATGAGGGAAAAGGGTGACAAACTCACCACAAGCTCCGTGTGGAAACGTCAGTAAAGGAAAAACCTGTGAGATTTATCAGGATGTTTCCCACAAAGCGATCCTCACCATGTAGCTGCAGAGCTGCAGTTTTTATAGCAGCACAAACGCCATTAATGCATGCATGAAGATGGAAGCACAGCTGTTACCTGCCTGTTTCTGCAGAAGCTGTTTCAGGTATTAACCTGTCCCCTCCGAACCTGCTTCCCATCAGAGCGTTTGCTAAGAAGCAGCAGCAGCTGAGCGCCCTGAAGGTCCTGCAGAGAAACTGCGCTGCTTACCTGAAGCTGCGACACTGGCAGTGGTGGAGGCTTTTCACCAAGGTGAAGCCGCTGCTGCAGGTCACCCGGCAGGAAGAAGAGCTACAAGCCAAAGACGAGGAACTGATCAAGGTGAAGGAGAGGCAGCTGAAGGTGGAGAACGAGATGCTGGAGATGGAGAGAAAACACCAGCAGGTAAGAGCTGCCGCTTTAGGAAGGAGCAGCTTTTCTACGCCTGTTTGTGTTCTGCACGCTTTCTGTCTGCAGCTCCTGGAGGAGAAGAACATCCTGGCAGAGCAACTCCACGCTGAGACGGAGCTGTTTGCCGAGGCCGAAGAGATGAGGGTTCGTCTCCTGTCCCGGAAGCAGGAGCTGGAGGAGATCCTGCATGACCTGGAGTCCAGGGTGGAGGAGGAGGAGGAGAGGAACCAGAGCCTGCAGAATGAGAAGAAAAAGATGCAGAACCACATCCAGGTTTGGCTCATTTTCACTCCTCCCTGTGGGACGTTGTAACGTGTTGCTCATCAGATGATGGGTTATCATGGTAGAGCGTTAGCTGAGCCAGATGTTTCTGCTGCTGCTTCTGTGATGCTCTACGGAGGCGCTCGGATGCTTCACTCTGAGAAGAATCTGCAGTATATTTTGAGGTCCGCTTTCATTTTTCCTTCCAAACATAAGTCTGCATCTTTCTTCTTCTTGTTGCTTCGATGCGGTCAGCAGAAACCTCCAGGGTCCGCATCAGTGGGAGCGGGCCCGGTAAACGAACCCTAACAGAACATCCAAGCCCAGCAACAGATCCACATGAGGATCTTGAATATTTAATCCTAAGTGATGAAGTCTCACCCTGAAACGCTGTGCAGGAGCAGATCCACAGCGATGCGGATGGAAAACGGGTCACATTAACGCTTTCGCTGCTCAATTCGGTTCTGCATCGAGTCAAACGGGTCACATTAATGTGAAGCAGATTATCTCCTACATGACAGTCATCATGCTGCCTCCTTCACATTTCTGTGTTTCTTCTGCAGGATTTAGAGGAACAGCTTGATGAAGAGGAAGCTGCGCGACAGAAGCTGCAGCTGGATAAAGTAACGGCTGAAGCCAAGATCAAGAAGATGGAGGAGGACATCCTGATGCTGGAGGACCAAAACTCCAAGTTCCTCAAGGTGAGGAGGAGGAGGAAGGGTGGAGGAAGAGTCAGGTGTTTATATGAGTAATCACTTACTGGTTCTTCAGACCTCAGCAGACTGGAAACAGCATGAAAAAGGTTTATTTATGATAATAAATGTGTAAAACTCGTCCCAGAAGCTGATTTCCATCAGCAACTCTTTCAGCTCCACAATAACTCTTCGTCTTATTCAGCATTTAGTGATGCTTTCATTGTTTTTAGTCATTTTTATTTATTTATTATTATTTTTATCTTTATATTGTAAGCTTTTAATTTAGAAATAAAATCTTTTCACAAAATCAAACCATTCAATGGGAACGGCTGCATAAATATATAAAAGTAAAAATATCTGAACTGTGATGTAAACTGGAAGCACGGTGAGTGATGCGTTTCCTGTGAGGATGATGAAGATGGATCAGGTGTAAATGTATTTTTGGAAGCAGAAGTTTGGCGTTAATGCTTTCTGTAGTTTCATTTGGAAAGAATTTCTGCAGATTTTCTAGAATTTGGAGCAATTTGAGTTTTCCAGTCGGGACGTCCCACGCTGCTAAAATACTTGTTTTCATCCGAACGGCTCGGCAACATCCGACATGAAGCTTCTGAGGCTCAGGACAAGCAGCCTGATTGGTACCGGGCTCGGCGCTGGGTACGCAGCGGCTCAGTGATGGCTGCTGGTCCAGAAATAATAACCCAGTTTTCATTTGTCTGACTGTCCTGGATGCAGGACGATGTGTCGGAAAACAGCTCAATTCTGCTGGTTTTACTCAACAGGAGAAAAAGCTGCTGGAGGACAGGATTGTGGAGATGACCTCCCAGCTGACGGAGGAGGAGGAGAAAGCAAAGAATCTCAGCAAGGTCAAGAACAAGCAGGAGATGATGATGGTGGATCTTGAGGGTAAGTAACGGTTTCTGTCTCCGTGACGAAGCTTGTTGCTGTTTAAAGCTGCTCCTGTGTTTCCTAACAGACACAAAGTAACATGAAACCTTGTATCGTTACATTCTGCTGTGTTTGCTGAACCTCAGAGCGTCTAAAGAAAGAGGAGAAAACCCGGCAGGAGCTGGAGAAGGCCAAACGTAAACTGGATGCTGAGACGACCGACCTGCAGGACCAGATAGCTGAGCTTCAGGCTCTGATAGAGGAGCTGAAGATGCAACTGTCCAAAAAGGAGGAGGAGCTACAGGCTGCACTGGCCAGGTGAGACATCACCCCGCTAGCCTGTCATCACCTGTCAATCACCTGCTGCCAGGTCCATAAAGTCCACATATGAGGCACAGCAGTTAAAGGGCAGCAGGGTGGCGCAGTGGATAGCGCTGTGGCCTCATAGCTGGTTCGAGCCTAGACTAGGCTCCTCCTACCCACAAGGCGCTGTCAGGTAATAGGTGTGGTTAAAACGCTTATTGTGTGTGAGTCACTTTGGATAAAAGCATCTGGCACTGTGGAATAAAACATGTTGACCCATCAATCTGTTTCAGGCGTGTTGCAGGAGGATTACATCCTCCATGACCAACTTTGTTTCACTTTAAGGCTGAACGATTTATCGTTTTCTGATTTTAAACAACGAGATCACCTGATCACTGAAGCTGCAGTTTTTACAGCTCCTGACTGATTCAGGATCAGTTGTGTCACTATTTACACATACATGCTGTGACACTACCATGCTGGCAAGCTAACCAATCAGAGACGGCGTTCTGCTCGTGAACAGGTCATGCTAACCAATCAGCATTAGCATGCTCCTTGCTCTGAAATCTTTAGCATTTAGCAGAACCAGAAGCGGACGTGGGGAATTTAAACCCTAAGAAAAAGCAGCACGTCGGTCATGTGGGAGTATTTTGGGTTGGAAGCTGCAGGTGTGCACCAGAAACAGGTACTGTCTAAAACATGTGGTTGCAACGTCACGAGGAAACACAACTAAGTTTTAAAAACTCACCAGGGACATTAGCATGATGAGAGCATGACAGAAACGTGTGGTGAAAAGTGAAGGAGGTCCTCGGTTCTCTGCAGCAAACAGGCTACAGATACAGCTTGGTCTCAAAGAGTCGGTCTGACAGGAGCAGCTAAAGACAGCATGACGCGTTACGCTCTGCATAATTACATATCTGACATTTTGCAGAGGAAGGCAAATTTTATTATTATATTTTGTTCAATTTCACTTAAAACATAGTTCAGGTTTCTAAAGCTAAGTGCTGCTATAGATGCTGATGTTTCTCATGACACATTGACCTGAGCGTGAGGCCTTTTATATTTTATTAGATTTGTAAAGTTTTGATTTTTATTACTTATTTAACATCATTTTTAATTGTTTTGGATTTTATTCAACTTGTTTTAACTTAATAATAAATATTTTTGCACTGCTTTTTAAGTCATGAATAACTTAGTTTTGTAGCTGTAATAACTTTCATGTTTTTGTTAATAAACACATTTAAAGCAGTTCTTTTCATTTTTATCCTTGTTTTAGAGTAATAGCTTTAAATGCTCTGATATGTCATAAATATATTTCCTACTGTTTATTGTTTATTATTGTGATGCTTGGAAAAAATGGTGAGTTGAAATCACGATTAGATATTTTACTAAAATTGTTCAGCCTTAGTTTCACATGCAGTTTATCATCTTCACATTAATCCAGAGGTCTGTGAAGGTCTACAGGTTTTAGATGTTTCCCTCCTGCAACACACCTGGTTCAAATTGATGTGAGGAAATGAGACCCTGAGTTTGTCATCCAGATGCAGCGATGTCGCCGAGAGGAAAACCTGGAGGATCAGGTCTCATGCTGACCTTTGACATGTTAGACTGATGCTGATTGGTCACTTTTCCTTCCTCCATGTGGAGAAACGTTTAGCTAATGTATGTTACAGAAACATGCTCATTTCACACAGACGGATTATTCTCCATTAAAGCCGAGGTCTCTATCATGAACTGATGTGTTGAATCCTAATTAAACTGTCTGAGACTGACATGTGAGTGATTTATCCTCCTCATGCAGAGTTATGAGTGAATAAACAAGCAAACTCCTCACAGAACAACTGACATGAAGCTCTTTGTGTTTCCTCTTAGAGGTGATGAAGAAGCGCTCCAGAAAAACAATGCCTTGAAGCAGGTTCGGGAGCTCCAGGCCCAGCTGGCCGAGCTTCAGGAGGATCTGGAGTCTGAGAAACTGAGCCGTAGCAAAGCTGAGAAGCTGAAGCGGGATCTGAGCGAGGAGCTGGAAGCTCTGAAGACGGAGCTGGAGGACACGTTGGACACAACGGCTGCCCAGCAGGAACTCAGGTGACAAGCTGACCCAGTCCGATGCTCTGTGGAAACTTAACCGCTCCGTCTTAAATCCCGTCTCCTGGCTCTGATATGCAGGAGCAAGCGTGAGCAGGAGGTGGCCGAGCTAAAGAAGGCCATAGATGAGGAGACCAAAAACCACGAGGCTCAGATCCAGGACATGAGGCAGAGGCACGCCACGGTGCTGGAGGAGCTTTCCGAGCAGCTGGACCAGGCCAAGAGGGTAGGTGGCTCGTACCTGGAAGCTCACGCAGGACTCGTCTGCACCTCCTTCAGTAAAATCTGCTTTCCTTGTCTGCAGTTCAAAGCCAACCTGGAGAAGAACAAGCAGTGTCTGGAGAGCGACAACAAGGAGCTGGCATGCGAGGTGAAGGGTCTGCAACAGGCCAAAGCAGAGTCTGAATACAAGAGGAAGAAAGCGGAGGGTCAGCTGCAGGAGTACATTTCCAGGGCCACCGAGGGGGAGCGGGCCAAAGCCGAGCTGAGTGAGCGCTCATACAAGCTGCAGGTAACCTAAACACAGCCATCACGGGGTCCTAAAACTCTGCTGGGCCTCCGAGCCTACCTTTCCACCAACCAGAGAGCTTAACGTCCAATCAGGAGCCGCTAAAGACCAACTTATGAGCAGAAAATAATGACGTACGGCTGGAATGAAGGGCTTGTAGGAACAAAGCTTTGTTTGGATAAAAGGTATGAATAGATGCATAAATACAATGAAATCATTCAGAAAAACAGGTTTTAGCTGGGAGGAGGTCATCATCAGGTCAGATCTGTTCTCAGAGCTCCACCTGCAGAAGCTTTGGTTTTAGGTGGGCTGGACAGGTCTACAGGGCGTAGCGTGATGTGTATCCACGTTGGATGGGATTAAAGGGAAGCCTTAAGGACATCTGTCTCTCGTGTTAGATGGAACTGGACAACGTTTCGGCTTTGCTGGAGGAGGCGGAGAAGAAAAGTGTGAAACTGGCCAAAGAAGTGGACAACCTGAATAGCAAAGTGCAGGACTCTGAGGTAAAGCTGAGCTAAAGCCTTCGCTCTCCAGCCAATCAGAGCTGTAGAAATCTTACCTGACGCTTCGCCTCCCTCTGCCGGACCTGCAGGAGCTGCTGCAGGAGGAAACCCGCCAGAAGCTGAACCTCAGCGCGCAGATCCGCCAGCTGGAGGTGGAGAGGAGCAACCTGCTAGAACAGCAGGAGGAGGAAGAGGAGGCACGGCGCAGCTTGGAGAAGCAGCTGCAGACTGTGCAGGCTCAGGTGAGTAATCCTCCCAACAGCTGGAACTCATCAGGCTCCTCTCCACACACTACCCTCACCATGAAACGTTCTGCTGCAGCTCATTGAGACCAGGAAGAAGCTGGAGGAGGATGTGGGAGCAATGGACAGTCTGGAGGAGGTGAAGAGAAAACTCCAGAAAGACATGGAGCTCACCTCCCAGCATCTGGAGGAGAAGTGTATGGCCATGGACAAGATGGAGAAGACCAAGAACAGACTGCAGCAGGAACTGGATGACCAGATGGTGGAGCTGGACCATCAGAGACAGATCGTCTCCAACCTGGAAAAGAAGCAGAAGAAGTTCGACCAGGTAGGCAGCAAGACGATGAGTCAGTGAGGTGAGAGGATGTCCGTCAGTGTTCTGAAGCTTTGCTGTCTGTCAGATGCTGGCCGAGGAGAAGAGCATCTCTGCTCGTTACGCTGAGGAACGGGACCGAGCAGAAGCTGAGGCCAGAGAGAAGGAGACCAGGGCTCTGTCTCTGGCCAAAGCTCTGGAGGACGCCTTGGATGCCAAAGAGGAGCTGGAGAGGTTTAACAAGCAGCTCCGCGCTGAGATGGAGGACCTGATGAGCTCCAAGGACGACGTGGGGAAGAACGTGAGATCCCATGCTAGACCATTTATTCCCTCTCTGTGTGTCAGTTTATCCTCTGACTGCTTCTCTTTACATCCCTGTAGGTCCATGAGCTGGAGAAGTCCAAGCGAACCCTGGAGCAGCAAGTGGGGGAGATGAGGACACAGCTGGAGGAGCTTGAGGACGAGCTGCAGGCTACGGAGGACGCCAAACTGCGCCTGGAGGTCAACATGCAGGCCATGAAAGCTCAGTTTGACCGAGACCTGCAAGCCAGAGACGAGCAGGGAGAGGAGAAGAAGCGAGCGCTGGTCAAACAGGTTGAGCGCGTTTCATTCAGATCAGCATCTCCTCAGAGAGACGTGAGGTGATGACCTGCCGTGTCTGCAGGTGCGTGAGATGGAGGCGGAGCTGGAGGATGAGAGGAAGCAGAGGACTCTGGCCATCGCCGCTAAGAAGAAGCTGGAGCTGGACCTGAATGAGCTGGAGGGTCAGATCGAAGCTGCCAACAAAGGCAGAGACGAAGCCATGAAACAGCTGAAAAAGCTGCAGGTACACACCCGTCCCCACACCAGCACAGCTGTGCATCGGATCCGTCTCACTCTGATCTCCTGCAGGCTCAGATGAAGGACTATCAGCGAGAGCTGGAGGAGGCCAGAGCCTCCAGGGACGAGATCTTCACCCAGTCCAAGGAGAACGAGAAGAAATTCAAGAGCTTAGAAGCTGAAATCTTACAGCTTCAGGAGGTGTGATGCCTGTTTTTCTTCTGCTCACAACAAAACGCAGATGTGTGTGTAAAGACTGAACAGCGGTGTGTCTGCAGGACCACGCAGCATCCGAACGAGCTCGGAGACACGCCGAGCAGGAGAGAGACGAGCTGGCCGACGAGATCTCCAACAGCGCTGCTGGAAAGTCAGTGCAGGACAGAGTGATGCGTTGAGATGTGCTGCTGGTTTTAGCTCAGGAGCACACACACACACACACACACACACACTTTAGTGAATGCTAAAAACACAACCTGTATCAGCTGATTAACATGACCGTATCTGCTGGACGAGGACGTCTGACCGTTATACCTTTGTGCATCAGGTCGTCTCTGCTGGAGGAGAAGAGGAGGCTGGAGGTTCGGATCTCCCAGCTGGAGGAGGAGCTGGAGGAGGATCAGGGCAACATGGAGCTGCTCAACGACCGCCTCAGGAAGACCAACATGCAGGTAGACCAACGTCGGTTTTACAAAGTGAATATCTGTCAGTGAGAGGAAGCATCGCAGCACACACCTGTTTGCTCCGGCAGGTGGACGGTCTGAACACGGAGCTGGCTGCAGAACGTAGCGTCACGCAGAAGAGCGAGAACGCTCGGCAGCAGATGGAGCGCCAGAACAAGGTCTCGCATTTCTGATCCATTAAAATAGTTTTTCCTCCAGTCGTTACACGTCAAGGTCGCTCTTCGTTCACTCATTCGGTATTTATTGCACATCCAGGAGCTGAAGGCCAAGCTGGCAGAGCTGGAAGGGGCCGTGAAGTCCAAGTTTAAGACGTCCATTACCGCCCTGGAAGCCAAGATCCTGCAGCTGGAAGAGCAGCTGGAGCAGGAAGCCAAGTAAGCGCCTGTCTAACGATCCTGCAGTGGTTCTGCAAAAACCCTGTGTGGCAACTTTTAGATGCTTCTGAAACACATTCCCTCATTTGCATGTCATTCAGCTCTGCTGGTAACCAGGCAAAGAAGGGAAGCATCTAAAAGCACCAGGACCGGACTCTGCTTTTAATAGAGGGCTGGAAAACTATCCAGTCCTTCACAAATAAGGAGGATAAAAAGCTTTTATTTCTCCTGGGAAACTGGCAGGGAGAGAGCAGCAGCCAACAAAGTTGTCCGACGTACGGAGAAAAAGCTGAAGGAGGTGATGATGCAGGTGGAGGATGAGCGTCGTCATGCCGACCAGTACAAGGAGCAGGTACTGAATGGGGACGAATATGAGCTGATTTGGTTTAGCATGAACTCGTCTGAAGGTGCATCTTTCCTCAGATGGAGAAGGCCAACTCCCGCATGAAGCAGCTGAAGCGTCAGCTGGAGGAGGCGGAGGAGGAGGCCACCAGAGCCAACGCCTCCCGCAGGAAGCTGCAGAGAGAGCTGGACGATGCCACTGAGGCCAGCGAAGGTCTCACCCGAGAGGTCACCTCCCTAAAGAACCGTCTCAGGTACGAAGATGTCCTCATAGTTTGCAGCCATATATCTGTGATGCTGGAGAATTTAAACGTTTCTAATCAGATGTGTTACAATTATTCTGCAATAATTAATCTATAAATGTTTACACCAAACCACTTTAATCTATTTAGATACATGTATGTGTGTGTATGTGTGTGTGTGTGTATGTATACGTGTGTGTGTACGGACGTGTGTGTGTACGTACGTCTGTGTGTGTGTACGTACGTGTGTATATGTATACGTGTGTGTATGTATACGTGTGTGTACGTACGTGTGTGTACGTACGTGTGTGTATATGTACACGTGTGTGTACGTACGTGTGTGTATGTATACGTGTGTATATGTACGTGTGTGAATATGTGTGTATGTACGTGTGTATATATGTGTGTATGTACGTGTGTGTATATATGTGTATGTGTGTATGTATACATGTATGTGTATGTATGTGTATATATACATGTATGTATGTGTATATATACATGTATGTATGTATGTATGTATGTATGTGTATATATACATGTATGTATGTATGTATGTATGTATGTGTATATATACATGTATGTATGTATGTA
>JBAMIG010000004.1:2302631-2313700 GCA_037177335.1 Kiunga ballochi
TATGTATGTGTATATATGTATGTATGTATGTCTATATATGTATGTATGTGTATATATGTATGTATGTATGTGTATATATGTATGCACGTATGTATGTGTGTATGTGTATGTACGTATGTATGTACGTGTATATATACGTACATCTATGTACGTGTATATATACGTACATCTATGTACGTATGTATATACACTTGCATGTACGTACGTGTATATATACATGCATGTATGTATATATGTTCATGTGTACATATACACTTGGATGGATACATACATACACACAAACATACAGATAAATATTTATATATACATACATACATAGCATTCTGTAGAGTACAATGATATTTCTGACAGGAAGCAGTAAAACGGCGTGTCTCTTTGCTCCGTGCAGGCGAGGTGGTCCCATCAGCAGTTTCTCCTCCACCCGTTCCGGCCGCCGCAACCTCAACCTGGACGGCGCTTCGGGCGACATGTCGGACGATGACGTCGACAGCCGCGCCGGTGACTTCAATGATACGCAGGCCTCCAACGTGGAGTAATCGCCCCCTCCTCTCTGAAAATCTTCATCTGCACTTCAGGCCGAGCGGTGAGGAGAAAGGGGGGCTGGAGGGGAGATGGACAAGTCTGGCTAATATCGGCCATTTTGTTTTATCGGTTGACGCTACAGGGAAAATTACCCCCCCCCCCACGTCTTACTTCATCATCCGGCATACTGATGTAACGTATGTCCTCCTCTTCCTCGTGACATCATCAGTTTAATAAGAACTTGCGTGTAGGTACCAAGTGCTTTTTATACATATAAAACCATGTGATGGGGATGAAGGTGTGTACTTTGCAGGGAATAGTTGTTCCTCCTCTTTCTCCCGGTCTTGTCACTGAGAAGCTGGGCGGGGAGAGTCCAGTTTTAAAGTCCCGCCCAGCTTCTCGTAACTCGAAGCGTTTTACTGTGATTTTAGAGGAAAGTGTTTTTGTCTGGGATTTTAAAAACCAATTTGCCGCTGGGAGCAGGACATGTGCTTTTTTTTGGGCCAAACTGGAAAAGACACGAGTATTAAACTCATCTTTTTGTTAAAGATTGAGTCATGTCAGTGTTTAAATATTTAAGTCTTCTCTGCGGACAGCTGTGTTGCATTATGGGTAATGTAGGCAGCAGGGGTTCTTATTCCAAACACCTAAATGACCCAAACGGTGGGCAGAAAAGTCTCATTTGTTTACTCTGAAGTCTGTTTTTCCTGCAACCAAACAATTTTAGGGAGTGTTTGTGGATTTCTTGGAAAGTATTTTAGACCCGGTCTGTGATTTGAATGTAATCTGTGCCATGAATTAGTCACGTCCCAACGACTCGGACCAGGATGGTGTAATCTAGCTGGATTTTTAGGACGTCTTCAGGCCACCACACCTGTTATGGGTGTTTCTCCAGGAAGCAGTCGGTGAAGATGGACCCCTTACCTGTAAACACTTAAAGGTATGTTTCTTTGGAAGTGCCTTAGACACTGATAGGAACATAAAGATTGATGTGAAATAAAACATTCAACACTTTTTCTCTTTTGCATTTGATCGTTTGAGGAGTTTCCTTTATGCTGCATCATGGTTCTTATTTACCTGATTTCTGTAAATG
The DNA here is from genome assembly GCA_037177335.1 of Kiunga ballochi. Classification (NCBI taxonomy): domain Eukaryota; kingdom Metazoa; phylum Chordata; class Actinopteri; order Atheriniformes; family Pseudomugilidae; genus Kiunga; species Kiunga ballochi. Next base: position 2,304,247 of record JBAMIG010000004.1, read on the forward strand.
AAGTCATCCTGAATGCAAAGCATGTTTTTTCTGGAAATATTTGCTGCAGATGTTTAAGTGCAAAAGAAAGTGAGACAGAAAAAAACAGCAGTTTGCTTTAATAACAGACACAAAAATAATCTACAAAAGACCAAATTAATCCACCAGAGAACCACAAAATGTTTATCCTCCCACAACTCTGATAACACAACCTATATCGCCCACTGCTCCGGTCACATGACTTCACAAAGACAGCGCTCACAGGAATAACGTTTCAGGCTGGGGGGGAGGGGGGATCGCAGTCGGACCAGCAGCACCCCATCACGAGGAGCTGCAATTAAACAATCTTTGGCGTCTTTCTCGGTGCAACCAGTCACGTACAGACACTCGAGGGGGGAGTACAGAGATATAGGAAGAACAGTTTGTAAACAGAGGTATTTGGCTGGGGGGGGGAGGGGGTGCTACCAGTGTTCAGACGAAGCGTTTTCTGTCCTGCAGCTTTTAGAAGTTTCCTGAAGCAGATGCGTTGGAGCAGGGAAACACAAAACCTGCAGGTGTTACAAACCGCTGCGGGGTTCCAATAAATGCAGTTTGTCTTCAAACCAGCAAACATTTTAACGTCACGCAGTAATAATTTAATTTTTTATAAAGGTTACAAATAAAATCTTATTTCAGGTGATAAAAATGTTTTCCGCTTTCAGCCTGAACACAGAAACATCGGGTCTCCAGTCAAACAACGAGTCCAGAAATGCACCGACGGGTCCGTCGAGAGCTTCTGCTGTCCTGCATAGATCTGTTTCATACTTTAACTAAGGCGTTTCGTTTGAGTCAGAGAAAAAGGTACAAAATAATAATTCAAGTAGCTACAATCTTTCGTTCAGAGGAGCTCAAAACCTTTCAGTCTTTGTTTTTCCATCAAGAAGAAACTAAAAAGGTCCAGTGTGATTAAACAGCACCAAAAACATTGTGAGCAGGAGGGGCGTCCAGAATCACACCTGCTTATTGTAAAAGGGGAATAAATCCTAATAACAGTTTTATCTTATGTACACACACACAGCCTCACACACACACACACATCTGTGTTTTTGTCCCTGTAAAAATTACAAATAATTTATCATTAATTTAAGCTACTACTTAACAGTCTGTGGGAGCGGAGGTGACCAACGATAAACTTCTACAGACACGATTCCCACATGTCAGACGGAAAAATAATCCACTTTTTATACTGCAAGGAAAAGTTTCCACATAAATAGAAATGATGTGACGCTTCTCCCCGCTCACTCCTTCCACAGTGATCAAGGTCAGTCGCATGTAAACATGTTGACAAAACAATAAAAATAAGCCAAAGTGTTCTCACTCGTACCCGGTTCGTCTCCGAAGCTTCGTTTAAAGTTCGTTATCAAAGCGGAAGCGAAGCGCCGTCGTTCCTATCGGTGGTGATGTCACCTCTGATTGGTCAGTGGGTTTTCCTCTTCATGTCGGCCCCCTGGCTTTGGTTCGCATCTACCAGGAGACGAGATGAGAAGGAAACATTTAGGCGCTGTCAGAATCCAAGTGCAGGTTTTGGGTCCGGTTCTGTTCTGGTACCAACATGAGAGGGTTCTGGATGCATAAAACCAGGAAGTTTAACGTTTTTCTCTGCTGTATGTGTAGATAAAAAACTGTTTGGACTTTTCTCAGTCCAGACTAATAATATTACTTATCGACACATTAAACGCTTTGAAACAAACAGACGACACAACAGGAGGAGGAGGAGGAGGCAGTTTACCTGAGAAAGCAAGCTGCAAGTGAGGAGGTAGGGCAGCCTGCGACCCTGACTGGAGACTCTTATACAGATCTGAGGAGAGATGGAGGGAAGGGTGGACAGATGAGAGGAAACAAACACCATCAGGGTTACATGGAAAACACGTTGCAGAGGATGAAGGCCGAGATGAACCGTAGAGGAGGAAAAAAGAGCAAACGGGAGGAAGATGATCGCGGCGTCTCCGCTAACCTGGCAGGAAACACGTCTCATCTGTCCACAAAAACGCTGCCTTCAAGCCCGATTCGTAAACCTCACGCTCTGTAACGCTAGCTAAGTGCTAGCTCCCTGGTAGCAGCTTTGATCTTTCATAAATAAATATTAAACCATCCTGAAGCACGTCTGAACTCCATCCTGTTGTCTCACGTTCACCAAAAAGAGAAACTATTTTAGCCCAGGCTGCTGTGCGAACACTCACCCATTAGGTCACTCTGTGCTATCGGGTATCCTGAGTTGGAGCTGGAAGCTCCTGGAGCGCTGAAATTGAGCAACGGAGGAAACTGAAAAGGCAGCGATACCGGTACGAGGCCGCCCAACATCCCGAAGCCCAGCGGCAGAGCGGAGTGGTTGCTCAGGAGAGGAGAACCTGCAGCGGATACCTGAAAAAGAACTTCCTGTTAAAATCTCCTCGTTTTGCTCGACATGTCGTCATAGAAACTGACCTGTGGGAGGTGGGATGTTGTGGAGGGCGTGGCCAAAGTTCCTGAAGGAGACCAACCATTTCCTGCCTTTGAGACCTGGCTGACTACACCCACCACCCTCTGTCGCTGCCCGTGATTGGTCGACACGGAGGTTGTTTTATCGGCCGACCCGTCTTTGTTGTTAACACTGCTGTTGCTTGTTGTGGACTGAGGTTTGAGGCCGCCGGCGAAGCTGAAGCTGGCCGGCGTTTGCTTCACCTGCCCGCCGCCCGACACGCTGAAGGGGGGGCGAAACGTTTTGGGGTTTTTGGGCGAATACTGGTGCTGCTGTTGGCCGGCGATCATCTGATGGGAGAGCTGGTGTGAAGGTGAGGAAGACGGAGACGGGGTGGAAGAAGGGGGTGGGGTGGGTGCAGGGGGCCGAGGGGTGAGTTTAATGATGGGGGAGGAGTTGTTGCTGTGGGAGGACTTGGTGAGGGTGGCTTGCATGGGCGTGATAAAGTTAGGCTGGTGATGATGGTGTGTGTGGGATTTAGCTTGAGAGGAGTGGGGGGTGGGGGATGGAGAGGAGGCGGCGGGGGAGGGGGGGCAGAAGCCATGGTGGGAGGTGGAGTTGGGTCGGGACTGCGAGGAAGGGGAGGAGGAAGGCGTGATGTTGCCATTGCTGCTTATGCAGCCAGACTTGGCACTGCTCTTGGACAGTCCTTGAGTGGCTCCCAGTGGTCCCAGTATCCCAGCTGGGCTGGCAAAACCTTTCTGTTGGGGAGGCAGCAGGGGGGAGGCTGTGGGGGGAGGCCGCTGCTTTGGTGGCGAAGGGGACGGGTGTGAAGGCATCTTCCCCATCACAGAGCTTGGCCTGTGATTGGTCGACGCCATGGTAACATGTCTCTGAGTTTGGACCAAAGTGGACCCTTTAAGTTGGCCGTAATGGACGTCGGCAGTCCTGGTGGCCAACGGCGCGCCCGACGCCGGCACACGGACCATGGACGAGACGGCCGGAGATGAGGAAGAGGAGGTAGAGGAAGGGTTTGCTAGTGTTGTGGGCGAGCTGCCGACAGACACGGCTGTTAGCAGCGCGGTTTCCGGCTTCGACAGGGAATGCTGCTGCGTTGTGGACACAACCGAGACCAACTGCTGGGAGGCCGAGGGGTAGTGGGGGGCGACGGGGGGTGGAGAGGAGGCAGGTATCTGCAGGGGAGGGGGTGACAGGGGGCTGTCCGCCAGGCCCAAGCCCTTGGATGCGTTGCTGAGGAGGGCCAGAGCGTGGGAGATGGAGTCCAGAGAAGGAGCGGTCAGATCCTCGTCTAGAGAGTCCGACAGACAGATCGGTTCTGACGGCGAGGGGGCGTGGCGGCTGGAGGTCAGGGCCGATGTGGAGGTCACGGTAAGAGGTTTGTGGATCCAAAGACCCTCCTAAGAAACAGTAGTGATTAGTGATGGCTCATCTTCGTCCTACTACTCAGGAATATTTGTATAAATGTTTTGTTTCCACACTAACAGTGTTTAATTATTTAGAAAGAAAAATAAAATAATGTTTTCATGATGTGCCGTCCGTCATCCAAGCCATCACTAACCTTTGCTTTGGGCTTGGGTCCAGGAACAACTTTCCTCTTAATCCTGATGGAGAAAGCAGGCAAACATTCAGGTTGTTGTGGCGTTAGCGACGCTAAATGAGACTCAGTACTTACAGGTTTCCAGTGAGGTGACTGTGAACAGCCAGACTCTCCTTGAAGAGAATCCTGACACGACAAGAAAAAGCAGGATTAGCGTCGGCTACTGGATTCATCCTGTTACAGGAACACGATGCAGACAACCTCCTTCCTCCCATCATCTGAGCATTTATTCCAACGCTGGGCTTTAAAATTCACCAGCGTTGCACGAATACGTGCTTCAGAGGTTGATGTCATCGGACCATCAGGGTGATGGTAACCAACTGGTTTCAGTCATTTCTTATGAGCTGGTTTAAATAAAACAGTTCAAAGTTAAACTGAAGGGAAAAATCAAATAAATATATTATAACCAGACTTTACCTTTAAAAGGGCCTAAAATGATTTGGTATAAATAAAGATTAATTGAACTGTATAGATTTCTATTGGATGATGAATGTTTCGTTGTACCTGCTGTTGGAAATTTTTTGTACTATAACTGTTTTTTTTTCTGCCACTTTCTTTGGTTTAGCTAAATAAATTATAACCCAACAGAAAATGAGTCGTTATGCAGATGATGTCATAATGTTTCTCTAAGATCCTCCGTCCTCACATGAAGAATAACAGCTGGGACAAAGCAGCCAAAAACCCTGAACAAATGATGGTGTTTTAGAGGGAAAATAACTAATGTTTTTATATGTTGCGCTAATAAAAAATAACCTGCTGGCTAACACATTAGCATCTCCTCCTGAATCACTAGACTGTGAGGCAGTATTACAGGAAGTGTTAATGGTGCAAGCTGTAAAGTTGGCAATCTCTACATTCCCACAACAACAGACTCGAATATGTTCAACAAGCTGCACAAACCACCTGCTTCTGTGTTTAAAGGTTTATTCTGCTTTAAAAAGGCTCCTGTTCACCCTGCTGGGCTGTTAAACTGATAAATGATACCTAAAATAAGCTAGTTTTTAATTATATAAAATCATAGTAGTTCCCACGATGCGGTTCTGAGAAAAGGTCTTTCCAACTGACTGAGTTTCTGTCCAGCTCAAGAGATGCTGATGGAAAACTATCCTAATCAAGGTGATTATTTTTCTGCATTATTTTCACTTTTATCAGCACTTTTTATAAAGCAACGCACCTGGCCTGCATCCAGCCTTTGGGCCAAAGTGGTCTGACTTCATTCTCCAGGAAGACCTTAAGGTAGTCCTCCACCGACAGAGAGCACTGGTTCTCCATCTCGTAGCAGCTCAGCTTCACTCGCACTAAACTGCACAGCAGGTTCCTGCAAGGAGAACATCACTGCAGGCTGGAGAACGTAGCGATGCAGTAATAACATGTAGTTCCTGCAGGATGTTTATACTCTGATGAATTAATTAAAGGGCGTCATGACGTCACTACTGATCTTCATATTAGTTTAAACAGCTATACTTAGAAACATATTGTAAAAGCACTCCGTACGATGCTGCTATTCGTTCACATGACATCAATATGGCCGCCGTGTCCCAGAATGCAACGCAGCAACTGAGCCCTTTGTTCTCTAAGTCCAGAAGTATGGTATCGTTACCTGAGCTTGTCATCCCAGACAAATTTCTTCCGAGGACCCATCACTCGTTTCCCAGGTTTCTCCTCATCCTCCTCCTCGGAGCCATTTTTATCGCCCTCATCTGACTGCTGCCTGTAAACACAGTCCGTTCAGACCGGGCCCGTTATACGGCCCAAACCCGCTTCTATCAGGGAGCTAAAGCCCAGCGAGGAGAGAAAACCTCCTTATTTAATAAATTACTTTTATTTCATTCCTTTATGTTCACTAATATGTATTTAAAATTTATATATTAAAAAAAAAAGATGTGAGAAGTGTTTTTTTATGGATTGCTTTTGTGTGGTGAAATATTATTACAGTGATCCCTCGCTATATCGTGCTTCATCTATTGCAGATTTTTATTTCTGTACTGTAATTGAAGGTGGCATGTCTGTTTATAAAAATCTTCTTGCTCAGGAAAAAAGAGTGCCAACAACTAACCATAACCATGTTGTTCTCTGGGAGAAAGACTCCTGCGCTGCAGGACGAAGAGGCGCAGCTGGAGGGACAATGTTTCCTACCTTTATTCATTTCTATATAAAACATATTGTTTTACAACACCGTTCTTTAAACTATTATAGTTATTTGTAAGAAAACGTTAATATTTCTTTCTTAAACACATTTTGGGCCTGAAGAGGTTTTATTCTTTGTTTCATTCTGCAGTACAGTATTGCTTTGTAAAATAACAGTAAAAAATAAAGCTGACTACTTTGTGGATTTCACCTATCGCGGGTTATTTTTGGAGGGATCACTGTAATTATATAATATTATTATGAGAAGGACTTGGATCGGGGGATTACTCACTTTGCAGCCTTGGCCTTGCAGTCCATGTTGTATCTGGTTATCTGCTCTGGCATCACGCTGCACACCGCCAGCTTCAGCTTCAACAGAGGCGTCCGCAGCCGATCGTCCTGGAGGACATGACAGGAAGCGTTTCACCGGCAAAAAGAAGCATAAAAAGCAACTTGTGGAAAACAGAAAAGAGGAGCGGTTTTATTTATACGGTCAGTAATGTTTGTGTGATGATGCGTGGTGTTTATCCGCCCACACAAACCTCTGAGCCTGAAGGAAAAGAATAAAATAGATGTAGAAAAACCAGAGAAGGTCTGATTCGCTGCGAGGTCACATGATAAACATAAATAACTAAATATCTGGATGATCATAAACAAGACAGAAAAATGTCTCCAATGATCCGGCTTTCATTCCAGTCGTGAAGGTCCCACTGGTTACCATGGAGACCAGGGGAACCTCGGTCTCCATGGAGACGGAGGTCCTGCTGGTCTCCGTGGAGACCGAGGTTCCCCTGGTCTCCTTGGAGACGGAGGTCCCGCTGGTTACCATGGAGACCGAGGTTCCCCTGGTCTCCGTGGAGACGAAGAAGGATTTATAGTGAAATATTCTCTTCCCGTCATAAACTATGTTGGTCTTCATGTCTTCCCGGAGTGTTTTTATGATGAGGGATCTTTCCCTGGATTGATGAAGGTGTCCTTCATCATCATCGGCCAATAGTTTCCTGTGATATTTATCAGGTTAAAGACCTTTAAGGTCAAAGGACATGAAGTCCTGCTGCAACACATTGCAGATGGATTCATCTACAGAAGCTAATAGATCCATTATTATTCCTGTTTTAATCCTTTTATTTAGATGAGGATGACTATTTTCACACGATAACGCTCTTCATCATCAGATAAAATCAATGTTTCTGTGGCGGTCGTAGATATCCGCATCACTTTCAGGCGGTATTGATCATCTCCAGCTGACACAGAGCAGCGAGGGCTTTATCAATACATGCTTATTTGCATTTTCTTTTTACAGCAACTGGTTTAACTGGTGGACTGGTTTAGTCACCAGAACAGTGACTGAACGGGTTTTACCGGCTTCTCGGACGGGTCAGAATCACATGAGGTGGGTTGATCCAAATATTTACCAGACATTAGAAAGTAATCAGCAATCAATGTCGTTACCTGCAAAGTGTCTGTTGCTCTGCTGTGAAGCTTTTTACGCATAAAGGTTCATACAAAAGCGTAAGAAGACCCGCGGACGGTCATGTGACCCGTGATGATGCTGCAGTGTGATGAAGGTGAAGTGAGGGAGACAGCGTGTCCGTTTCTCCTCACCTGGATGTTCAGGCTGAGCTTCTTCAGACGCTTGAGGAGCGCTTCTTTGTTGCACGGCACGAACGCCTCCATGTGCGAGTAGATGTGGGAGCGCACGTCAGGAGGCTGCTCCTGGACCTGCAGCTCAATGCTGGTGGACGTCAGGAAGGTTAGAAGCAGACAAAAAGCAGGGAAATAAGAGGAGAAGCAGGAGGTGGGTTACAAGCTACTCACTCCAGCAGAATATTATTCATGTCCAGGGTGAAAAACTTCTTCCGGCCCTCCTCATCAAACTGCCGCGAAGCCTGAGGCGGAAAAAGGTCGAGTCAGCAAGCAGCTCAGTACTTCATTCAGAGATGTTACAATTATTCAGTTTCCTCCTCAAACGCCCTGGAACATGTATAAAAGACACGTCTAGCTGTTCCACATGTGTGGGAATCAAACCAGCAACCTTCCTACTGCCTGAGCTGCAACCTGCAACGAAGCAGAACGGATCAATGTTTTCAGGAGAAAACGGACAGAAACCGTTTCCACCTTTACGGAATCAAACCCGCGGCTTCACGGCGCCACAGCAGATCTGCCGGCTCCTGATTGGACGCTACGTTTCAGCTCTCTGATTGGTGGGAAGCGGTGTGATCATGACCAGGTGAAAGGTGTGTTAGCATGATGGCTGCACGGTGGCGTAGTGGTTAGCTATGTTCCTCGTTTGCGGTTTGAGCTTTAAGTAAAAACAAAATTAATAAAATGTTTTTAAAAACCATAAAAACTAGTTTTATTCCTCCTCCTCCTCACTCAGCTCTTCCTCACTTCTACATCTCTTAGTTTTGCACTAACATCTAAAAAAAGCCTCCAGTTTATGTAATAAGAGTAAAACCATCAGCGGGTGGGTCGCCGCTCCCCCGCGGAGCCGCCTGTCGTATTGATCCCGTATCAGAGACGTCTCAGAGGAATAAACGACTCACCGCCCGCAGATCATCGATGCGCTTTATAAGCGGGGCCGGCAAACCGTCCGGCAGCGGAGGCGGGGAAAACAGTCCGCTGGAAAAGCCCAGACCTCGCCCGCTTCCTCCTTTATGACCGGGAACACCAACTCCCAGAATGCCGTTCTCTCTGGCTGCCACCATGGCGTGCTGCTCGTTGTCCAACAAGCTGAAGTCCAGGTCCACCAGCAGATCCTGCAGATCTTTCTCATTGGTGGAGCCCAGCAGCGCCATCACCGCGGGGTCCGAGGTGAGGTCTGCCAGCGAGAGGTCGTTGCCGGGAGCGTTGCCGGGCGGCTGGGTGGGATTGGAGGTCACAGGAAGGTTAGCCGAGTTGCTCGTCTGAGGTTTGCTAGCTGCACCTTCCGGCGGGCCGGGACGAGCGGAACCGGGGTTTCTCTTCTTCATCTCTTCCTTCTCCCGGGAGAAGCGCCGCAGCATGGCCGCCAGGTACAACGAGTCCTTCATCAATTTCTTCCTCTTCTTCTTCTCTGGCCGGTGGAGGCTGAGAGGCGTCACTCTGAAAACACAGCCATGGTTAAAGCACCACATCACATCATCCGTCTCCCAGCACACACTGGTTTTTACTGCTCTGCTTCATGTGGAACCAGTGGAAGCTGGAGTCTCCAGCCACCAGCAGAACCAGCAGCAGAACCAGCAGCAGAACCAGCAGCAGAACCACCAGCAGAACCAGCAGCAGAACCACCAGCAGAACCAGCAGCAGAACCA
>JBAMIG010000004.1:2340935-2353439 GCA_037177335.1 Kiunga ballochi
GAGAGAACCCACGCTAACACAGAGAGAACCCACGCCAACACAGAGAGAACCCACGCTAACATGGAGAGAACATGCAAAGTCCACACAGGTCACTGGTTTGACCTCCCCAGCCGAGGCTCAAACCCGTAAGCCACTGTTCCACCGTGCAGCCCTTACCTGATCTTTGTACTGCTCCATGTGGCGCCGCTCATCGTCTATCTGGATCAACGCCTCTTTGAGCTTCTTCTCTGTGCGCTTGGTGAGCCTGGAGGCCTGCTGACGCTCCCTGCCACGAGCAGAACAGGTTAGAGCAGAACGAAAAGAAGCCGTCAAAGCGTCCATTTCACTGCCGCTCACTTTGACTCGACGTCCAGCTGTTCTTCCAGCTGAGCGATCTTCGTCTCCAAGGTGCTGATGGTGGATTTGTACTTGGACTTGATGGTTCCCTCAAGCTCCTGCAGCTTCAGCTTCATCTCCTTGTTCTGGCGGTCCAGCTGAGAACGAGCGCTCTCCAGCTGCAGCGAGTTGCTGCGCTCTGTGGTGAGGTCAGAGGTCAGCTGGTCCGCCTGATGGTCCAGACAGCACAGGATTACCAACAACAACAGTTCCCGCTTCACGCTGCAGCTTATTCAGGCCAAAGCTCAGCAGCAGGAGCTGATGGAGAAGCATTATCTGAATAAACTACCAGTAATGCATCTGATAGAAACGATGCAGGAAGAACGAGTGACCACAAACTGAATGTTTGTCATAGAAATCCTGTGGTCTGATCAGTTTAAGCAGCATTTAGCTAAACGCTCCTAAAGGATGCCTGCAGCCTCACCTGCTGCGTCGCTCTCCTCAGACGATCGTTCAGCATCTCCGTGTTGAGCTGCTCTTCATGCAGGTCTTCCTCCAGCTGACTGATGAGCGCCTCCAGCTTCCTCTTCTCATCTGCCAGCAGTGAACTAAAGAAAAAAGCAGATGAAGGTTCAGATTCCCTGCATGAGCTGATAATTGACCACGCCACAGTGTCCGTTTGGAGTCAGAGTTTAGTCTGTTGCTTCGTACTTCTTGCTGTTGCTGCTGTTGATCTCATCCTGGATCTCGTCCCGCTCGGTCTGAGCTTGCCTCTTCATCTTCTCTGCAGCAGCCAGGTTCTGATGGAAGCAAAGATGCACATTACCCTTCATGCTGCAGATGCACGTAGAAGAGGCTCGTTCCAGATCAAAGACATTTCTGCTTTTATCTCGGAGATGCGGCTGCATCCTCCGTAAACACGTCTGGACGCACCTCCTGGATCTGAAGGTTGTCGGCTTCCAAACCCTTGAGTTTCTTCTCCGTCTCCTTGGCCCCACTGACGGCTTCGTCCCTGGACATACGGAGCTCCTCCAGCTCCCTCGTCTGATCCTTCACTTGGGCCTGGAGATATTCACAGGTTAGTGGTTACATTACGTACAATTTTCCCAGGGGTGTTGCTAGACAGTTCTATGGGGGCCTGGGCCCCACAGTGCTCATTTTTATAGGCAGGGTTAGGTTTGTTAGCTGCCGCAAGAGACAGCTGTGATGTTCAATTATTTTCTTATGTTCAAGCAGAAATATAACATTTATAAATAGGATTTAGTAACGTTTAATAAAAGGAGTAATTTTTGGTAAATTCAGATAATATCCAATCCTTTGGTTGGATAAAACTAAAATCTTTGATCCCATTGAAGGCAATGGAGCCAATGAGGTAAAATGTTTTACTAGTTTTTAAATCGTATTATTAAATAACTGACCTCTCTAGATGCATTTGTGGTTTCTCTTGCATCTTTTTCTCAATTACCCAAATTATTCAGCTGGATTTACCATCCAAACAAAGTCCTGTCCTAAATGCTGAAGCAGCAAACTGAGGATTCTCCAGTCTGCAGGGTCACTAAAGGCAGGTACAGCTGGAAAGGTCTGCAGCACAACGCTGCAGGAAATACTGGTTCATTTTAACTTTAATGTACGAAGCTCTTTAGATGTCGTATCCGTTAGCATTAGCATCTGGCTGCATCTGCGAGTGACATTTTCCACACAGTTCATCCATATTTGCATCTGTCCAGGTGTGCTTGTCATGCACACACTGCTTTGCCCAATGATTGGTCAGGGACAGTTATGGAGCGGAGGGAAACCCTCCGTTCAATCCAGCGTCTGGAGACAAAACCACGTTTCTGCACTAACCACGCTCACTCCAAACATCCGACCAATCACACGACAACCTGCAGAGGAAGAACGTCCGGCTGGTCTGATGCATCAAGAAGAACAAACTGTTCTTGCAGCCTTAACATTAAAAGTTTGATTCTATATAATGATTATTTAAAAACATTAAAATATGAGTGAAGATTTATTTAAAATGCTGCTGAAAGAAAAGAACTGGATTCATTCATATAAAGAAAAAAAAGAGGTGAAAGATTTGGGTGCAAAAAATAATCTGTTGAAATTCTAATATCCTCCAATTTTTGTGGTCAGATCAGTTTATTTGATGTCAATCCCCGTACGGAGTAATCCAACACTGAGCTGTAAGGTCTACTGGTGTTACTGGTGATCTACTGGCTTGTGATTAGCAGCCACTCAGGTCAGGTGTGCACAGGTGGACTTTACCTGGAGTTTTTTCAGCTGCTTCAGAGCATCATCACGGCCTTTGTTAGCGAGATCAATCTGGACCTCGAGCTCGGCCAGGTCCAGCTCCATCTTCTTCTTGGAGGCGAGAGCCTGAGAGCGTTGTCTGCGCTCCTCCTCCAGTTCGACCTCCATCTCGCGCACCTGAAGGGACGGAGACGTTTTCAGTGGAGCGGTGAGACGTCTCTGCTTTCACGCCGTTGTCAGCCATCATACCTGCTTAACCAGCTGCCTCCTCCGCTCCTCTCCCTGCTCGTCTCGGACTTGCAGGTCTCGGTCAAACTGAGCCTTCATCGCCTGCATGTTGACCTCCAGACGCAGCTTGGCGTCCTCCGTGGCCTGCAGCTCGTCCTCCAGCTCCTCCAGCTGAACCCTCATCTCCTCCAGCTGCTGCTCCATGGCGTGCTTCGACCTCTCCAGCTCATGAACCTACAGCAGGACATCGTCGTGTGTTAGATAAGGAAGCAGAGCGGCCATGTTTGTGGCCTCCGGCATCAACGCCGTGCCAATCCTAGTCGCTCATAACGCCAACATTGCCCTTACGCTCTTGCCAACATCATCCTTTGTGGAAACCAGGTCCTCCATCTCTGCTTTGAGCAGCTTGTTGGCTCGGTCCAGCTCATTCTTCATGTCCGTCATGGTCTCCAGCTCACGGGCCAAGTTCAGCGCTCGCGTTTCCTTCTCTCTGGCTTCAGCCTCGGCCTTGTCGCGCTCCTCGGCGTACTGAGTGGAGATGGTTTTCTCCTCAGCCAACATCTGCAGGGGGAAACGGGTTATTTCTGGGATCGTTTGTAAAACCATGGTGACCTACACTGAGCACGTTTTGCAGTAGAGGAAACGTGGCATCAGCGTCCATATTTACCATATCACTGATCTGTGCCCCATCAGATCAAAGTGTTACCTGATCAAACTTCTTCTGCTTCCTCTCCAGGTTGGACACAATCTGCCTCAGGTGGTCCTGGTCCACCAGGAGGTCGTCCAGCTCCTGCTGCAGACGGGTCTTTGTCTTGTCCAGTTTGTCGTAAGCTGCGCTCTTCTCCTCTAGCTGCTGCATCGTGCCGTCCAGCTCCCGTTGGATCTTTTTGCGGCCTTCTTCCGCCCCCTCCAAGGACGAAGCCTCATGCTCCATTTTCTTCTTCATCTCCGCCAGCTGCAGAGAAACCGGAAACAGACATTGCATCATCAGCTTGTATGATCCACGTTTCAACACAGGGATGCACAGATATCTGCGCTCAAGTATCCTGATACGGTTGATGGTAAGGAGTCTGGACAAAAGCAAAGGCGGTGATAAATATCAGACGTTTCATCCTGGAAAAAAACTGTTAGATCTTCATAAATCAGGAGGGTGAAGACATTTTTGGTGGTTCCCAGCTGCCACAAGGCATCAGTTTGTTCCAAATTAGCTCCTCACTGAGACCAGACCAAGTTCAGCTGTTTAATATGGCATCACACTTTATTTATACAGCACCTTTCATGCATAACGGCAGCACAAAGGGAATTACATCACACACACACACACACACGTCTGCACAACCTAAATGGACATTAAGCCTCTGCTCACCCATTGACCTTACTCTAAAAACATAAAAACTGTCCCAAGTGCTGCTGTCCTGCTGTAATCCTACTCCAACACACCTGCTTTGCATTAAATGGATTTTGGAGCCTGCAAGTGTCCGTACAGGGACCAGGTGTGTTGGAGCAGGTATGCATGCATGACCTGCAGGATACTAGTCTATAAGAGATGGACACTCCTGTGGACGGACATATCTCAGTTAACCAGGTGAGATAAGGATGGCCTCAGAGCTGATCCACATCAGGAGGTTGTTGGCATGGAAACAACTCGGATTAAAGCAGAACAGGTAAATCACGGGCCGATAACAGATCCTGGTTTTGGTGCATCTGCAGCTTAAAAGAGATGAGTTTGGATGTGTCGACTGACCTGAGCCTGCAGAGCTAAAAGCTGCTTGTCTGCATTCTTCTTGGCCTCCTCTTCCTCCTCCAGCATCTCCCGCAGGTTGTTCTGCTCCTCCTCCAGCTGCCTCAGGCGGGTGGAGAGGGACAGTTTCTGGCGAGTTTCCTCCTGGAGCAGCTCCTGCAGAGGAAAACGTGACTCAGACAAATCCTCCCATTTCTTTCCTGAAAAGTTTTTCCTCCAGAGTTTTTTTCTGCATTTAAAGCGGATTTATCCCCGCAGGTGAACGCATGACGAGCTTTTTTAATCAGGAACCACTCAGAGGTAATAACCTGTGTTCATACCTGTGCGTCCTGCAGCTGAGACTCCATTGAGGAAAGATCTTTGCTGGATTTGATGTTTTTGCTGTCAGCTGAGCTCAGGAGGCCGTTAACGTTTTCCAGCTCCGCCTGAACGGAAACACAGCCGGTGACTCTTCTGTCAGACGTAAACCCACCTTCACCCTGCAGGCGTCCAGCCGGCTCCGCACCTGCATCTTGGTCATCTTTTCAGCCAGCTCGTTTCTCTGCCGCTCGCTTTCTCCATGTTTGACTTGCAGTTCTTGCAGCTGGCTTTCCGCCTTCTTGCGCCGGTGCTCTGAGTCCGTTTTGCTCTGCGTCAGCGTCTTTAGCTCGATCTTCACCTCGTTCCACTCGCTCTCCAGCGCCTGCTTGGCTTTCTCCATCGACGCCTTGTTCTGCAGGAGCGACAGGACATGTTGGCACCATGCAAAGACCCAACACGTCCGCATTCTGGTTTTCTGGTTACCCTTTTGGCTTGCTCCAGCTGTTCATTGAGCTCCTCAAACGCTTGATTGTGTTTTTGTCTCACGTCGGCCATCTGTTGTTCGTGAGCCACAGCATCGTCCTCCAGAGTCTTCTTCAGCTGAGCAACTTCTGTCTCACGCTTGGTCCTGCAGAAGAGAGATGTGAACGTTTGCTCCTGTCCTGTTTAAATCTATAGATTATGCGAGTAATACACCTGTTCAGGAGGTTTACAATCCCCCTGTAAAATGTTGCATTATGCAGAGACCTTACACAATTATAACCATTATTTATAACAAAAAAAGGACAATGTTGCAAGGAGACCTCCATTTTCATCATTTATCATCTGTGCATGCTCGTAACCCAATAAGATGTGTATTTGATACAACATGTGAAGAAAGTCTTCACCAGGGAAATTTTGTTTAAGAGTAGCTGCATGTTTGAGCGTGCTCATAAATGATAAAGGTTCATCATAAGGAAGTCACTTCCTGTCAAAAAAAATCCACCAATCAGAGAGCTTAAAGTACAAATAATGTCCAATCAGAAGCAGCCAAAGACACGAGCAGAGATGATCGATCCTGTGGTGGAATAAAGACGTGTCTGATGCAGCAGAGTGGGTTTTGTGAGGAAGGAAGTTTTCCATTTTTCCTCCTAAAAACCAGGACAGGAAAGGTTGATCTCCCCACACACACACACACACACACCCACACACACCTCAGCTCTTGTTGAGCTGCAGTGGTATCCAACGTGTCCTCCAGCTCAGTCTTGAGGGCCTCCAGCTCCTCTCCCAGGTCCCTGCGGTGCTTCTCGGCCTTGGAGCGGGCCTGCTTCTCCAGCTCCAGGTCCTCCTGGAGCTCGGAGATGTGAGCTTCCAGCTCTCGGATCTTCTTCTGGGCCGTGTTCTTTGCAGCAGCTTCCTCCTCAATCCTGGAAAAAAAACCAAAAAACGTATGAAACAAAAAAAAAAAAGACACAAAGTGGAAACGTGCATTTCTGCTAGATCTAACAAACCTGGCCAGCGCGGCCAGCAGCTCCTCTTCCTTCTTGGCCAGCTGAGCTCGCAGCTCCGCAATCTGAGCCTGCAGGTCTGCAATCTGGTCGTGAAGCTCCGTGGAGTCGCCTTCGAGTTTACGCCGATTTTTCTCCAGCTCCTGACGCGTCTTCTCCTCTTTCCTCAGACGATCTGTTCACAGACCAACGCTAAGCGATGAGAGCGTGATCTACACCAGATTAGAAATCTGAACAACAAAGACTCGCCTTCCAGATCTGTGATCATGGCTTCATGCTTGCTCTTCAGCTTCTGCAAGCTTTTGGACTTCTCTTCCTCCTCTGCCATGTTGATGGTGAACTCGGAGATCCTCTCCTCCAGGAGTTTCTTCTCCTGAAGGAAAACATAGTATTTTAGTTTGTAGATACCCAGAGGACCTTTACATCCTGAACCGGTACCGACCTTGTTGAGCTTGCTGTTCTGGTCGTCCAGCATCATGACCTCCTCCTCCAGTTTTTTTAGTTTGGCATCTGTGGTGACCTTCTCCATCTGAAGCTTCTGTCTGGTTTCTTCCTCTTCTTCCAGCAGCTGCTCCAGATCCTGAATGAAAACCACAAACAAACCTGTAAAATCCCCAAACCACCACATATAAACCGCTCTTCACACTGCATCGTCTGAACTCGGACCTTTATGTTCTGCTGCATCGTTTTCTTCTCGCTTTGCATCTGAGAGACCCTGTCCTCCTCTTCCTCCAGGCGAGACTCCAGGTCATGCAGTATGTCCTCCAGCTCCGTCTTCCTGAGGGCCAGACGGGCCCTCATCTCCTCAGCCTCGGCACACAGCTCCGTCTCGGCTTGAAGCTGCTCCTGGAGAGCTAGCTTCTCTGCAGTCAGCTAGCAGAGCCCAAACAAAATCACAGTTTATCTCCCAGAAGAATCAAATCAAACATCTTTTATGAAGCAACTCTAAAGACACTGAATCACAAAAAGGGCTGTACAGAAATCAAAACTATATAAAAGCCGTTTCAGTTTCTCCTTAAAAAGCACTGAGTCGGCGGCCCACAGGTCCAAAGTCTAAATAACCGAAAGCTCCGTTACCCTATTTCCAGTCTCATGTGGGACAAAACCAGCAGGCCTTGGTCACAGGATATAAGGGACCAACCGGGATCATACCCCCATAAAAAGGTTCTGATACAAGCTGGCGCCGGACCATTTAGGCTGCCGCACAGCACTTAGAACAGGGAGCCAGTGTGTGGAAACATTTAGGAGCAATAAGATGTCATTTCAACAGTCAGAAACCCAGCTGCAGAAATTTGTACCATCTGTAAAGCGCAAACCTGTTTCTTTAAGCAGGTGAAAAACGAGTTTCAGTAATCCGCCAAATGTGAGACGACAACCAGACTGGGTTGGGGATAAGGTCCTGGCCCAGGTGGAGGGGTGCCACCATCTCTGGGTCCTGTCCATGAGGGAAGGAAGGTTGGAGCCAAAAGATAAAGCTCCTGGTTTATCAGTCCACTTATGTTTCTATACAGTCCTGTGGTCACGAGTTGTGTGGCAATGACCGAAAGGAGATCGCCAATACAAGGAGTCAAAAGGATTTTCTGCAGGCGGTTCGGGCTAAAACAGACCAGAAAACACAACAATCTAAAAGAAAACCAGAGTCCATTTTTAGTCAGGAACGTCTAAAAGACTACTAAAATCAGGCTAAAGGGTCGAGGGTTTCAGTTATATTTATCTGGTGCACAAAATCAATCTTTTCTTCCTGTTAGAGCGTTTTCATTCATCCAGTTTCTCATACTCGCTAAACATTAATGAAGACCTCATGCAGCTTGAAAGATGTAAAACTGGGTATCATCTGCATAACGTTGGTGAGAAACCTCTTTAAACGGGCCACGAGATGCTAAAAGGGTAGCATTCATATTTAAAAATATAAGGGGCCTAAAGTAGAGCCCTGGGGTACACCAAAAACAGAAAGATATTTACAACTTGCAACCACAGAGCGTCAAGTAACACTAACAGCGCTTTAGCCTCCTGATCTGTGATCGACTGGATACGTCCAGCATTACAGAACACTTACCAGGCAGTAAATATCTCTAAAGGGGACGGATGATGTAGGTATGAATTATTGTTGTTTCCTGAAGCAAACTAATTTAAATATTTACTGCACCTGTTGCTGCTTGGCCTCATATTCCTTCAGCTGCTCCTCAGTCTGAAGCTGTTTCTCCTTCACACTGACCAGCTCCTCTTCCTTCGCCAGCATTTCCTCCTCCTGCCGAGTCACCTGCAGCAGAGGCTTCACCTAAAAAGCAAAAAGAATATATACACTCACCATATGAGCCGAAAACATTGAAGAATAAAAAAGCCTATGCTGAAAAGTACCGAGATGAAGATGATGTAAGGAAGAAAGGTGTTTCAGATCTTCAGCCGGAAGCTGAATAACGAATGTTTGCTGCATATTCGGGTTTGGTTGCAACTCAATACAACAAATTCAAAACCAATGCCGCTAAATAAAAAATGCTATATTGATGCTGAAGTTCAGGCGTGTCAGTCTGGTCCGAGAGATTTAATCTCCTGCAATGTTTAGATGCATCGCTTCTCCAAAACAGCTGCAATCATCCAGTTCTGCAGCGGCCCAATTATACTCATTTGATTCAGGTGTGATGGTGCATCCAAGCGTTGCAGGGCGGTCGATCTCCCGGACGGCACAGCAGCCTTCATGCTAGCTTTGAGTTTCTCTTTGAAGATATGAATAACAAAACATGTTCTTTATATTTTCCTTTTTATGCTCAACAGGAAAGATGGAATCAGTTTCAGTCTCCTGCATCAGATATGTATGCAACATCCAATGTCTCATGCAGAAAACTGAGCAATACCACCAGAAACCACAGGGGGCAGTGTTGGGTTCAGCAGGCGACAACATAAGAATAATGAGTCCTGCCCGCTAGTGGATGAACTGACTATGCCTGGAAGAATGATGGAAACAGATTAGCGTATGTAAGGGAGAATAAAGAGGCCTTTATCTTACCTTAGTGAAAAGCCTCCACCACTGCCAGTTTCTGAGTTTGAGGTACGCTGCACAGTTCCGCTGGATGACCTTCATGGCCGTCAGCTGCTGCTGTCTCTTGGTGAAGGCTCTGCGAGGCAAAAAGGAGAATCTCATCACAATGTTAAAACAAAAAGAGGTAAACATGACGGGAATTCATACTTGCGAGCTACGTATCCTCTGCACAAAGCCTGGAAGTTGATGATCACATCAGTGATCTTCAGGTCCCTCTCCTCCTCCAGGTGGGCCAGGACTCCGGCCCTGAAGAACACTTTACTCTGACCGATGCGGTACAGATTGGAGTCCAGCTCCAGAGCTTTGATCTGAAACGGGGGGAGAAAAGCAGGTCAGACATGCAGGGAAAGTGTTTAGAGGCACGGCTGAAGCAAATCTTCTCACCATGAGCACACAGGCCTGCTTGCCGTCCATGAAGCCTTTCGGGATGGCGTTCGGAGTGAGGATTTCATACCTGAGATGCACAAAACGCAGCTATTTGCTAATGCTGCTAATGCTCTTTAGGTTTTTCCAGTACATCAGGCAACACAGAAGCTAGAAAACATGTTTTAGCACGTTTTAAACTTTCAGCTTTTATCATCTTAAACATACAACATATAAAATGTTTATTCACACAAAAGGTGTTTATATGGGAGACTTAAGTAAAATTATACTTAAAAGAAACACTGTGCACAGTTTTCTGTTCTTTACTACATTTAAATACACAGTATTGGAGTTTCATGACCCATTATCTGACACTCCGTTTGTTCACACAGAACCGGGAAACCAGGAGGCTTGAAACTACAGCTGCCCGTAAGGGACAAACTGCTAAATGAGAAGCCATTTTCCCTGTGAGTCAGTGCACAGTGATTGAAATTCTGGAGACGATCAGCCAGAGACATTTACTACCATGTGTTCAGCCATTTACAAACATGCAGAGCATGTATATCCATCAGCACGAGCTGGTTCTTTTAAGCCAGTAAGAGGTGCTGCAGCAGCAACATGAAGCAACTCGAGTTGCAGATTTGTCCTGCACAACTCAGTCATCTGCACTGCCCAAGTTAGCCTAAAGCTAACGCTTTCCCATTAGACAGTGTTGCTCGTTAGCATTGGCAGCAAAGCAGTAGACACTGTATTCTGACACCATGTCCCCTTAATGAGCCATCTTTCACCTCTGTCTGAACTCCTGGAAGACGATGCGGTTGGGGAAGCCCTGTCTGCAGATACGGATCCCCTCCAGGACCCCGTTACACCTCAGCTGGTCCAGAACCAGGTGAGGTTCCAGTTTCCCGGCCTGATGAGGAGCAACAGCAGCTACAGTTAAAACATGTTGTGAAGCAAACAGCAGCAGTTGATGCTGCTGCTCTTTACCTTCTTCTCGTGGTTGGGAATGATGCAGCGGACAAAGTTGGGGTTGGTGTTCCTCAGCGTGGCCATGAGGTTCCCCAGCTGCTCCTTGTACAGCTGGCCGACGGTGCGGAACATGCCCTTCCGGGTTTTGAAAGCTCCATGCATGGATTCGGACATCCCTGCCACCTTATCCAGGCCAACGATTCGGTTCACTGCGAGCAGAAGTGATGATGCGTTTAATGCCTCTCAGGTTGGCCTCAGTGCAGACTGGATGAATCTGCAGGGCAAAGCTAACATGCAGCTTTGTGGCATTACTCACCGTCTCTCCACAGTTCACAGGTGAACTTGTCTGTTGACTGGTTCAGTAAAGTGGCCACACACTCATTCAGGGGATCCATGTTTTTCATCAACCATTCATCAGCCTTGTAGTCCACCTGGACAGGAGGAAATACGTTCAATAAAAACATCCTTCAAGCTGACTTTCTGAAGCAGCACAGCAACAGCTTTGGTATAAAGTTCCTGCATGCATGTCATGCAAGTCCATCAGGACGCTGCAGGATCAGCCACTTTACCAGTCTTATAATGTAAATATCCATCCACACATTTCCCATACTGCTTCATCCAATTCAGGGTTAAGAAAAGAAAAAAGGTAGCTGGAGCCTATTCCAGCAATCAGCAGGTGAGATGCAGGGAAAACCTAAACAGGTCATCCGTCCAGCAATCACGTAAATATCTAACCAGACCATCAAATGATGCATTTAGTCATGTAGACATGGTGAAGATGGCTGGTGGTGGACGGGGACGGTCTCATGGCGCGGGACGGGAGGGTCCTCAGGGCAGATCTGCAGTAACTATTTGATGCTTTGCATCAGTGCGGAACAAGATCTGAGGAACATTTCTACCTTACTGGATCTATCAGCAGGAGGTTCTGGAGGTAAAACGGATCCAACCTGGTACTAGAAGGTGGACTTGATCAAAAGGTGCTGGTGACATTTTAGGACACCTTAGTGTGTAACGGCTCACATGATCACTAGATGCTTACTGACAGGAGGAACAAAAATGTGTTGCTTTGACCTAAAAACCAGAATTTTAGTTTTTTTTCTCATGAATAAAAAGTCAAAATGCAGAAATGAGCTCAGACACCAGATTATCTTTTACCTTCCCAGCATAATGAATGATGCAGAAATCTGAATCATCCTTGAGTTTCTTGGGTTTCTGGAACTTGGGGTGACTTCCCTGCTCCTGAGATACTTTCTCCACAAAGGACTTATCTGTGGCTTTGGGGAACCAACACTCTTCATCCAGCAGAGCCAGAATACCTGGAGGACCAGCCTGCAGGGAACAAAGAGCTCATGTTTGCTGCAGAAACACCTGGATCAGCCGGCGGTGTTGCGTGTTCGACGCCTGAGGAGGAAATGAGCAAAACACTGAGACTACGTACGGGTTTTTCTATGAGGTCGATGCAGGGCTGCAGGTCCAGGCCGAAGTCGATGAAGCTCCACTCGATGCCCTCCCTCTGGTACTCCTCCTGCTCCAGGATGAACATGGTGTGGTTGAAGAGCTGCTGAAGCTTCTCGTTGGTGTAGTTGATGCACAGCTGCTCAAAAGAGTTCAGCTGCAGGACAGAAGAGAAATGCAAGGAGAAATTATTCACTGCAGCGAGACACGATTCACTGCAGCGAGACACGATTCACTGCAGGGAGACACGATTCAATGCAGGGAGACACGATTCAATGCAGCGAGACACGATTCAATGCAGCGAGACACGATTCAATGCAGCGAGACACGATTCAATGCAGCGAGACACGATTCAATGC
>JBAMIG010000004.1:2703961-2714753 GCA_037177335.1 Kiunga ballochi
TATAAGAACCGAACAGCTTTAGCTTTGCAGAGAAAAAGTTGATATCAAAGCAAATAAATGAATTAGCAGTTATCAAACACCCATAATGGTGACAAGCCAGATGTGGGCACAACAAGCTAAAATAACCAGAAATGCAGGAACCATGGTTTAGAATATGTATCCTCTTTTCATGCACATGCTCTCTAAAATCACATATGAGAGCAGGACTGCGACTGTCTGTTGTAGGTGTGTGTGTGTGTGTGTGTGTATGTGTGTGTGTGCTGCACTACAGCGTAATGAAAGGGCCAGTTGTTTTGCAGGAAGCAGATGGATCGGTCTCTCAGCTTCTTCGGCTTCAATCTTGTCCCGCACAGCTGCTGTCGCCCCATTTAACAGCCCATTTCCAGCCAGCTCATCGCGAGTACGTGTAAAACAGTCGTACAGAAGCTCACATAAGGAGACGACAGAAGCAGTGTGTGCTGGAGGACGGCAGAGACGCATGCAACGGGAGAAAATAGGTGAACTGTCGGCCGCATACGTACAAGCCAGATGACGAAGATGATGAGCATCCTTTTTGTCAAGGACTGAGATATTAAAGTACATAAATGATGCAAATAAACACACACACTGCTAACTCCTATGGGTAAATACAGTTAGAGTGTGTGCAGCTTTTAATGAGCTTACTCCAGATGTTTCCCCAGGCTGCAGCACATGAACGGCTGATTAATCAAGTATGTCTTCCAAAGAAACACTGACACATGCAGAGGAATCCTAATTTATCACACAAACACAGTAATCTCCATTTATCTCAGACCGGTAATCCCTGATGACCTCTCTACCACACACACACACACACACACACACACTTAAATCTGATATTTTTCTCTGTTCTCCCAAACTTTCCCCGTTACTTTATAAAGTGCTGTTGATCCCTGCAGCTCCATCATGCAGCATCATGCTGTTTCCAGCGTGACGTAGCCACCGTAGCCCAGCAGAGGATCCCAATGAGCAAAACGCCGCGTTGAAATGAAAAGTTAAACATTGTGTTCATGTAAAAAGCCCACAAGCTTAAAACACCACGGAGAAGTCAAACAAGCCACACGTGTAATTACCAAACCATTTATTCCAGTGGTGCTGCAGTGACATCGCCTCCGGTGATATTACTACCTGACCATCTAATATTTAGTGAGATACAGCCCAAATTTTCTGCCCTATTGAGGGTTGCAACCTCACATTTGTGGTATTAAATGCAGCAGAAGTTGCATCATCTCTGCTTGATCATATATTTACCTGTAAATACGTCGTTTTGTGTGAAGGACCAGAAATATGTAAAGGCTGTGATACAGAGATACAGGGGAATGTTCTGATGCATAAAACATTACTGTGATCTGATTGCATAAACATGATGTCACATGATCGCATTCAGATTTATTCATTTTATTTATAAAGCTAGTAAAATGCTCTCCACACATACGGTGGATGTTTTTACTTTGTGCTGCTGGGTGAATCTATGGCTGCCAACGCACATTTAGCTTGTTCCAGCTGCCTCGCTGCTTAATCCCTCTGGTTTATGTGCAGCTACAACCAGCTCATTGAGTCTGCCGGGTCTCTACAGACTAAAGATCAGAAGGGTTTCAGTAAAATGCATTTAAGCATTTACACATATTTACACGTCTCAGAGCGAATCTGCAGCTGATGCAAGGCCTGAATGGCCAGCAAAATGTGGGAGTTGGTGCAGAAATGGTGCTTTTGCATTGCAGAGAATGTTTACTGCTCCGTTTCACAGAGAACATCCACATAAGCCTGGATCTTCTCTACTTATTCTGGATCAGAACGGCATACATTTACACATCCTAGAACTTCACAGCGGCCCCTTAAACCCAAACGTGTGCCAGCAAACCTCGTGGTTGCAGAGACGCCCTCCTTCCTCCTGCACCTTGGTGGCACACCGCTCCATCTTATTCATATGTGATGCTGAGCGTGGCGCTGAGGCGCCCAACAGGCTGCAAGGGTCCAGACCCGGTTTTAAACCTTCCCACTGACACGGCTCATCTCATCCTTTTTGTGCTTTTATTATTTCTTACTTTTAAATCACATCCCTGTTTTCTGGAGCTGATCTGCTGTGAAGCTCTTTGCTTCTGCAGGGTTTTCAGAAGGTGCTTTACTTCCTGTTTTATCTTACACATGATTTCCCTGCTGCGTTTCACCCTGCCCCTCTTCATCCTCTCATGTTGCTCCATCTCATCATAATGTTTATTATTATTTAGCATCATTTTTGTATTAATTTCTGGAATCCTGAAGTCCTCGTTCTTGAGCTCCTCAGCAGCCCTGAGCTGGATTTTAATGAGCTTTTACTGTTTATTCATTCAAACTAATCAAAACCTCCTTTCCAAACTAGTCCCATGCTTCTGGGTCGTCCACCTGTCCTCCAGTCCAATCAGAGTCTGATTACAGAGCAGCATTTGGGTCTCCATCTTGCCCACTTGTCTTAATCCAACCTGCAGTCTTCTCATCTGTTTTATGTTCTGCAGGATGAAGGTCATGCCTGAAAAGGTTCAGTGCAAATAGTACTTTTATCCTGCTTTCAGCCAGGTTTTTTAGATCATCTGCATCTTTATTGAGTCTAAAATCTACTTTGGTTTTTTCCCCGTCACCCTGAACAATAAGGGTTACCACAGTTTGAGCTTTTGCATCATACGGATCCATCCCTCACATCCTACATACAGTACATCTCTGCTGTTTTTAGAAGAGATAAGCCTTAAAAGATTAAACATACTGTAGGCTCACATAGTTGCAGAAATCCTTAAAAATATACAATAAAAGTATATTTAACAGAACTAAACACAACATGGTGGTAAAACTACACCTTTCCTTCCTGCAGCTGTGTACCGGGACATTTTCATCCCATCATTCAGAAATACTACCTGCATCAAAGTCTGAATACAAACACAAGCTTTAATAATATAACCATTCCTTTATCAAACCCAGCAACAGTTTTACAAACTGTAAGAATAAAGATGCAGATTAATGGAGTCACTGCAGAGTCACACGGCGCTGGGTCAGTTTGGAAGGAAGAAACTGCTCCAACAGCTTTTTCCAGCATTTACAACCAAAGTACTTTGCATCCTGGTGTTGCAGGTCACTTCCTATAAGCCACATCCTCATCAGGGGCCGAGCCCCCCGAACATCTGATTCCAGTTACGGCCATGATAACGTCCCACTTTGCCAAGTCTTATTGGAAATGTTTGAGATGAATATGAGGGTGAAAGAGCAGCAGGAGTTTTTGCATTATGCAGGAACGCTACAGCATTTTAAGTCGCTTCACACATACGCACACACACACACACACACACACACACACACACACACACACACACGCCATTACCTTCTGTCCGGATAGTGAAAGGAGAGTCCCCCAGTCTCTTGGTTGAAAACTGTCCCCCCAGAGAGGTCATTAGAAAGCACAAGCTGAAGAAGCCGACTCCCAGCACAAATATCCTGCAACACAGGAGAGAAAGAATGGATGAAAGAGGAGAAGAGATAAACATGTTTATGTAGACGGACAGGTGAACAGATGTTGGGTTGAGTAGGATATCATCAGGCACAGTCTGAAGATGGACAGATACACGAGAGAGCGACGGTGGAAAGCCAAGATATTCACAGCAGATAACACAGAGGATAAAGGTGATTTAGGAAAACTACAGAGGAAAGGTGGCATCCATGTGCAGACAGGCATGCCTGTCAGGAAGCAAAGAGGAGGGAAACGCAGCAACTAAAGCAGGAAAATAAGATGGAGAGGTGAGGAGTACAAACAGATCAGTGATCACATTGGGACAGACTTGTGTCGGGATGATATCACACAACAAACCGAGCGCCGTTTGTCCCAAAGCAGCCAAAGTGCTTGTGATTATTAATACAACACATCTTCACACAACAGAGAGGGAAAGAAAGGGAAGCTCAGAGGCACCATTCCTCCATCATAGCTCACACAGAGGATGCATGTGGCCCACCCCGATCGTGCAGGATGGAGCATCCTCCGAGCTGCATCTGTGTTTAAAGCCACATCTCGGATTTTATGGGATAAAACATGCATGCTGTGGCCTCCTTACGCTGCTTTGTGCTTCCGATCTGCTGCTTCAAATGCTCCCAAACAACTATGCTCTGATGCTCTCCTCTCAGAGCATCCAGGGACAATCACATATGCAACTTCATTTCCCTTTAAAATCCGCCCATGTGAAGCTGTTCTGTAACTGGATGCAGGGTCATGATATTATGCTGA
Source organism: Kiunga ballochi (assembly GCA_037177335.1). Classification (NCBI taxonomy): domain Eukaryota; kingdom Metazoa; phylum Chordata; class Actinopteri; order Atheriniformes; family Pseudomugilidae; genus Kiunga; species Kiunga ballochi. Next base: position 2,708,220 of record JBAMIG010000004.1, read on the forward strand.
GGTCTGGGGGAATGGGAAGGAAAAGCTGGACATGATGCAAGTTAGCCTCCATGACTAACGGGTCAAATCCCACTTCTAAAGATACTTCCTGCTCCACTGCTAACCCCCACTAGAGGAAGGTTTGAGGGGAAAAAAGGAGGCAAAAGAAGCAGAAAAACTACCAGGATGAGCCATTCTCTTAAATTTTATCCATTAATTTTGCTAAATATATATAAGAAATTAACAAAGAAAAATAGATTGGTATATATCATAAACATGAGTCATGCATCCCCCTCATCGTACAGAAGTACGCACACCTGACAGTAAAGTGGTGTTTTCCACATCATGTGAATGTTTGCAGCATTAAAATCAGCATTTATGAGTCAGACTCTCATGTTGCAACAGGAAGCCGGCCCGTTGCAGAACTGCAGATTGAATGAGGTGTGATAGTAAAATCATTTAACAGATGAGCTCAGCAGCAACATTTTCCTGAAATGCAGCATAAAGAAAAACAGAACCGTCAGAACTTCTTCCTGATGACTCAAAATAAGTTCAGATCTCAGCTCATTTACTGACATTAAAGTGGCAAACCATTCATTTCATCCAGTTCTGGGTCGCGAGCAGCTGCTACTGAGAGGTACCAGAACATCAAACCAAACAGGAAGTCAGCCATTTTGGGTCAAAGTCACCATTTTTGTCCTCAGGCTTTAACTCAACCGACACCAAAACTGATCCGATTGCTCAGGTACCTGTGCAGCTTAAAGCTGACGTTTGGAAGGGGCGGGGCCTCAAGGTGTAATGTCTCCCCACAAAAACACTAATTCCATCACCTGAAAAGCATCCGTGTGGAGACTGTGGTTTTGTGTCAGACGGTTATTTCCTCTTTGCAGCTAAATCCATCTTTGTCCTTCATTTCTGTCACATTTAGGTAAACGTGTTTATGAGATGTGGAATACATTACAGTCATTTCAAAGGCCTCCATTACTGCTGCTGACCTCCAGCTGCAGCCGAAGCCGAAGGCAGCACTGGCACCGGTAATGTAGGCCAACGATGGTCTGTTTCAGGGGGAAACATTTAGGCTGAATATGTGCAGAATGGAAGCGTAATATGTTTGTCCCTGTGGAAACAGCTTGTTCACTTTCATTGCTCTAAACACCACAAACCTCCCTGAGTTGATATAGTTTGCAGCATCACTCCAATAAGCTGCTGCTGTTTGTGAACTCTTGCAGGAATCTGCTGCAGTGACTGTGGGCCAAACTGAAGCTGCCTCAGCATTATAACCTTCTTCCTCTTCACCTTCTCACCTGGTCTATATTTCACTCCTTTTCCTGCACACTCCTTCCTCTCCTCTTTTCTCCACTCTGTGCTGTCATCCCAAAAGCATGCTAATTAAAACAAACGGTGTTTGAAGTCAGGAGCAAATTGATCCGGATTCATTTAAACCAGCTTGTTAAAAATAAGTTTGAGTTGATTTATGGAAATCTGGACATGCAGGACTTCACAGCGGAGATGCATCTAACCCTTCCTGAAGCTCCGTCCTCATGGCGTCCATATTAAATCAGTGAAGCACATCTGTTTGTTCATCTGGCCTGAGTGAGATATAAGATATGTGCCATCATCTCAGCTGGCAGCTTAAACATCCAACACACCGATCAGCGTCTCCACCAGAACATCGGACCGCCACGTGCACGAACACAAGCCTCCACGTGCACGGACACAGGCCGTCACGTGCACAAACGCAGGCATCCACGTGCACGGACGCAGGCATCCACGTGCACGAACACAAGCCTCCACGTGCACGAACGCAGGCATCCACATGCACGGACGCAGGCCGCCACGTGCACGAACACAGGCCGCCACGTGCACGGACGCAAGCCTCCACGTGCACGGACGCAAGCCGCCACGTGCACGGACGCAAGCCGCCACGTGCACGGACGCAAGCCTCCACGTGCACGGACACAGGTTGCCACGTGCACGGACACAAGCCTGCTACCAGGGTTCTGCATCACATTGCTGCAACGCATGCAAAGCTGCACAGAAGCAGAGTTTCAGCTTCATCATGAATCTGTTATGTAACCTTTTGCTTCCTGTCTGCAATGTGATGCAACAACAACAATCACAGCTTCAAAAGAAAGCAGAGACAACAAGAAGTGTTTAAATCAAGATTAATGCTACAGATAAACTATGAATGTAGATTAATCCCTTTATTAGCAGCCTCCTTACAGATCATAGTTAGAAAACAACAGTTTGAAGGTTCATTCTGTTAAAAACGCCTGTTTTTGAGTTTATTGAGTCATTTAAGTTTATGCTAAATGTAAGAGTGTGGATTTTAGCTTACACGCTTCTTTTCTGTGTGTTATTCCAGCTCTTAAGGTGAATTCTGAATGAGAAGATCCACTCTGTCACAGCAAGGCTGCAGACTCAGCACCTAGGTTTTTATGTTTGTTCTTTTCTATTGAAGATTCTTCCTGTTTATGTAGAAGCTGCTGGAAACAGCATTTCCCTGAGGGAGTCATCCCAAACCGATTCAGAAGGTTACATCTTTCTTCCCATCATTAATGTCTGTGTGCCATCTAAGGAGACTCAGAGTTACATCATGCTTCTGTAAACTATGGATTCAAAGGTTCTGATGAATCCAATCAGTCACACATCAGGTGTTTTTGTTTTATCAGGAAGTCACAGGGAGACACGTCTCACCTGATCTGTCCTTTTAGACAGTCTGTATCCTGCAACATGATAGGACTCGCATCGCAATGCTGACGCACGACACAAAACAGCCATCTGTGCGTGAAATTAGTCGGCAGAAACATGTCGTTAAGCAACACTAATGAGATTATCAATGTGAGCACCAAACACTAAATAGCTTATCAGCCACATTGTTCCTGTCCTAAGCAAGAAAGACAAGTTCAAATCCATGATAATGGTCTTTACGTCACAGATCTACTTGCTCACTCCTTCCTCTTCCTCTCAGCGAGGATGATGATCTTTCCCATCTGTTTGAGGCATATTGTGGAAGACATTACCAGACTTAAATCATGGTCAGAAGGCCAGAGAGCAGAAATACAGTAACTCATGTGAATCCAATCCCATTCATCATCATGAGCGGGGATTATTCCGCATCAGATTGAGGTTATAATCCAAAACATACTCAAACCTGCATGGATTATGTACTTATTATACCCCCATCTGGTCCCTAACACAAGCCACAGCTGAAAAAAACAGCAAAGGTCCAATAATCCCACCTGCTTGGTGCCGGAGCAGCAGCTCATCATAGAGTCCTCTTAGCCATCTTTATTCCGTCCCTGCAGCTTTCAAAGCGCTCGGTTTGTTCGCTGCTTGTTTGGCGTGATGCCGTCCTCCAAAGCAGCACCAGATAGGTGATATGAAGGGATTAGGCTCTGGTCCTGCCTGATGACTCTTTAATTAACAGGCTTATAGTAAATGCTCTGCTCCCTTTAATTGGATCAGAGGGAGAGATGTGTTATCGGCACACAGTCCTATCAGATGTAGCCTCTGGGTAGAGGAGTCCTGCCAAGAGGAGCCGTGTTGCAGGTGTGATTATTTCCAAGAAGCTCCCCCTGCGACCTTAACCAGCCAGCCGAGTCAGGGAGGAGCGTTTTAATTAACGCATCCTGGCACCTATGACCTTCCGGATGAGTTAGTGACACTTCATATGTGAAACTCTGCACAGAGCATCACTTTCCACAGCAAAGCCAGGCGCGGTGTCCCATTCAGGCCCGGATTGCATGGAGGGAACTTTGGTTCTGTGAGAACTTTCCCCTCACAAGCACCTGAACTCTATGCTGCTCTCCAGCTCAGCTGAAATGCATCAGGGATCGCTGAGCTTTTGTGACTACATGGTGTTTTGCAGACATTTCTTCCTGTGGCCGCTCAGTATTCTGCTTCTACACATTTTACTCATTTTTCCTGCACCGAGCAGCTCCTCTTGCTGCTTCACCTCACATGTTTATGGTTCTGATGCATCTAAAGCAAGACATTTGCAGCTTTAAACTTATTTTAGATTCCAAAAAATACAGATAAAATGTAAAACTATACCCAAACAAACCCTGCAGTGATGGTCACTGCAGCTGGAGTTAAAGCTCTGCTGAGGTTGTTTATGTTGCTTCCTGTCTGCTGCCATGCGGTTTTAACTCACCTGGACCAGAAGCAGGTGTGGCTTATTAAACACAAAGCTTCACATGTCAGCACAACTTTGCACATCCTTCATTCATCACAAGCAGAAGCTTCATGTACAGAAAAGCTGAATATGGAGGAACATGAGAGGAAGAGTGAGCTTACCGGAACGGTCTGAACGTTACTAAACATCTTCTGACCATTATTTTACAGTCGGTGCTCCCAGCGATCATTTCCCAAAACGAGCGCGCGCTGACATGGCCGTTAACCTCCCGACCTGGGAATTTAAAGCAGCACTCATCGTCCTGAATCAGCTGCTCTGTGATCCGCGAGACAAAGTTTCACTCAGCAAGTCTCTGCGACGCGAACTGCTCCCACCGCGCGACTCCGCGTGCGGGTCGGAGACAAGCGGGCGCGCGCGCGCCCTGATGCGGCTCTTTGGAAGAGGAAGAAAAATGGCGCAGTGCTGAAGAGTGTGAGGTTTTCTGCGCTTTTGCTCTGCATTTAGAGAGAGAGACAAACCAGTACCTGCACTGCAAAGCGAGCGCGAGCGCGGCCAGTCTGCAGGTGTGCTCATTCACTTCTGGAGAGATGCTTTTCTTCTGCTGGAAGATGCTGCTTCCGGTTTGTCTTTTCAGCGTAACACTTCACTAATAACCAATAAAACCAATAAAATACACAAAAAGAAAACAGACTAATAAACTGGTTACTTTGCCTCCATTGGTTTGTCTCAATACGATAATAACATAAAACATTATCAATCCAACATTTTTATTTAAATAAATTCATGTCTAAATTTTTTTTATTCATTTTAAAATATGAATTCAAAGTTTTATGAATCCATTTCCAAAACACTTTGCATTTAAATCCGGCTTCATTTTCAACATATAAATATAGAAGTCCAAAAACAAATAAACCTTCATAAATGTCCTAATTATTAAAACATTTAACAGTTTTAACAACAGAAAGTAGAAAACGTTTATTTGTTTATTTATTTAGTTATTTATTTAATTATCCTAAGTTCACCAAAATTATTATTATTGTTATTATTACTATTATTAACATTTTTTGGGTGGGAGATTTCTAATTAATATCAAACCTTGTGCAATCACAAAGTTGCCAGGTTGATGTGCGAGCTTGTTTTGTGCTTTTATTTGGGAAATCTGATCACCACTTCCTGGATCATTGTCCTCCTGCTGACTTCATGCTGGTCTGATAGAATCTTGGACAGAAGCTGACGGTCCAGACTCTTTACTCACATGTATAATATAGTTGAGCCTTTTAGCCTTCTAAATGTTTTTAATTGTTTTAAAACCCGAAAAGCATCAAGAAGTGTTTGAAACATTGACTGTCACAATGAGCATCTCTCGGAATGTTTGCTGATGTAGTGAGTCCACCAGATGACGTCCAGCTGATTATATTATATATATATATATATATATATATATACATATACATACACACACACACTAAAACATAAAACCTGAAAACTACTTTTTATTTTCTGTTTTTAAAAAAGTTTTTTCCATAACTGTACTTACCCAATGTTAAAATAAAGATATACCACATTAGTACTATATTTGTGTATTTTATTATATCTCCATGTGGAACAGCAATAATGCCATCAGCACCATGGACAGCGACAGAGATCAGGTTGAAACAGCGACACTTGGTGGTGGGATGTGTTACTGCACCATCAATAGGATAAACAAGTAGCTAAAGGAAATCAAATAAAGCAGGTTCCCACATTTACCAGCATTACTCTGGTTCTGCTTTACAGCCTAATGAACATGGTCTCCGTTCTTACCTGTGGACAAAGAAGGAAAATTTACCTTCACAGAAAAACACCGTTTCATTTTTTTATTAGTTTTTCTTTTTATCAAACTACAAAAAGCAAAAAATAAATGATTTGTTCACTGAAATGATTTGCAGGCAGCTCTGGCTTTTTGTGGCCATCAGAGCGTTGGAGCAGAAATGGATCCTGGAGGGGGGTGGGGGGCCTGCATGGGCCCAGACAGAAGATGACAGTGAAATCTTAAACTCCATTCATGCATCACTTGCACTTGTACATGTTGATTTGACTGACAGCCTCCCGCCTACCCAGTCTGCCCGTTTCTCGGGGTTATGAAAGAGTTCTGCTCTATCAGCAGGGATCCGCGTACAGAGTCCATTTTTACCACACTTTATGGTTTTGTGTTTGCGTGCAGGATGCATGTGAGTCCACACAAACACTCTGTTTACGCACACATCTGTGATGGTGGTGCGCACGCATCTATGGTGGTGCGTACCCATCTATGGTGGTGGTGCGCACGCATCTGTGGTGGTGGTGCGCACGCATCTGCGGTGGTGGTGCGTACCCATCTATGGTGGTGGTGCGCACGCATCTGTGGTGGTGGTGCGCACGCATCTGCGGTGGTGGTG
>JBAMIG010000004.1:2743799-2755105 GCA_037177335.1 Kiunga ballochi
TTATGCTGGTTTGTGGACATGGGCTCTAAGTGGACACATTATGCTGGTATGTGGACATGGGCTCTAAGTGGACACATTATGCTGGTTTGTGGACATGGTCTGTGGGTATGGGCATAAACGAGGCACACTTCTGGGCCCACGTGGACATGCTGGACTGTCAGAAGCCCGACCCATCATGAAAGAAACCAGGAAGAGTGTCTGATAAATGCACCGTCTCTTTAATCTCTGTTTTGCTGCAGGAGAAGACGACATCGTGCTACCGTACCAATGGTTCGATGGCTTGCACGTGGAGCGCTGTTGTCATGCGTGCTCAAATTACACCTTTATCTGGAAAGTTTTACTTCCACAAAAACACACAGAGCTGCTGCTCCGTGAGATCGTCTCGGTTTTAATAACATTTTCACAGAGCAAACAAACTGAAGTCACAGGCAACGACTTGCTACATGTCCCGATCTGTACAGCAGTGCCTGCTACATCTCAGCGTCCATGTGGGCTCAGTGGTGAGGAACCCTGGTTTCCTGTACAGCAGGATTCACAGCAGTGCAGTGAAAATGCTTTCCTGTAAATGTGGGAAATGCATCTAAAAAAACATGAAAATCATGATGAGTTTGATGTTTTTTAGCTGAAAGATGAGATCAAACTTTGGAAATGCTTTAAAAATGGATGCATTTCAACACCTCTTTCTGTTTTTTAGAGTGCTGTGGGAGAGTTGAAGGAGTCTTAAAGAGTGAAGGCCCTGCCTGCACCTTCGAGCGTGCACACCCCGATGGAGACGTGCACTGGTTTTACGGATCCCGCAATCTCTCAGATGGGCCTATGAGGCAAGACACGGCTAAAAGTGTAAGCAGGCAGGGTTGGGTGAACATCCATAGCTCGCTGACGGTCGGTGAGGATCTGGACTGGAAAAGTTCCAATGTGCCTCTGAACTGTTCGCTGAGGAGCCCGACCTCAGGCCGATACATTGCAAGTGCTCTGATTCCCAACAGTAAACTGGAGGCTACAGGTAGAGTGGGATCAACAATGTCTGGAAGCAACAGATTACCGGAAAGCACAGAAACAGTCCTGTTTCTTTCAGTCATCTTTCTTTTCGTGCTAAAATAATTAATGTAACATCATGAAGCAGCGATATGGGTAAATGATTAGCAATATTCAGATACTGGGTTTTGCTTTCGGTCTTTATCACCTCTTTCTTAAAAAACAAAACTAGATAAACTCTTTCTAACTGAAATGAATCATCTTTTATGGGTTAAGTTTTAATGTTTTACTTTTCAGTTGATAAAGGAAACGGGTCAACCGCATGATGGCAACAATAAGGAGTAAATTATTACAAACACATAAACACGATTACTCACATTTCAACTAAACCTTACCTATAAAGTACTTTGTCACTTTGCTGTTGTGACAAAGTCCTGTAATTAAACAAAACACCAAAATGATTGTTCATTGCTTCTAAATTTTACAAACAATAAACAATTCTACAAAGTAAGAGATTAAAAATAAATAAATAGATAAAACCAGTAAATAAAATAACTAAACAAATAAATGACACCACAGTACAGCACTTAGAACAAAAACAATCTCATACTGGGGTAAAATTCAAAGAATTAAAAAAGGTTTTTAAAATAAACAGTGATGTCTGATGTGAAGGGCTTCACCCAGGTTTCACAATTTGCTTTAAAAAGCCTCCCAAAGGCCAAATAAAGGAAGGGGTTCACAAACGCCACTGGGACCAAAAACCATCACGTCAGTTTTTTTCCTCACTGAGAAAATGAAATTTCAGGCCAAACAGGCTTTAATGTCTCCCAGATAAGCTAAATGAGGTGCAAGAGAGAAGGCACATAGACCTGACTATCATCAGTGTAAAAGTGAAGAGAGATGTTGTGACTTCTGATCCCAGAGAAAATAAATACAAAGTAACAAGTAAGGGCACTAAAATCGACCCCTGTGGAATCCCATGAGGAAGCAGAGCAGAACTCACACTCATGCTTCTGCCAGACAGACAGGATTTAAACCACTCCAATGCAGTACCACAGATCCTACTAGGTGGTGTAACCGAGCCACCGAGGGATTGTGGTCCAGTGTCAAAAGCTGCCGTCAAGTCCAACAAAATAAGAGTCATTTGTTAAGAGTTTGTCATCACGCACTAATTAAAGCAGACTCTGGTTTTAAGACGCTACACAGCACAAACACTTCCAGAACCTCATTTTCCTCTAAAAAACCACCTGAGTTGAGTGTGAAGAACCTTTTCTAAATGTTTAGGAATAAAAGGCAGCCGAGAGACATGGGTCTGAGTTTGGCCAGGACGCTGCCATACAAGCCAGGTTTCTTAGAAGCCTGCATCACAGCATGTTTTAAGCTCTTTCCAGATGAAAGACTGCTGTTTATAACTGTAAGAGCAATCTGTCCTACACTAGTAAAAAGGTTTTTATTGTTATTGAGTTAGTTCTATTTAATCTCAAATCAAAGATACTCAGATGCAAAATGGTTCCGTTTAGTCCTGAGGTTACAAGCAACATTTCTGTAGAATTAACCTCGTAAAAATGTATTCTGAGATGTGTGCATGATGAGTTCTCCATGCTGCAGATAGCGATGATGTCCGTGGAACTGCCGCCTTGTAAAAGTTTTGTTTCATAAAGGCAGAAATATTGCAGAGTGAAACATTTAACAGTTGCACCGCCTCTTCAGTGATTTCTGGTTAAATGCTGCCATCTAGTGGACAGAAAGTGACCAGCAACACAAAGCAGTGCTGCTCTCAGGTCAGGCATTGTGTTTGTATTTAAAGGGATTCATTGATCTGTTCTGTGATCTGTTGTGTTTGGCCACAGTTGAGATAAGGGAATAAAATGATTGTCACATAAATAAAAGAAAAAAAAAACATTAAGAGCTCAAATAAAATTAAGAGTTGAAGCGAATCACATGTTATTCAGTGAATAAAATTATTATGTGGGCTCATATCTGTATTCATTCAGTTTGGACTGATAGCACAAATTTTGGAAAATTCAAGAAAATTGATGTGTATGAAGCGTCTTTTTGACGCTATTTGATAGTTTCTGATTTAATCCAAGTCAGTGCACAGATAAACCTAAATAACCAAATATAATGATGACTTTTTACAATGATTTTTGCTTGCCATCTTCATCTCTTTCTTCACGCCTCAGTGCGCCCTCAACCAAAAGGACCATCTAGAAATATGCTAATGATGTCACAAAAGCAGGAAGATGGAGCTTTTAAAGTGAAAATCCCTGGATCAACCTGTCTGTGGTCACCTTGGTGACTGCAGAGGATGCATGCAGACACATGACAGCCTGAAAACAATTCATCAGAACTGTGACGATGTGCAAAGACAGGCAGGAATTATGTCCTCATCACAGACTGCATAACAAACACCAGTCCAGATATGCTATTTCTGCTGCTTGTGCAGAATGTTGATGATGCTCTGAATGAAAGAAGCTGCTTAAACCCAGCAAAGATACTGCAGAGCAAAGGTCAATCATTCATACAAAGTCAGGAAACCAGACTCTGGGCTTTAGGAGAAGTCCTATTTTTTACTAACGTTTACTTTATTTCAGAAATGCAGGGATGTGCTCCATCTGCTTCTGTGTCTAATCTCACTTTTAGATTTTATGAAGAAAAATGACAGAAATCACTTTATGTTATTTAAATCTGAGCAGCTTTCCCCACAAGCTGCATGATTACAGTACGATTTTCAGGATATCTGCATCAGATTTCCCAACATTTCAGCTTCTGTTTACATTCCAGCAGCTATTCCTCTGCTTTATGTTCAAAATGGAGATAAATAAAGAGATAATTAAATAAAGAAAAATAATTAAAGAAAGTAAGCTGCTCCTTTGTTTCCTGGTCCTCAAACGTAACCGGAACATTCCTGGGGTTAAAGTCATAAAATGGGAAACATTCACGTGCATTAAATGCTACAGAAAAATTGTCAGATATGTTGAAGTTGAGGTTCTGCAAGGACAATCCTTTCAGATGCACAAACAGAGATATGGGTCCATTTAATGTGTGCAGCAAACTGGACTCAGATCCTCTCCTTTCATTACTGTCGCATGTCAAAGTCAGATAATTATTATTATTTAAAATGTTTTAAAAAATATATTTCTTTTTTAAAAAGTATTTCAAAGCAAAAAAATAAACCGAGAGCTAAAACTTAGATTTTGAGAGCAAGAAGAAAAAAGAAATCATGTTTAAAGTAAAGATTTTTGCAATCAATGGGAAAAGAATTACTATCAAATATATTTTTTTATTTCAAATATATATTTTTCCTTTCAAATGTTTTTCTCTCTTGGATTGTTTTTCATTTTCACTAACTTATGATGAACACTGACAGAAGTCCTGAAGGTGGAATTCAAACATCCACAAAATGAACCTTTTAATGCTTAGTGGTCACTTCGTAAAGCAAGAGATAAAGTAATGTTTTAGTAAATAAAACACTTCATTTAGAGAGAAATCTAACTGAGCAGAGGCTGTGAAGGAAAATGCTCTGGGGGCTTTGACTCACCAGAGGCACCGCAAACCGTCATCCATCCATCTTCTGTACCAGTTAGGCCACTGGGCCAGAACCCATCCCAGCATTTAGCAGCAGAGAGGCAGGGACAGCGTGGACAGAACCTCCACAAGCTGGAACATGAAAAGATAAAGCAATGCTATAAACATCTGGAAATATCTGCCTTTAACCCAACAGAACAGTAATACTGTGCACATGGACTGGTTTCCAGCGGGAAGTCTGGTGTTGCTCACTGGATCTGAGCACACATGCGGACCAGCAACCGGGTCACATCAGAGAATGGTATCAGCCCACATCACATCCAGGTGGATCGCTTTAATCACATTAATATTTCATCTGAGATTTCCACAAATATGTTTCACTGCTGCTGGAAGGGGAACGACGGTATTAAAAAGCAGTTTGAAAATTAAACTAAATTAACTTCTCTCCTGCTAATCATTGAGATGCTTAAATGAAAGTTTTTCAAATGGAAGAATTCTCTGTAGTGTTCCTACGGTGTAATATCCTCTCACCAACACAAGGTGGACCAAGCGACACACTGGACCATCGTCCAAACATGTTTCCACAGGGGACAAAATGTCCAAGTTGTCAGAATGAACATGTATATAGTAGACAATGAGGCTGAAGGTGTGGATTGCTGTTAAACACACTTCTGTTTTATTAACCATTTAAATCTTTATTTGTGAGCACAAACACAAACTCATGCTTGTTTATGTTGTTTTTAAATAAAACCCTGAGTGTTTCGGATGCTTTGGGATTTTCTGCTCCCTGCTTTTGCCTTGTTACATCATCTCTGGGTTTGTCCCTGTGAGCGGCTCGTCTGGCCAAAGTGCATACGAGGGGGGAGTGTTTGGTCAATTTACTGCGATAGGAGCCTATATGGGGCTTTGGGTCATGTTTCTATGGTAACTGAGAGGTTTCTTACTGTGTACTTCCACTTCATGTGTGTGTGTGTGTGTGTGTTTCTGACAAATGATCCTGGCAGGCTGTTATCTTCTCTCAGCAAGGTTTACATTATGGCCCTGACAGCCAGTTGGTCGTTCTGCAGGTAAGTGACCACAGTGAGTTGAGAAGTGCAGCCGCTGACTGACAGGAACAAGGACAGCGAGACAGGATGGATGGATGAGACAGAGAGGAAGAAAAGACAGGGACAGGGGAGGGGTGCAGAGAGGAGATAAAAGCCAGATTATATCAACAAACAGCAGAGATTTATGTGACGTGCTGATTAGATGTTACCTAACATTACGGTAAGTGGGTGTCAGGCTGGGATTAATTGTCCTGAGTGCTGATGTACACACGTCTCAGAGGCCGATTTCTCTGCTTCATGCCTTTAGTTTGAATATTCTTTGTACTATTTAGCAGCAAAAACCCTCTGCATATATTTATTTATAAAATACACCCACATGTTTAGAATCTGACTGCAAAATCAATATTTGTTTGCATCTTATGGGAGCCTTTGCCTCCACTTAGTAAAGCAAATAAGGAACATTTAAGAGTTTAGCGGTGACTACATAACTCTGGTCAGAGCAGAGAGATGCTGATGAAATGATAGAAAAGCTGGAAATGTAAATGAATTCTGCGTGGTTTAAGTGGTTGAATGTCTTTTGCCTCTGCGGCTGCAGATAAAAACAAAAAGCGAGTGTTGCTCGGCAACACGTGGAGTGTTTTGTCAGGAAAACTACTTACCGCCTAATGGTGTGATGTTGGGGAGGAATGGATCTCATTACAGGCCGTAAGAAATTGTGCTGCATGTTTTACAAGTGTGTGAACGTGAAACAAATCAGATTTAAACGCCTTCTGTTTTCCCGCTGATGCTTTGGGGACTTCGTCTCACCGTGTTCGTCTCAAAAAGCATGAAAGTACAAACAAGATAAAGCTAATTAAGGGGGAATAATCATTCTGATTGATCCTTTACATTGGTATAAATATTCATTCATTGTAACATGGTAACAAAAATCATGGGATGGTTTCCACCAAACCTGTTATTTCCTTTCTAGAATGCAGGGACAAACTGGGACAGCGAGTCATAAACACTGAATGAACTACTTTTTGTTTCTGTAAATATCTGAGCTGGAGGCAGAATAAATGTCACTTTCATCCCTTTGCAGCCAATCAGAGTGCTTCACTGTCATAAAAACTTTATTTAAACTTCATTCTTTTAACACTAATCCTGTTATTCAGTGTGGAAACAGACTGCTGATGGGAGTCATGTGTCAAACTTTAAATAAAATCAGTGCATAAAGAGGTTGGGATGTAGTGGAGTGTGGAGGAAGAGGAGGGTGTGTCCGCCTGGAAGCTGCATGTCAGAGCTGATGCTCTGAATTCACAGGGCTGGATGTGGAGAAAACACGTCCTGCACAAAGCGAAACCAGCTCACAACACTTACAAACAGGTTTTACTATTTTAAATGTGCATAATGCTTCTCACTCATCACACCCTCCCCACATGGTTTCCTGCTTCTCCTGTGTACAAACATCTCCACGCTGTCCAGAGTTGTTCCCAGCACAGAGCGTCTGCTCTGACGCTGCTGCCCTGATAGATGGCTGCAGAGCAGATTGAACTATGGTGCAGATACTGAGTGATCTCACTCCAGAAGAAGAGTCTGCCTGTCTGTCTCCCCAAAACATTGATAATCCACGACTCCAAAGTCATGACGGTCTTCATGGAGGTGACAGGACTCAGGAGTTGTGCTGCAAATCTGAAGCACATCTATGAGGATGCGGAGCCTTGTGATTCTTCTAGGATTCTACATGTGTGTGTGGGCTGGTGCATCTTCTGCAAATACCCAAAGCTACTCATGAAATATTTACACCTTTGTGAAATATATCCGCTCCATGGAGTGCTGTAGCAGGACGGGGCACTGAAAGAGGTAAAAACGTGCTCGAATCAGAAACTTGTCACATAAAGGCAGGCTGCATCGCACAGGATGACCCAAAGCATCTCCTCTGAACATGCAAGATGTCCTGAGTCCCAACAGAATGATGAAGATATCTGTTATATATGTGCATTTCCATGTCTAACATGATGTTCATCCACGTTTAGAAAGCTGCTTTTAATGCATTGTTCACAGGGAGGATGTTCCACATGCAGCTGTAGCAGCAATATGAAAGAAGAACTGAAATGCGATCCCTTCATGAGGAAGTCAGTCATCTGCTCCTCTTCCTCCTGCAGTGATCTGGGGTGTTTGTTGATAAGGCAGTACAGGTATGTTTGATCCTGTGTCACTTATCACTGCAGGGAACTGGCAATGTGCATGTATACGACACTTCCCCTGTGTAAGAATTCTGGCTGCAGCATTTCTGATACGTAAAAATCATGTGATTGTTGTGGAAAAGCAGCTTCCTGTAGCCTCAGAACACAGTGAGCTTCAGATGCCTCACACCAAGTATTTCACCTTACACTTTTACTCATACTAAGTCACTTTTTTCTTTAACAAAGCACCAATAACTAGTATATATGGAATGAAGAACATGGTTACATTTAGTCAACAAAAATATTTTTCACTAGCCTATCTAAGCATATAAAGATAAATAATCAATAATTGTTTGAGCAATATAATTATATACTTGGTAAAGTAATAATTACACTAGTAAGTTAATGTTATTTGGTTTTGTAGAATATGCTATATGTATAGTATAAATAACCAGCACTATGGCAATATGTGAAAAGTGGACTTGCACACTTTAAGTATATTTAAAAGGTGGACTAGATGTGTAGAGCTAGTAAAATAGTTTATAGATTATGTACTTGTGGTACACTTTTCATATACTTGGAAGTATAATTTATTAAACTAAAATGTGGACTAGAAGTATATAATTAGTACACTACTAGTTTTTAGACTGAACTTGGTTTATAATTGAACGTTTACTCCTTTAGTTGTAAAATAACCACATTAAGTTTACTTTAATTATACTTTTATAAACTTAAAATGTTCCAATTTTTCCAAATGTAGTATTGAATTAGTATACTTACCAGTATTGTTTTGTAGTATACTTAGTGCACTTATTTTTGTACTTGAGAATAATTAAATAAACTCCATGTATCCTGGGTTTTGCTAAGGGGGACATTCAGCACCATGCTGTCATATTAAATTCACTGTATTTTCTTTTAAAGAAACTGGATCCATTACACCAGTTTCCCAGTGAAACAGGTTTTGTGGGTGTACAAAGACGAGGAGGTGGAATATCTGATGCGTGTCTGAAGAGCTTCTTATCATCTGAGAGGCAGAAAAACTGGAGGCTGCCGTTGAACATTTATAAACCTTTAAATGGAGACGGCTCCCTCTTCAGAAGCCATCATCGTCCTAAGATGACAGAGTCCTCTGACAATGATTATATTAAATGATAGCAGTCATACTGGGACTGAACTGGTACCGTCCATCTCTGAGCAGAGGACTCATTCTCCAGACACAACGGGTCGGCATGAGAACCACAGGAAGTGTGAGGAACCCAGTTCAACATTTTACAGACATTTCATGCTAATCTATTTACGTCTATAGCTCCATATTTAATTAGCAATTAGCAAGCACTGCCTTATCTAGTAGCTAATTCTGAATTTATAAATGACTGGCTCAAATAAATGGTTACGTAATAAACAGCAGGCTGAACATTCACAAATCACACATTCTTCCTGTTTTACCGTTAAATTATATTTCATTTTATAAAATAAATATTGATATATTAGGAAAATCTCAATAAGGTCTCCTGATTTCATGCACTTCTCTATGTGCTCTTTACCGAATAAAAAAGTTATTAAAAATGGATTATTGATCCTGCTTTGTGCATGTTCCAGCAGGAAAACCATCTGCTGGATGGAAAATCCTTAGCAGATGTTTCCCGTCTTATACAGAGTCAGGGTTCATTACACAGCTCTATTCCCAAAAGGCTGACTCTTTTTTTATTTTCTCATTTTCCAGAGTTAATATCTCTGTAAAGCACTTTGAATCATCCTTCATACAAATGACCTTCCCTTCATTTTTCTTCTTTGGACACATTATTGAACCTTATTAAACCTTAAGAACATAAATAACAAGCAAAGTAGCTAAAGACATGCAGACATGAAGACCGACATGCAGATGGATGGATGGTTTCCTCCTCAGGGCAAGCCATCCTTCACTACATGCAAAAATGAGCTGGAACTTATCTGGGTGGGGTTGAGATGTATAGCTGTCATGTACCCAGCCAAAGGAACAAAGTAGAGAAGAAAGGAACAGGAAGAAGACAGCAGAAACCCCTAAACAGGAGGTTAGGGGTTCCGACAGGAGCATCACTGCAGCCTGAACTGAACGGACCAGACTATGGCAACGTAATCACATGAGGGTGGAGAAGTGAGACAATGTTTTAAAAATGGACGTCCCTGTGTCAGTAAGGGAACATAAATGGGCCAAGTGTCCAACAGTGATCCACCACTTTACTTCAGACGTGCTCGTTGGTTTGTGATGTCATATCAACGGGTCGCATAAGAAACTCCAGGACTTTGTCTTAGTCAGTGGAATTCATATTGCAGGGTTATTATGTCATTCTCGGAGTCCGGACCTCGGAGTCATGCATGCTGAATAAACTTTTGCACTCTTCTCTTTGCAGGCACAATGTTTTGTCTGCAGGCAGACCATGTTCACATCTCTGCAGTGTGAGGAACTCGGTCTGCATGGAACCAAGTAGGTCATTGAGCAGAGTGATGTATGTGGATCTTAGTCACATCCTGTGACAGTTCATGAGTCACAGCTTCTAATTCAACACCCAGACGCATGCATCCTCTCTTCAGGCACACAGTCTTTGATTTACATCACGCTGATCTACTTTTCCTGTGATTTGGTTTTGTGGCATTGGTGCAGATTATTTGTGCTCTGTGTGAGAAATGTCTGGAATTAAAAACAAAAAGATGCAAAACAGCCAAAAAAAAGTCATTAAATGTTCTCTTTATAAATTAAACAACATGCAGAGACAGATTCATATCGACTTAAGTTTGATTATTAAGGTAAGTATTTATTTATGCTATATTAGATGAAAGGACATTGCTTGCTCTGCAGATGAATGATACGTTACACCAAATACAGGCAGATAAAAAAAATATACAATGTCAGAATAACTTTTATGCCACTCAGATACTCAGACATCAGCCGGATGATTGAGGCTGAGGAGGTCTGAGCAGCCCGGTGAGGGTTATTCTGACCTCTCCTCTGAGATTCGATCAATAGGACCTGCTTCTCCTCACTGAATGGATGGATTAAGACCTGACAGAATGTGATTTATAAAAACGTTCTGCAGGAAGAAATAAGACAAAAGTCGTTTGTTTTTCTCTGGTTGTTTCAGCAGAAGCTTCCTGCTGAAAATCCACCATAAATGTGGAGTGAAGGGATTTTTATCACATACATTATGGTTGGATGTAAATTCCTCCTTTCATCATGCATGGGGGACAGCGTGGCATGTGTCATGTCCCTGTGCAAAGCTGAATCCACTCATCGCTTTACAACACAAGCAGAGGGGGGAAAAGACAGGATTTTTTTATCTATAATTTCACAGAGGGCAGAAATGTGGTCGCACAAATGTCAAATCAAACACAGTTTATGTAATGCCAGGTAAGCGCCAGGTAAGCGCCGGGTAAGCGCCAGGTAAGCGCCAGGTAAGCGCCGGGTAAGCGCCGGGTTAGCACCTGGTTAGCACCTGGTTAGCACCAGGTAAGCACCGGGTAAGCGCCGGGTAAGCGCTAGGTAAGCGCCAGGTAAGCGCCGGGTAAGCGCCGGGTTAGCACCTGGTTAGCACCTGGTTAGCACCAGGTAAGCACC
>JBAMIG010000004.1:2760571-2772117 GCA_037177335.1 Kiunga ballochi
CGATGGGATCATCTGATCCCGGTGGTCTCCGGTCTAAGCTACGATGGGATCATCTGATCCCGGTGGTCTCCGGTCTAAACCGCGATGGGATCATCTGATCCCGGTGGTCTCCGGTCTAAGCTGCGATGAGATCATCTGATCCCGGTGGTCTCCGGTCTAATCTTCTAAGCTGGATGTTGCATGTATTTTACTTTCTCTCTTGCACCACCTGTTAATGCAGGGATGTGAAACTGGAGCTCTGCAGGGCTTTGACTCAATTCACATCAAACTGGAATCCACATTTACCGACACCACCCTGACTTTTCATCCCTCAGAGCTGAAATCAGACAGCTGTAAAAGTGTTTCAGCCTCCTCGCTTCACACGTCTGTGTAAAACTATATTCCCATCCTTATTTACTGCCGCTGTATTCCAGCTGATGATAAAACATGAAAAAGATGGTATTCAGTTCCTGAAAGCGATGTGGAAGGTTCCTCTGCACATAACCTGAAGGCAGCACGGTTTAGCCCAGGTCCAAAGGCACACCCCCACTCGCCGCACCGACACGCCACTCCATCAGATTAGACCAAGTTTCCTGTTTTAATTTGAGGAAGTGGCCGGGTAAACGTTTGAGGGCAGTTCCTCTTTCAGTTCACATTTAAACCTTCTTCCGTACTGAACTCTGTTCACTCGCACAGGAACGGCGGCCGGGCAGCTTCTCATCAAGCAGGTGTGTGGATTTATAACCTTATTTTCAACATTGGAAATATTTAGGGATTGTCAATCTGCAATGTTTCAGAAAACCTCCTCTGGGAGCCGCCCGGTGCTCGATGCTGCACAGAAGGTATCCGCTCACACCAACCCGGCAGATTCTCTCTGATGTCTCGGCTCCTGGACTTGGTCAAAGCTCCTCAGCAGATTAAAAAGACTCTGAGGCGTTTAGAACAAGTTCAGGGTCCCGGAAAGAAACAGCAATGTGCAAATGAAGCGTCTGCACATGGAACAACTTCTCCAGCCCGTCTCTGCAGAGCTTAAAGAAGAACTGGTCTTTTCCACCTATGGGTCATGTGTCACTGTCTCTGTTCTACTGAAATTCATGTTTGAACTGGAAATAAAATCTTCCTGATTAGTTTCAGACACAGAATGAGTCAAAATCTCACGGTTTGACACCAAATCCTTGTCGTTCCCTTCCCAACAAGCTCAGGACTGAATCATATAGTGCAAGCATAAAACGGCAGAAAGCATCACATCTCGTGCAAACTCAGAGCCTCACAATGCAATGAGCACATCGGCGTAACTGTGACAGTGAAATCTTCTCCACGCTTCACAAAGCAGGCCTCCTGCGAGGCGACTCAAAGTCTGGGTTCAGGTGTGAAGCGCTGCTGTGCTGCAGTTTTTCCTAGTTCCTGAAATTTCCTCACACTTCAACTGCAAAACCTAAAATATAGACAGCTGTGACATTTTTATGCAAAAAAAAAGATGCCGCCTTCCTCTTTCAAGAACAAAAGCTTTATTTATCATATTCTGCAGCTAAACAGAGGCTGCAGGTCACATGACAAATCATTTGTCCCCTCTGAGGCGTCATCATCCTATCAGACGACCTCCTGTGTAACAGGTATGCTCTACATGTCAGATGCTTTCACAGCTAAATAAAAAACAACAGAACAAACAGGAACATGTCTATCCAGTGTGTCTGGAAAGGTTTACTCTGAATGTGTTCTCAGTCATCCACAGCGATGTTGCGGAACAGATAGGCCATGGACTCCCCGTTATGAATGCGCCGGATGGCCTCAGCCAGGATCATACTGACATCCACAGTTTTGATTTTTGGACACTGAAGCTTCTGAACCTCGTGGGGAACCGTGTTCGTCACCACCACCTGCAGACACAGGACAACGGGTTAATGTTGTCCACACGTGCTCGCTGCTCGGGCTAAACGTGGGTTATGAGGTTCACTTTGTAAAGATGTTCTCAGTAATACCACTTCCTCTGATCGTTACAGACGCTTCGCATAAAAAACGATGTTGTTGGGATAAATCCTGCAGCGTAACAGGCTGTTATTTCACAGAATGCCTCCAGCTTCATTCTTTTAACAAACAATGGAAAACAAACAGAGTTTGTTACAGCAATGGGTGATTTTAGGGTTCCTACGGGCTTTTAGGACATTTTAAGACCACTTAGCACAGAATGCCGACCTGCTGGATTACAGGAAGGATCACATCGACACAGAACATGCATGTGTAGAAACACAAAGCGTGCATCAAGGAAAAATATCAAAAGCTGCCAGCATAAACTGCATTAGGGCTTCAAATGGATCCACAGTTCTTTATTGGGTTCTTTCACTTCGTTAAAATGTAAGAAAAGATGCAGCAGCTCGGAATTAAACGTCTCATCGGGACATTTAACAAGTCAAGAGGTTTTTTCCCCAACATTGCAATCCTGCAACGTCCGTCTGCAACACAACTCAGTTGAGAGAAACCTTCCAAGCACGGCCTGCTGGTCTGACACTAGAGCCAGCATTACCAGATGTCTTCTTGCAGCCATGGCACCATACAGAGGACTGAAGTTCTGCAGTATCTGTCAGGAAGTCGCTTTTTCAGACGACGCAGCGCGTTTAAAACCGTTCTGCTCCCGCTTTATGCAGGAGCACAAATGTCTCCACAGGGACAGAAAGTAACAAAGGGATGACATTTTATTCACCTCATCGATAGCAGACTCCTCTATAAGCCTTGGTGCCTCTGCAGACAGCAGGCCATGTGTGGCCATGATGTAGATCTTATAGGCGCCTCTTTCTTTCAGGATTTCTGCAGCAGCAACAAAGTCCTCCACGTCGTCTATGATGTCGTCCTGATCAACACCAGTCGGGGAGCAAATAAGAAAACCACAAAGAGACATCAATGTTTTTTCTTTATTATGGCTTAAAATGCATTTAATGACTAAAATCAGGCAAACATGCGTTTACTGAAACAAGACGCAGCAGAAATATGATCTGTGAATCAACATGTGGAAGATGTGCACGTACACTCACTGCCTACTATTAACTAGGTCCACCTTACTGATACTGGGTTGGACCGCTTTCAGAACGACCCTAATTCTGCTGGTTTTTACAGTTTGCTGCGTACTGACAGACCGGATCGAGTCTCCTCCGACTCGTCATCCACAACATTCTGTGTAAACTCTGGAGGTGGTTCTATGTAAAAAGTCTTCCTCATTCTGATGCTCAGAACTTCAGCTTGATTACGAGGCTTTGGAGAATAAAATGACATTTTAAAGTAAATAAGCTCCTGCAGGCGAGGCCGAGTGAAGCTGTGGTTCTTACAACAATGATGGCGATCCGGCCTCCAACGTCTCCAACGACCGTAATGGGTGGTTTCTCCTTCGCCATCATCACTGCCAGCCAAAGACAAAGGCAATAAAATGTGTGATAAGTCAATCAGAATAAAGAAAAGTTAAGAGATTTGGTGAGAAGGGGTTTGATTAAAACCTGCATACGTCATGCAGACATGCTCCAACCCAGCAAGCTTCCTGCTACCACAGCACAAATCCAATACCTGCAAGACTTTGCTAATATTCCAAGTCTGTGCATCACTAAACCCAACAGCGTGGGTTTATCTGCTGCTTTCTATCAGTGGTAGAGAGGCGGAACAGTGGGCAAAGAACTGGGAATCTACTGATTATCACGGATCACCTGCTTTAAACACAATTTTAACAGCATGATGGAAAAGATGCTTAGAAACACTCAGGTGTTACAAGCACCTGGGGAGATGTAGAAAAAACCCAAAGCTGGTCTTTAAAACAAAGGGTCTCACACATTCATGCAAAACCCAGACACACACAGAGCCTTCTGCAAGGCCTCCTAAAAGTGTGTGGTCCCATTCAAAGGGGACATAAGATGCTAAATGCACGTTTTTAGCCCTTAAATCCATGTTTGTGCACATTTATTTCCTCTGATGCTGCACATATATCTTTATATTCTTTCTGTTAAATTTTCTCTCTTATATTTTTTTTTTATCTATGACATCACAGTTTTTGCTGTTGGTCTGCCAAATAAGGTCGTGGACTTCCAGGTGGGTGTGGAGAGAGAAAAGGCATAAATTAAGACCAAAGCCTTGCAGTTCTACTTTATACAGACATAAATGAATGATTTACATGTTAAAAAGAAGGATTTAAAAGCATCATATATCCCTTTTAAACGATACAATGATCAGAACATAATCAGGTTGGGATTTTGCTCACTAAGCAATCAATAAACTACATTTCCCTTCTGCACTCAGACACCAGGAACACGTCACGTATCAGAAAGAATAGGATTAAACTTTAGTATTTAGCAGCCTGAGGTTCTGTCATAATGATTCTTTATGTCCAAAATCATTTCTTCTGACAGGAAATCAGACTGAGGGCTTCCAACAATCATCATGAGCTTTCACACACTCCTGTCTGGATGCTGATTTATTGCACCTGAAAAGGTGCAGCTCAGGTAACGCAGCTAATTTCCTCGTATTCATCTGACCAGAAAAAACAGGGAAGGCTGCAGACTAACAGGAAAGGAGCAGGAAAAACATCCAGCAGGGTTTCAGTGTTCACACAATGACCAGCTAAATGGAAATCATGCTTTTCCCAACCAGTCAGTGAAGGCAACACGGACTGATGCAAAGCTGGAAGATCAAATGAGAAAAGCCTGATGAGATAAAAGTCATGAGCACAGCAACACAGCATGGAGACAAAGAGCTGCTCAGTTCTGGTTTTCAGTCCCATCACTTATTAAACCATCAGTATCAGGCATCTTTTCCCCCGCATGCCACGTCCATTCAGAAACCATTCATTTAAGCCCCAATCAATCAATCAATCAATCAATAAATAAATAAATAATTCAGTGACCTGTTGAAGCGCTCGCTATGCCTTCGTATCTTAGTAATCACTGCGAGCTGCCAGGACACTTTAGGGGGACAGGATCCATTCCCTATATATTCCTACCACACTTTACTGTCATCTTCCTCTCATTTAAACATATAAAAAAGTGTTTTTGAACATTTAAGACTCATAACGGAATCAGCTTGTACCACGTTGTGATGAATTATTGGTACATCACATATTAGCCCTACTTAACACTAACAAGTCAAATTAATCCATCAGTCTTTGAAGGCTCATTAATCAGATTCAGTTGTGAGAAAAATAAGATTTTAAATGAGCAGGACTGAACTGAGAAGTGAATATGAAGGCATCACTCCACCCTGATAACATTTAACCACTTAAACATTCCAGCTTTGGGAAAAAGAGGTAAAAAAAAGTTACCAGTCAGCCTGCAGGTACAGTCATCCCCATGCACTCTGCTTGTTAACGACGCAAAACCAAATCCTAATTTATCCAATCAATTCTGGCTCAGGTTGATCATTATGCATCTGTTATGTGCTCAAAGCTTATTGGGTCTTCGTCTCACAGCGTGTAGGTGCAGACTATGAAAACACAGCTGCAGAAAGAGGCAGGTGCTAAATTCCTCCATAAGCAGAGCAGCAAGATGGCGGCAATGTGAGGAAGACCTGCTTTGATGAGGAGAACACGAGTTTCCCAAGCAGCTAGACACACCTCTAAGAAGTGAGGATAAAAAGGAGGGGTCACATCTGCAATGAGGCCAGATGTGGGCATAAAAGGTCAGATGTCAGGTGGAAGCCCTCTGAAACTCACCGTCATTCATGCAGTGAAACTTCAACACAAAAATCAACAAGGGGTCAAAAATTATTTCAAGCACTGGAATCATACTTGGAAGCTCTATCCCAGGGAACGGGACATATCGGCTGCTCGCTGTGGAAAAAAGACAGGATGGTACAATCACATGTAAATACATGGACACGCAGGTCAAAGGTCACAGGGATGCCAAAACATGAGCTTTTATTAGCTCAGGAAGGATGGTTTCAGAGGGAGGATGTGATAAACGGCTTTACAGAGGCTGAGCTGCAACTCAGCACCTGCTGGGGGAGGGAGGGGAGAAAATGGATGAGGAAGACAGCAGGGAGGAAGGGTTGATGCCAGACCTGGATCATGCTGCGGTGTCAGCAGAAGACACACGTCAGACACACACCGCCGCATGCTGCATGTTACCTGGCAGCTCCAGGCCGGTGTGTCCCACAGCGGCTCGGGACAGCGGAGGCGAATGCCGACCGTCGGCCATGTCCGACTCGGAATGATGGGCCTCTCCGTGCATCACTGCCAGGCCGAGTCGCAGCCTCTCGGCGTAGGACTGAGCCCTGATGCAAACACACAGGCGTCACGCCAAACGCACAACACAAGCACACAAACGTGCACGAGAAACAGAAAAGCAGTCACGCTTCCACACGCGTGCACGTCGCCAACTGGACCTGATGCACACTCACCTGCCGGGAACAGCTTTTTATTCTAGCTTGTTACGTATAAAACTGTTCCACATGAGAGAATCTTACAGCACCAGTAAGATCCACATGCTGGACATAGGAACTGGTTTGTACTGGGAGGAAACGCAGCTCGGGTCTTGGCTGCTCCCAGTTACCTTTTAGCAGCAGAAGGGGACTTTGCAACAATGATGGCATTCCTGTAGTCCGGGATCTGATGGGAGAAAGGCTGCTTTCAGTATTTCCAGCAGATCAGCATGGTTTGTGTGCAGCGTGAGCCTCACCTCCTCCTGGATGTACTGGATGAGGAAAGGAGACGCTCTCAGGTTGTCGACAGGGAAACTGAAGAAGCCCTGGATCTCCTTCTGATGAAGGTCCATAGTGATGATGTGTGAAAGACCTGAGATATCAGAGGAAAAGCTGAATCAATCTGTTGATCGTGTTGATGTGATGGTGCAAAATGAAGCCGTAATGTGAGCAGCGTTCGCTTTCTGCAACCTTTTTGCATCATTTATGTTAGAAACGGACTCATAACGCTGTTTATGCTACATTATACCCACCGCCTGCTTCTGCAGTGATATTACAGCGATGCCCCCAAAGCCTTGTGTCACGTCACATGGTAATAAAAGATAAATAACATTAAAATAAAAAGCATTTTGTTAAAAAAGGGCTAATAAAGAATACAAACTGGATTTTTCTCCCCCTTCTCTCCTTGGTTCAGGGTGAAACATAAAGAAATATAAAAATAATTTGTAGAAATATGAGCAGATTGCTAACCCATGCTGCTACTGGGAGTGTGCACCGCTGACCTGTTTAATGACAACCAGAAAAATCTGAAATTTGCTTTGATTGTGACAAACACAAAGAAATGTCAAGTAGAAAGAAAAGAATGGTTTTTCTAAATGTTTAAGGAATAAAAAGAGAAATGTAAATGAAACTTAGAAGTCTCTGTGGGTTGAAGCGCTGCTGGCTTTCAGCTGAATTTAAGGCTCAGTGCAGCAGAAGCTTCCACACGGTGTGCTCAGTGTGCTCGTCCTGCTGAAGACGTGCTTTTAGCTCCACCACTATGACCAGCTTCCCTGTCCTGCTGAAGACAAGCATCCTGATGGGACACCTTTAAGCCTCTGTGCAGGACAGATGATCACTATGGCTGTTTGGAGAAGTCTGTGCCCCACTAGAACCAAACACTTTGGTTTTTAACAGAAAATCCCAAAACAAAGGGACAAAATGTGGACATGGGGTTAAGGATGCACGGGACAATTTCTGTCCTGCAAACGTGTCCCGTGTATTAACGTGCAACACGTTGAAGCATCTCCATCTCCATGCACGTGTTTTTTTCCCCATAGTTTATGACAGTGTGTTTCAGTGTTCATCTCTTTAGAACGAGGATATCATTATTTCCACTGAGAAGAATAAAAATATGTTTATAATTTTGGGATTAAAGAAAAAGTTTACTTTATGCATAAAAGACGTGATGAACCAGAACCGTGGACTAAATGCCTGGACTGCTGCAGAGTGTCTGACAGATCATCCGTTTCTCATCATAAATCTATTTTCACATCTCAAACCAATAAAAAACAAACATTTGATTTATTTTATTGTAAATATTCCAGCTAAATAAAAACAGCAGAGCTGAGACCTCTGTTCAGGAGTTTTAAGTGTCATCTGGTTGACCGCTTTGCAGACCATCTATGAAGCACAGACAGTAAGAATTATCTCACCAGCCTTAGCCAACATGGAAGCCAGCAGCTTGCAGACGATGGAGCCTCTCTTCCTCATTTTGCATTGCTTGCTGTAGGGAAAATAGGGAATGACGCCAATAATGTTCTTGGCACAGGATGTTTTTAGTGCATAAGCCATCACCAGCAGCTCCATGATGGCTGTGTTGACATCTCTGAGACAATAAGACAAAGAAATGGCATTACAGGTCTTATGACAGGTGCGTGTCAAAAACATTTGTTTTATCACTAAACTCACCTGGGAATGGTCTGAATGATAAAGATGTCTTGTCCACGAACTGATTCCTTCAAATCTACTCTAGTTTCTGCAAATAAACACATAAAAATAAAATATATTGGGATAAAATGCAGAAATCCAGATAAACTTGTTTTTAATTTTCCAGGTAAAAATGTTTAAAAATTTGCAGCAAAGAGAAAAAATATACAAGCACACACACATTACCGTGCACCAAACAGCATAACAAACAGCTGTGTGTGTGTGCATGTACGCATGCAGAGCAGTGACCCAATTCATTATGGAACATGTGAAATGCATTAATGTCCACAAACAATTATTTTTCATAGTAATCACATGACAGAAACACTGCAGGGAAATAAAAGTTGCACCCTTTGCTCCCCTGCAACTCTTCCATGCATCCCTCTGCAACACACTGCGATCGAATCAACACTGGTTCCCAGGCATCCTCAGAGCAGAATGCCGTGCACGTGAGACGTGCTGGAGAAGGGAAGCATCTTACAGCTGCAGGATGTGGATGTCGGATCAGACTTAGGCACTCCTGTTTTAGTGCACCTCTAAAGCAGGGCTTTCCAAATCCGAGCCCGAGGGCGGGAATCCTGCAGATATTCCATGCTTCCCTGCAGCAACACACCTGATTCACATCAACGGGTCACTAACAGACTTACGCAGAACACGACCACAAACTGAGGAGATGAGGTTTTATTTGAATCAGGTGAGTTTCTGTCGGGAAACTTTCAATAGTTGCAGGACACGGCTCATGTGGAGATCCCTGCTCTAAGGTATCCGGGCACTAACAGTAAGAAGAGAGCGGCTCGCCTTGCAACCAGATGCTGGGTCAGTTACACTTCATGGCACGCATTTAATGTGGGATTAAATATCTAAGAGGCTTCTTCCTACCTGAGTTTGACTCCTGGTAAACTGTTGACTTGCCCAACTCCACACCCAAGCGCCTGAGAAAACAATAACACAAACATCTTTATATAAAATCATCAGATCATTTAACAAACTAATGTGTTTATTTAGCTGTTCAGCAGCTTCATGGTATCATTTATACAAACCCATGATATATAAAACAAAACTTGAATAACTGAGTATTTACTTTGTTCCTTCTGACGGAAAAACACACATTATAGGAGAGGAGATGTACACAAAGGCTTAAAAGCTGGAAAATGAACGATGATGAACTGGGCTGGCAGAAATACGACTTTAGTTTTCTGGTGAGTTTTCACAAACGGCACATTCATTGCAACCACATCAGTCAACACCAGTCCACCATTTATTAACATTTCCAAGTGCTTGTGCTGTTATTTAACCTTTGCTCCACATGAAACCGTTCCCAGCAGCAAAAGCAGAATAATCCCCCTGGTAATGTTTCCTGACCTGAAAACCTGATGAAAACTAGGTGCTTTTTCTGCCCATGTAGGCAGCTTCAGCTTCAGGGTCAGGCAAAACATGGCTGCACACACATTTCAGTAAGAAATATCAGGTTTGTCTATCAGACCAGGAGCTACGTAAACACTGTGTGGAATCAGCCTGATAAATAAAATACATCTACCGAGCTGAGCAGCATCTGGCCAGATGTGCTTCTATAACAGAAACACGCCTGGTGAATATGCTCCTTGATCATGAGGATTTCCCTGACATCCTTTGGTGTAATGAGCACAAAAAGTCAAATATATTCTCAATAATGGAATAAAATAACTTTCATCTTCCCTCCTGGGTTTTGCAGGGTCTGTACCTAAAAAGACCTAAAAAACATCTTATAGAGAAATAATGAGTTATTACAGGACTGCGGCGTGTGTTACATCTTATTTTTACTTACAAAAGATACAATCTAAAAGCTTTTTGTGTTATTTATGTTACATTTCACGTTTAAAAAATAAAATATCAACTCCAAACATGCAAAAGCAGATAAACAAATGCACCAATTTGTTTGCAATATGACCTCCATAAGGATCATCACCAGCAGGGTTATGAGGGATGAATGTTTTCAGACTAAATCTAAGCACCAGACCTTCTGCATTCACTTGCCTCAGGTCAACTCCTGCAATGACTCCCTGGTTTTCTGCAGCATTAATAATCATAATGCACAAACAGAAGCATTTTAACACGCATTTGTTCCAGGATTTACTCACTCTGTTATCTTCTTGGCCAGCTCGGTGCAGGCTGTGGTGGAGTTGGCAGAAAACACCCTGTAGCCACTTCTTGAAATGTTCATCTTTGTGTAACCATATGACAACTTTGTAGTTTGAGAGTAAGGAAACAGAGACCTGTGACCCCCCAAACGCCTAATGGGCATGTTGCTTTGAATTAATCAGATCAAATCTGGTTGCGTTTCCCTTCAATCTCCAAAAGTGCACGTGGATGTGTGGAGAAAAGCCACATGTGCATTACTCTCCGACTCACACTAATAACAGACTAGTCGACGATGTAAATAAACCAAACACCACGATATGGCTATCGTGTAACGTGCAAGCACTTGTATGTTTTGTTAGGAGGTCAACGAGCACTTTTAACTCCAGCAAAACATAAAAGACTAAGACAAAAACGTCAGATGTTTTTTCCACGCGGTTTTTGAGACACCTGGAACGGCCCCCAGTTTACTTTTATCTTAAACTACACTTACAAATAAAAATATCAAAGGTTGCGTCCAGCCTCCACTGTGTAAATCCTAAACTTAAATAAATATAAAATGTTAACTACGGACACCATGCAGCTTGTAGCATCGCTGGCGCAGCTCGTGAACACGCAGCTTCATTGGATGGATGAAAAGAGGGACGGACGTTCAACCCAACCAATAGTAAGATAGACTGAACCAAAAGGAGGCGTGTTATTTACGTCTTTAGCCAATCACAGCGCAGTTTATGTATGACGTACAATTAAAGCGCAACGACCTTACATAATGGACGTCGAAATCCACTAAATTCAAAGAATTTCAGAGATTAGCATTTTTCAGTTAATCGGCTAATTTTATTTTTTAAATAAAGACTGACAAAAATGATTTTTTTACAGTTAACATTTCTAGTGTCTTCACTGCAAAAACAAGGTCTATCTGTCGTTTTGGGATTACATCTTGGCTGTTTATTGAGCCTAGGGATGGTGAAACCGAGGCCTCATGAATCTTGGAGCCAACTTTTACACCATGCATTGTAAATGGCCCTTTCTCAATTCAGAGACTGCATACTTCTAAGTACGCAGACTACGTAGTCCGCAAAGTGTCCTTCGCAGTC
>JBAMIG010000004.1:2789386-2800621 GCA_037177335.1 Kiunga ballochi
TTCACGCTGCAGCACCGCAGCAAATCAGCATCCTGACACATCAGCATCCTGACACATCAGCATCCTGACACATCAGCCTGATCGAGGAGGAGAAAAAGTCAGAGTGGCAGCACAAATGTGAGGGAAGGACTGAACTGCTCATCTGAGGATCTCAGGATAGCCCTGCATGGACTTTAAAGACCACCTGTTTCTATAGAAAATAGACTCGTCTCCGCTGCTATGACGACACTATAGAGACACCTGTGGATTCTGGATATTTTCAGAGCTGCTTCCCATTTAAAAAGATGTTCACAGATGCAGCTACTGTGAAAATGGTCCAAATCAAAAGGAAAAAGACCAAATATATTTAAATGGATAAAATCAGGTTTACAGTAGCTTAGACTGTGTGCATGCAGGTCTGCAAACTGTAAATGATCTATAAAGCGCTGTCCATAAACCCCACACGACCCTGAAAATTCACCTGGAAATAAAACACAATGCAACAACCTGTAGAAACACGACGATGACAAGAACTTTGCTGAGGTTTAACATGAAAAATTAGCACAAAATAACCTGGTTTCCTGGCGTGTCGGCTCCACTCGGTGTGCTCCAGTGAACCATACTGGTTAGGAGATCCTTGCCTCTTCTCCATCGGTGCTGCAGCTGCTCTGCAGATGTGGAGGCTGGAAGAACAGCAGGGGAACTACAGGGGAGGGTCTTACGGTCCCCGCTGTTTTCTGACTCACCAGCAGTCAGTCAGAAACCAGCCTATGACAGTAAGATACTCCAGCGGTTACCCACCAGCCCTGGCAGGTGATCATGTGTGTGTGTGTGTGTGTGCAGCGCACACGGATTTATGTGTGACTGATAGTGAATACACAGCACCCCCTTCTGACCACTGGGTGCAATTACAGCCACATTTATGATAAAAAAACACCAATAGACTTTGACAAAACCAAAGTTATTTATTTACACCATGACTTTTGCAACCGAGTATAAACTTTTGTATTTAAGACATTAGAAGAAAATAATGTGCAAAATTATGCATGAATTTAACACTCATGATTTTACTCTGCCAGGCCAACACAGATTTAAAACGATAGCCATGAACTCAATAACACACCACTTCCTGTTCCTGAGGCTTTTTCTGACAGACATCCTGCTTATAAGGATGAAGATGAACGTTTACACTGCTCAGAGATGTGCAGTACGAAGAAACAACATAAAATTAGGTACCGAGTCTTTTTGCTTTAACTAAAAATCATGTTATTTAACTTTATTACTATAAAGCTACTTTAGTGATTTTCCTCTGAGATTAAAAGTATTTCTGATCCAGATTATTTCCTCCATAAATACAAAAAGAGCTTCAGTGTAAACAGAACCACCATGACACTAAGAATGGGTCATGTTTCACACCTTACCATGGATTAAAAGGATCATTTGGTCACATGATTGTGGAGTTATCTGGCAGTAAAACAACCCGATACTTTACTGTAGAAATTCCTGACTTAATAGTTCTGGTTTCTTTCTGTGGTTTTCTGACATTCATGGAATATTTTCAACCCAAGAATAATGTCAATTATTTGCACCATGATAACAGATTATGTTACCGGTACAGGAACAACATCAGCTGTCAGTGCAACCATAATAACTAATGCTTCAGCAGCCGACAGGCCGGGTGTGTGTGTGTGTGTGTGTGTGTCAGAGGCAGTAGAAGGTAGTGTATCTATAGAGCAGGATAAAATAAATACTACAATCAACTTTTAAAATCTGCTTCATGAAGTGATTCTGTGATGCTGATTCCCCACATTATTAAAATGTCACATGATTACTGATTGGTAAAAGATACAAACAACCATCAGCCACAGCATTTCACTAACAGGTCAGTTATCATTATGCTGCAGTGTTTTACAAAGAGAACAGGCCTGATCCATGAAGCGGCACCGCTGTAGAGATGCTGCAGCTTCAGGCAGGTGTACGGTACACCTGAGGCAGGTGGTTCTGCTGAGGCTGGTCGGTTTGTCTCTTTGGTTTGATTCTCTCAGCTCGTTTCTCCAATTCTACAGGAGATATTGTTCTTTGACTTGATCACAATAAAATAACTGTCCATTATTATTAAAGTATGCACAGGAGATTATTCATAAAGGCAGAAAACTACTTTAGTCCTTTTTCTGCATTTTCCTGATACTGCAAACCAGTTTGAACTGGAGCTGCCTGTGTTGGCTTTAAATGGTCTGATATGAGGAGTAGGCTACAACTGGTTGACAGACACATATCTTGGTTGCAGAAGCAGCTCCTTGTGACTCAGAAGTCTTTCCGCATGTCATTCCTTCTGACAAATCACAGCGTGGATGTTTCATGTCTCAAGTATGTGTTTTAGTTGATGATTCCAGCAAAGGTATTGATGGGTAGAGGGAGTACTTTGCTCATGTATTTGCTCAGTCCAGCATCTTTTTCCTCTCCTAAGTTTAATTTGGACTGAATGCTTTTCTGGACGCAGTACCCGGGATCCAGACACGGGGAAACCTCGATGCTACAAGAAAGAAGTTTAGCAGAGATGAGTTTTGGAAGCACAAAAAATAAAGTGAGATCCTGTGAGATTGTACTGAAAGGATAAACTAGAGGTGCTAAACCTGTAACTTCTCACAGGTCACATGGTACCGTCGCATAGTTAAACATTCTCCATTCATGTTTAGGGATCATGATAATCACTGAACTAAACCAGGCCAGTTGCTAATACGTCTGTTTCTTCTATGATATTTACATCATTTGGTCTGTTGCCGTTTAGCTTTAACTAACTTGGTTGAAAGAGGAGGAAAACGCAGCACAAAGCAGATAAAGGGATGGGGGGGGCATAGAGCAAAACGCTCCAGGTCACATGATCCCATGAGAGAAGGATCCGCTCCTGCAGAGCTACAATGTCTGGTTTCTGAAATCCTCCATTATTCCTCACATTGGGTGATGTTTGATCAAAAGTTACACAAAAACACAAAACAAAGCCAAGCGTTAAAAATGACTGCATTACCTCTGCACGTCTCTGTAAAATCTTCTGCTGTCTTTGTCCAGCGTGAGGGTAAAAGATCTGCTCTCCAAGGTGCGAATCGTCACGTTGTTGGTCCGAATCTTTTCCTGAATTAATCCCAAACAATAGGTTAAAAAGTCAGCTTTACACAGGGATATCTGAATGCTAATCTCTTTGCCGGCATCGCCTCGACTCACCGCAGAGCTGCTTTTGGCTTTAGTTGGTGCTTCATTCATATTCAGAGTCAGACAGTTGAGATCTGTGAGATAAATCAGAACAAAAGCATGAGATTAAAAGACATAAATAAAAAGATATGAGCAGAATTGTGTATCCACTGCTGTGATACTGGACCTTCTGCCTCACTTGAAGGGATGGCATTAATCTGAACACCAGACGTCCTCACAGAGATTCCTGTGTTGACGTCTCGGCCACTTAAAGTCACCTGAACAGAAACATGAGCGAAAAGTAAGAACCAAAAGCCAAACAACAACAAAACCCAACAGGAAGTGGTGAATAATCCTGTCAGACTGTGTTAGATGATATCTGGCAGCATCAGTGCTCACGTGATGAGAATCTCAGAAGGAAATGGGGCATAAAAAATCCAAACGTACCTTCTTGTAATTGACTGAGATGACGGCGCCGCACACTTCCCACGAGTTCTTCCTGCGGGTGTCTGAAGGAGAATCAGAAACACTGAGGCAAAGTGTTTCTGCTGCAGCGTGGTTCAGGAACAGGTTCACGCATTAAGAACGAAGACTGAGACAGGTAAAATGGAACTCACCTTTAACGGATGCCGACAGCTCTCTGAACTCTGGAAACTCCAAGTCCAGGTGGGTGACAAACACATCCTCCACAGGATCCTTTGTTGAGCTGGAGAAAGTGATCTAAGAGAAATAAGACATTTAAAAACAGCATCAGGCTTTTATAGTCCACACATGAGAGGCATCCCACCTTTACAAAGTAGATGGTGAAGTAAACCGGCTGCTGGCCACTGCGGACGTAGTAGGAAATGACATCAGAGATGAAAGGATCTTTCGTCTTCCCAGGGTTCTTGTGTTGCTGGAGGAGGAAGCAGGTTTTAATAAGAGCAAAGGTAAATGAAAAAAGAATTTCCTCATGCTGCTGCAGTTTATTTCACACATTTCTAATGAAATATGAAGAAATAAAGAAGGAAAAGTTCTTAATTATTCTCACAAAGTAAAGTCAGGAATGTCAGCTGCAGTTTCATCTCTAGTCTACTTCCTGTTTCTGGATCAAATTCAAACTGCATCAAGTCATTTGAGTTCAGTTTCCTTGAGGTGAAATCGACTATTTTCCTTTCTGAAAGCACACGTTACACAACTTGCTTTGCTTCAGCTCTCGCAGCGAGCAGCTGCCATGTTCACTGAGTGATGTGGTAACGTGGGGACTGGAAGAGGAGCTAAAAGCCTGTAGATGCTAGAAGAAAGAAAAGCTTGTATCCCAGTCAGTCAAACACGATTTGTTTATTTGAAATATTTCGTACCATGTCAGCCAGTTTATGCATCATGCAGCCCAAACTGTGGATGTTGCAGGTGTACCACGGGTCCACGTTGCTCAAGTAGGAACCGAGAGTGCAGGAATCCTCCTGGGACTGATGAAGGGTTTCCTACAAATAAAGAGAGTAAAGCTAAAAATCCCTCGAACTGCACAAGCAAACAGAGATGAGAAAATAAGATGACTGCTTCTCTTTTTATGTGTTTGCATGCTTTGCATGGACACAAGCCTTTCTGTTCTGATGCTTTCTGTGCAGGAATCATCCTAAAGGGATGGCTCAGACCAGTATAAATCTCCCATCCTCGCTATGCCAAACCAGTAAAATCCTCATTTCCTGTTTGTTAACCTGCTACTGAATGAGGTAAAATGTTGTATTTTAATGGAGCCTAAACAAATAAACTAATTTAAAATAAGCAGCATTAAGACCAGCACATATCAATGTGCTGTTACCAAACAGACATTTATCTAATCACTCAACTCTAAAAACAATACCTGGTGCTGCTTTCACAAGAGGAAGTAGTCTCACCTTGACTGAAGAGATGGGAGTCGGAGCTGTGCAAACAGGAATGTAGTAAAACTGGAGACTGACTTTCTTTGTGAGAGAAAGACGCCGTGCTTCCCTTTTCCTGCAGAGGTCAAAGCAGAGAAGTGCAAAGTGTGGAAACGGTCAAAAGCAGCACCTGGAAAAGGTTTTGCATGTCTGTGGGGTATTTACAGTAAGACAGGTATTGTTTCATGCAACATGATCTATTTTATCTTACATTTCCAGAGTCATTCTGCCTGTTTGTGTCAGTGTCATATAGGTTTACCAGCATCATCTTATTTAAAGGGAAATATTTCAGAGCTGCCAGATTAAACCAGAGAAGCTTTTCAGTGTGTGTCTGTCTCACACCTTACCTGAAGAAGTAATAGGACTTAGCCAGGCGACCCATGACCCTGTCATCCCCCAAAACCACAATCTTAGCAGTAAAGTGTCTCTGCTGCTTGGGGAAGGGATTCTGGATGGAGATGGACCCTGCCCGCCTCTGCAGAGGCGCCCCTCTGCTTCCTCCTCTTCCCTGCTCCTCCAGCGAGTCCTGCATCAGCATTATGCTTTCCTTAGCAGACGGTTTCAACTTGAAGCCTCCGCGCCGCAGCAGCCTCATGGGATCCTGCTCCCTGGTAGAAGGAGGAACTTATGATTCACAGGATTACAAACAAACATCCATTTCTCTGGGAAATGGTTCAAATGGTTCATTTACATTTTGGATTGTTCCCATGAGGAACTGATGCTGGAAGGGTCCAGAGAGGACAGGGAAAAAGGATCGGTGCAGGTAGGCAAATCCCTCACGATCCCACTGTCGTTTGACAGGATGGAGAAGCGGGTCATGTTCAGAAGTTCCAGTTCGCTGGAGGCTTCATCCAGCTCCAGCTCATCCTGCTCCTGGCTGAGGGAACAGAACGGCTCGGGTCCGGCGTCACTGGATCGACACCACTTTGCCAGCTCGCGCCCTGTGGAGAACACGGCGTTTCCACTCAGCAGCCATATTTCATAGCAGCACTTCATGCCTCGCATCGTCATACAGCAAACACGCTGCAGCTTTCTGCTGCTAATACAACACATGGAAAAGAAACATGGAGCTAACACAGTGTTGCTCACACTGTTTTCATGCACATCTGTTGCCTTTTGCAACAGGTCTCACCTCACATCACTCAAATGTGAAAATATCCGAAAATATGAATGAAAAAAGCTTCGATTGACAAAAACTAAATGAAATATTATAAACCCTTTCCTCCAGAATACGCTGACAGATGCACTCACAGATATCCAGATCCTCTGTCCACATGTGGAAGCTCATCTCGGGGTTGGGAAGCGGGCAGTCGCACAGCGGTCCACCACACAAAGGCTCTGCAGCACACATGGAGGGAGAGAGAGAGAGCAGAACAAACCAAAGCTGTCACATGAACAATGACAACAAACAATCCCCCCTTCCACCGCCATGACTTCCTGGTTCATCAGTCTGTCTTCCAGCTGGGACGCTTTCAGCAGGCCTATCGGCTGGCTCCATAACAACAAGGGGAAGAGTGGAAATAGATACCCGGAAATTATTAATAAAACACAACTGACTGAACAGATTTGGCCATGGAGGAAGCAGCCATCTACACACACGTGTTGCATCTCAGAAGTGAGCTCTGAAATGTGCAAAACATGTCCACCACCTGTAATGTGTGATGAAAAGCAGCCCTTCAGCTTGCTATGGTTATTTATAAAATGTAAATGATCCAGTAAAATATGTCAAAGCAACATGATAGAATTACACACAACTGGATGTTTGGCTTACAAAAGCCTTTCAATGACAGGAAAAGATTATTTATAGACTTAAAAGTCCATCTGTAGTCCTGTGACACAACCAGATGTGACTCATTCAAAGATATCTGCTGGTATGAAGCAGAGAGATGCTAATGCTACGCTAATACCTGAATCTGTGTCACAGACGATCTTTCTGTACAGCTGCTGAAGACGGCTCCTCAGCGCTCCCCCGTCTCCTCTGCTGCCCTCCTCCACGCTCTGCTCTAGAGTCGCAACCACTTCCTGAAAGTGCGGCTCGACGCCATGACCCATGCCCTGTTCCAAAAACACACACATGCACACACAGGTTAAAACACACTCGCAGGAAGGGAAACAAATGCAGACAATGTATTCATAGCATGAAGGCGATGGGGTGAGAAGTGTGTGAGCGTCTGCCTCTGAGTGTGTCCTGCTGAGGTGTTGTGTTTGGACCAGCGCCAGGAGACGGGCTCGCCTTGACTCTTTAACTCGTACCAGGACATCATCTCAGGTTCGATTCAGTGATTCTGGGCGCTTTCTGTTTATTTAGAAGCCTGAACAGCAAAATGATCTTAGTAACAAATCCTTTAAAAAACTCCATTTTGTTCCCTAAAAGTTTGATCAAAATCCTGTGAGACAAACGAGGGAAGATGCAGATGATCTGAATGAAGCTAAAAATGCTGCTAAAATAAGAAGGAAGTGGTGGAGCAGAGCCTGCTCTCAATGCGACTTCATCAGAAAAGGACGACACACATTAGTCACAGTCTAATTTTAACAACTCGTCAGCGATGCAGGAGCCATTTCACTGCCTACCCAGGAAGTAGGTTTTTCCCTGGCTAGTTTAAATAAAGCCATAATTAACAGAATCTTGTGATGCATTTGCTTTGTGAAATGGAGATCCACAAATCTCATCCCTCCTGCAGAAAGTCATGTTCGCTGAAATAGCTCCTCATCCTCTGAAATAAGGTAAATATGTGGCAAATGGTCCACTGAATCAAAGCACAATGTGTGAATTACGCTCTCTGCAAAGAGAATAACAAGGAGCACGTCACTGAAATCTCCTCATCCAGGAGGATTAACACCACCAGGTTCAGGTGCAAAGACCTGAAGATGCGTTTAGGTCAGAGTGTGTTTGAGTGCAAACAGACAGCAAGTCCCCAGCAGCACTTTTAGGGACAATACCTCCTCTGTGACCCCTTCAAAATAAAACTCCACCTGAACTCCACTGAGGGGAAACTCTTTAGCAAATATTCTTTCACTTTGGATTTAGTGCCTGCAGTTTGTTCCACAAAGCAACAAAAGACTGGGAAGTCTGCACAGGTGAACAGGTTACCTGGAAATGTGAATGGGAGCATCGGCTTATGGAGTGTTTTATGAAAGGAAAGGTGATGTAACAGCTAAACAAAGGCTTTGCATTGAGAATTTGTACAAACAACTTCATTGGATTTGGGGATTAAAACCAGATGTTTGTGTTGTAGCGATGTAAAGAAAGGTTTTGTCTACATGTTTACATAAATAACCGATGCTACTTCCTCTTAGCGGGACAAAACCACAGGAGATAAGATCAGAGCCTCTGAGATGTGCACATCGGTAAAGAGCAGCTTATGAGAGACAAGTTGAAAAGCAGAAAGAGCTGCAAATAAACACAAATACAGGTTCACTGACCTTCAAGGCCTGAGTGAGTTTGGTGCCATGGCAGTGCTCTGCTCCTAAAGCAGCCTGAATGGAGTGCTGGACCACACTGCACATGTGATCCAGGGGGCTCAGAAATCCTGCTGAAGCCGAGGCGGATGCTTCAAAATCCCCCATAAGGACTGGGATCAAGGAGCCAGTGATGACCTCCGGATCAGCCAAGACAAAAACCCTGCAGAAGAACGCAAGCAGCGTCGTTTCAGACAGCCAGCGGTACAACAGAAGAAACCATTTAACCATGTCCACATGACTCACCTCTCCTGGAAAAGATAGTGTTCATTTTTCAACCTCTGCTCCGCCGTGACCATCCTCTGATACATCAGACCTGTTCATCAAAGCAGAACTTTAAGCAGAAATTCTCACCTCACAGCGAGATGCAAAGCTTTCCTGATAAAGGAACAGCACGCGTAACGTCATGTTTTTAGAGATCAGCTCACAACAAAGACACATTTCATACATTTACAGCTGCACAGGTATGGTATGTGTGCTATAAGTATCTATCTTATTATGTAGATTTAGTCCTAATCAGACACACTGCAGGAAAAGCAGCAGAATCTAAGCAGTGATGGATCTGTGTGGAAGCTGCTGATGGAGATGAAACTCACTACCTGGAAAAAGGCGTTCAGTTTTTATCTGTCTCGTGTAGCTGAGGCCCACGGCGCAGTAGGGATAAGGATAGGTCAGTAGTCTCTTACAGAAGTCATACACGCGCTTGTACAAGTCATCTGGAATGTAGGCCGTCTGAAAGCAAACACAGATAATACAAAAATAAATCCATGACAGCATGTTTACTGTTAGCAAATGCTAATAATCAGCATAATGGCCCCAAAGTATGAGGAAGGAGAAATATGGCACAGGTGCAGTTTCACGTTAGCACTTCCTTAATGACAATCTGTCCAGTGGAGCCAGCCTTCCTGCTTGGTGTTACCAGCATTACCAGTCAAAATGCCCATTTTCAACCCTTTTTTCTGGAGCCCAGTGACAGTTCTGGGAATTTTTTAATCATCTCAGGGAAGTGGCTTTGCTGAAGCCTGATGGTCTGGGATTTCATGCACTCCCATGTGCAGGGAGGTGCACAAGAAAGGGTTAAAGCAGAATCCCTGCTCAGTGGAAATCATTCAACAATGTCATTTCAGCATTTAGAAGGTTGTTCAACAAAAGCAATGAAGTGAAACTCATGAGTTCAGCTTATATTTAAAACCGCTTACACACCCACAGTTAGCACTCATGACTCCAGAAAATAAGTGAAATATTAGTGTAAGGAGACAAAGGAGCAAAGCAGGAGGCAGGAAGTGTTTTTTAGCGAGCGACACCTGAGCAGGCGTACCTGAACCATGGCGTACATCAGCGTGTGGAGCAGAGGGATGATGCATTTACGGGAGTCCCATCTTTCCGCCTGCAGAGACAACAAGCATCACGGCTCGACCCAATTCAGTTAAATCTCACTTCCCCACACATGCAGGGAGGTGTCCACGTAATGCAGATCCAGTACCTTCTCAAGCTCCTTTATCAGCACCCACACCAGAGATAAGCTGTTGATGGGATTGTTTTGAACCTTTTTATGAAGTGTCCATCTCAGCATTCCTGCACACACACACACACACACACACACACACACACACACACACACACACACACACACACACACACACACACACACACCATTAACAGAAGCACTAAATAAATACATGGACATATTAGAGGAAGGGAAAGAGAAGCCCTCCTGCTGCTGCATTTCAGTGTGAGTTGTGCCGTCCTCCACTAGAAGTGAGATAGTTTTAGCACAGAAACTGCTAAAATAATTCCTATCTGCTATGATTTCCTGTGAACAGCGTGAGTAAAGCTTTGTTGTTCCAGGCTGAATAATCACGTTGCACATGTGGGCACATGGAGGAGGACGTACCTTTGTTGAAGCAGTGTGCGGGCGGCTGTGGCTCTGCTTCTCGGGGCAGCACAGCCTGAACACTGCGATACAGCTCATGCTGAGGAACTGTGGGCGAACAGCCACCTGACAATACAATCATCTTTTTACATAAAAAAAACACGTTTTCTGTAGGAAAGTTCAGCCTTTAAACGTACACATTATTCTAAACACGTGTGTGTGGTATGTGTGAGAGAGTGTGTGTGGTGTGTGTGTGTGTGTGTGAGAGTGTGTGTGTGTGTTCTCTACCTGTTGGCTCCATGTCATTCATGGTGTTGGAGTTATCCCAGTCCACCTTGTTGGGTCATGTCTCACGTGCACTCTGGGTGCTGCAATCAGACAAATGTCCATAATCAAACACCCGGTTGCTTAGCAACAGTGGCTGCTTACTGACGGAGGGTAAAAAAGACACGGACGTCTCGAGAGACGTTATTTGTGGGACGCTGCCAGTAAGCAGAGTTGTCTTCGAGCGTCTCAGTGCAGCATGCTTTATTCGTGCATGTGTGTGTGAACTGCAGGGTCTGTACTTCCTGTTTCAGAGGCTGCTGCTGTCAGTTCAGGTAGCTTTTCATTCTCTCCACCGGTGAAGCAGAGGTGAAGGAGAGTAAGTAAGTAAGTAAAATGTATTTATATAGCGCCTTTTACAGACACAAGTCACAAGGTGCTTCTCATAAAAGCATAAAATACATTAAAAAGATACAATAAGACAGTGAACAATAAATAGACAAATAAATACATGATGGTCATAAACTCTCAATCTACTGAGCAGAGTACGCCTGCAGAAACAAATAAGTCTTA
>JBAMIG010000004.1:2858465-2868830 GCA_037177335.1 Kiunga ballochi
TCCAGGGTGTACCCCGCCTCTCGCCCGTTGGCTGCTGGGATAGGCTCCGGCCCCCCCGCGACCCCGTTAGGGACAATGCGGTAGATAATGGATGGATGGATGGATCATTTCCATCCCACCTGTGCAGGTAAGTAATAATGCAGCTTGTGCTGTGTCTGTTGCATGAAGCGTGCTGGAAGTGATGAGCTTTTAACCCCATCCCAGTCACTGGGAGAAGATGATGGAAAATAGATTTTCAGTTTATTTTTAGGTATGAAATAAAGTTGTTAGCTTGTGTGAAACAAACATATTTTCTGGGTGTTTTTGTGGAAAAAAGAAATTGATATTCCAGAAAAGTTCAGGCGTTCATGAAGCAGCTCATTCAGGTTTCTAGCGTTTGTTCCAACTCTGCAACTTTCAGGAACTTTTTTGTAACTTTTCTAGAAAAAAAAAACACTAAATGTGGTTGTTTCTCGTGTACTTTTACATTTTAACGCTACGGAAACGCTCTGTGTACAGAAACCAGCGAAGAAGAAGGAGCATACGTCACATCCTGCTGTCAGATGCTACCGGGACAATGCTGCCACAAAAACTTTGTTTAGGAGAAAAAATAATCAGACAATGTTTGAATTTAATGACATAAATGTTCAAATAATCAGTTTAAATTTAGACTCAGTCAAATAAATTTACATGAAATATTTGCCAGTAGAATCAAGATGTCTCATTAAGCCAAAACAGCTTGATGCACTTTGATTCATAACAATAAAGTTTTTTATCTTAATTCCTGGAACCTCTCTGGTAATAATGTATTTATCATTTGTTTAAAAAAATGCAACTTTATTATTGGGAAAGTGTGTTTTAGGGCTGACCAAGATCACAACTTTTAATTGCAACTTTTCCCAAAATGACTCATGAAATCTGGGATTTCAGCCCCACAGTCTGAATTTCCCT
This sequence comes from Kiunga ballochi, assembly GCA_037177335.1. Lineage (NCBI taxonomy): Eukaryota > Metazoa > Chordata > Actinopteri > Atheriniformes > Pseudomugilidae > Kiunga > Kiunga ballochi. The sequence continues at coordinate 2,859,396 of JBAMIG010000004.1, forward strand.
GACACACACACATCTCACAACAACAGAATAAAGTAACTTCCTACAAATTCCTGGATCCAGATTAAATAAAACCTTGTTTATACGCAGATCCATAAACCTCCATCCCTTATTGTTTCTAAAGAAACAGAATTTATTTAAAGAAGAAAATAAAAATATGTATTTTTCTTGCTAACAGTAAGTTTATAATGTAAATATGTAATGTGTTTTTTTCTATTCATTAAAGCAGCAGAACAATAGTCTGGCTGCTGTGTTTTGCTGAGATCCTCCTAATAATCAGAATTATTTATTTTTAATGTTGCTGGACCCGACTGGAAAAGACAGAAAAAGTAAAAAAAAAGGGAAGTAAACACAACCGACATAGAAGAAAGACAGACACACATAAGTATAAATGCAGAACTATGTCATGTCTGACCCTGCAATGCTACAGTCAGTGATATGCACGTATCCAGCATGCAGAAAGCTTCTTACACCCATGTTTACCTGCTGATCATACTGTTATTTAAAGAAGCTAGCACCTGATACAGGTACGCACCCACCTGACCCGTATCTATTACAGGATGGGCTTCCGGACATGAAAACATGGCCGAGCTTGCAGCGACATTTACATGAAGCTAGAAGGCTACAAATCACTGGAAGCCTGTTGTGCTTTGTGTCTGAGAAGTGCTGCACTAACGTATGTAATGTCACCTTTATGTCACTTTATTCTATGTTTAGCTGGAATATTTACTGAAGCAGCTTCAGTCATGTCTATAAATTACAACAAGACTTAATAGTCATAGATCCACATAAATATAATTATATCTACCTGAATCTAAAATGTGTGACATCGTTATCGATAATGTATTCAGAGTCAATGCGGTCCCAACAGAAGCTAAAAGGCAGAAACATCTTTTCTGATTTTCAGAATATTTTACAGCTTTTTGTTTCAAAGTGAGGAAGAAGAAAGTGATGAAGAGAAGCAGCGCACCTTCTCAGAATCACAAGGAAAGGACTGATCTCTTGCCTGAAGCGCCAAAACATCTAATCATCTAAAGTCTGTTTATTTTCTCTGCTCGCCGTCGCCAGCCGTGTTGGCAAACCGCTTTCTGTTATTTACCGTCCTCGCAGCAGAGTGATGGCCTTAATTGTGAAGGCTGTGGGATTAGTGTAAATCAGAGTTATGGGGAAGCGTGAGTTCACCTCATGTGAGCTCTGCCTCGTTGTCTCGCGCTGACAGCGCCAGCCCATCCCTGTCCGCCTCCGGGCCAACAAGCCGACCTGCCAGGAGGTATGTGAAGCCAAAACATCATGCATAGAAACCAAACTCACTAAGTAAACAGAAAGGAGGTGATGTTTGACGTGAGCAGAAGGGGAGTTCTGGTTTGGAAGGGGAGCTTATTGGAGATCAGTCTCACCTGTTTTTGATACGAAGCCTCTCTGCGGATGCAGGATGCTTGTGGTGGAGGAGACAGGGTAAGGAAGGGTGGATGTAACGCTCAGCACAGCTTTTTACGCCTTGCTTTGTGGCAAAGAGCAGCGCTGCGGCTGCAAACCATGATTCCCAACTAAAGCCTGTAGAGGCGCTTAAAACAGTTCCCACTGTGATAATCAGATCGGACGCTGATGGCAGAAAGGAGCTTCAGGCCCTTGTTTCAGATATCCTGCCTCACACACAATAGATCCGTGGAGCGTTCCCACTCCCGCTTCCTCACTGGAAACTCTTACTGTAAAGCAAACGCAGTCATACATCTGCTCTTTCTGACACAGGAACTGTAAATCCACTTAGTTCACGCTTTGGGGAAACCTTTTGCCATCGTGCCACAACATCCGTTCACACATGAGGATCCTGAATATGGCGGTGATGTGGCTCTGCCAACGCTGTCAGCCCAGGCTCCACTCAGCATTGCTGTCACACAGCAGATCGTTGTTTGGCCTCACTCTGAGCATCTCATCACTCCTAAAGCTGTCAGTCCCGCCGCCTATTAAGACAGCTGCTCTTAGTGGGCATTGTTCAGCAGGGAGCTACAGGGACCTGACAGGCCAAAGAATCTTCATTCACCCTAAAGGGCCTTTCATGACGATCGGGCTGAATGGGAGCTGCCAGTATCATCCTCCATCCATGGCATTTTTATGGCATAGCCGACATACACACAACGCGCCTTCGTGAGCCGCTTTGTGGCTGAGGCCAGGCTCCTTTTCTTCCTGCACTGTACATCAGCTGGAGTTTTCCCAGACATGAGCTGAAGGAGCATTATTATAGCATTACCTTAGTGAACACTCCCACAGAGGCACACACACTTACCCGGCAATGAAGACAGACCTGAGGACAAAATCTCCCTCATGCAAGTGTCCACACTTTACTCTCTCACATGCACACAAACACCTTGTTGCTCTACACACACTGCTCAGACAAAAGAGCCCTGATTACTCAGCACATGGATGCACCGCTGATCACAGGGCAGCCTTTTACAAACTGCTCTATTATGTCGTCTCAGCGTGAGGTGGAAGTGTTGCAAAGGCTCGAGGCAGTGTAGCTTTGAGGAGCTAAAGGGCTGTGTGTGTGTGTGTGTGTGTGTGTGTGTGTGCACGCATCGAGGCTGAGAAGTGATATCATGCTGCGCTGCTTAACGAGAGGGCAGGTCAGCCATTAAATGGGTACTAATGCAGGAAATTGGAGGCCATTAGGCCTTTCTTTGTTGTTGTGGCTCTGTGTGGCTGGTTAGAAAGGCCTTATTGATGAACATTCAGACATTTAGCTCTAGCATTTAGCTTTAGCATTAAGCTTTAGCATTTAGCTTTAGTATTTAGCTCTAGCATTTAGCTTTAGCATTTAGCTTTAGTATTTAGCTCTAGCATTTAGCTTTAGCATTTAGCTCTAGCATTTAGCTTTAGCATTTAGCTCTAGCATTAAGCTTTAGCATTTAGCTTTAGCATTTAGCTTTAGCATTTAGCTTTAGTATTTAGCTCTAGCATTTAGCTTTAGTATTTAGCTCTAGCATTTAGCTTTAGCATTTAGCTTTAGTATTTAGCTCTAGCATTTAGCTTTAGCATTTAGCTCTAGCATTTAGCTTTAGCATTTAGCTCTAGCATTAAGCTTTAGCATTTAGCTTTAGCATTTAGCTCTAGCATTTAGCTTTAGCATTTAGCTCTAGCATTTAGCTTTAGCATTTAGCTTTAGCATTTAGCTCTAGCATTTAGCTCTAGCATTTAGCTCTAGCATTTAGCTTTAGCATTTAGCTCTAGCATTTAGCTTTAGCATTTAGCTCTAGCATTTAGCTTTGGATTTGTGTTTAATTCAAACTAAATAAATATGCATGATGCAGATCTGGGCTGCAGACAGGTCAGTCAATCTCTCTCTCACACACACACACACACACACACACACACACACACACACACACACACACACATACACACACACACACTGATACCAGACTGTTGCAAGCTGAGCAGAGCGAGGTCTGAACGTGTCTCGCTGACATAAACACTGACTCTTTTTACAGATACATTTATTGAATTAGCATAAAATAACTAAAGTACAGAAATATATTTTTCAGCTTTTTATTATAACTTTTTGCTTAAAGCATTTTGTCCATTTTGGGGAAATTTGAGCTATTTTTCTACGCTGCTCTTTTTAATTACTGCTGCAGCAACGTAACTTTTACGTGGATAGATATTATTTTACAGCCTACATTTGTGAATCTCACTGAAGATTTTCTACAGAAATCTGAAGAGCAGCTTAACAAATTTAAGAATATTTTTATCGCACCACTTCATAACAATGTCATCTCAGGCTACTATACAGACATATAATTAATTAATTAATCATTAAATAGCCTAATGAAGGAAAACTAACAGACGGCACAAAAGCAAACTTCGATCTAATCCCGTGCCTTAAGCGTGCACGAGGTGTGAGTCACCACTGGTGAATAATGCGTCAGTATTGGGTTTTACATTTCAGTGTTATGTTCTGTTTTTTAATGTTCTGCTAAACCAGAGGAATCAAACTCCAGTCCTTTAGGGCCGGTATCTGGTAGGTTTTTGCTGTCTCCCTGCTCTAACCCGACCCAAATGAATGAACAGGTTGACAGTAACCTGTTGGATGCATTTGATCAGGTTTGTTAGTGCAGGGAAACAACGAAACCTGCCGGATACTGGAGTTTAACACCCTTAATCTAAACCCATAAAACAATATCATTCACGGTGGAATGACTGTGTCAGGTCACACACCTGCAGCGGTGGTGTCTGGCATCGGTCTGTACAGGAAATGTGGATCGAATGCTTTTTGCAAACTTGCATTTAGAAATAGTTTGTGGAATTTATCAATGATTCTGCCACAAACAAACACACTGACATCTTAGTTTGGACATATTAAAACCGCAGCATAGATCTGCATACATGCCCAAAACACTGAAGTCTACATGTTATTGCACCGCTCTGCCACATGGGGGCATTATTCACAGCTTAGGGACTCCTCCTGGTTTTACCCCGGACCATGTTTATTATTAGCTATCTTGGTAAAACCCGGTCCATCAGAGACCAGTTAGGTAATGGTGTAATGGTGATGCAGTTATGGTACAACCAAACCTGTCCAGCAGATAAGCAGCCTGTTTAGCTTCTATTCATCTTTCTTCTCTGTTATGTTTTTGCATAACAGATTGTCTTCCTCGTCAGCTCAAGCAAACGTTTAGACGTTAGCGTTTAAACCCTGTAAAGTCTTCTCTGCATCTAAAAACTACCAACAAGCCTCCAGATTGCAGATGGATTTACTGAGAAGAAAACCGTGGATGCTTCTTTGATACCTGTGCGTGGCACCCTCACCTGTCAGCAGATCCTCAGACATTTCTTTTCTGTCAGGACTTTTGTTAAAGCATTAAAAACCTCCTTTAGGAACCTTCCAAGTAAAATGTGTCAAACTATAAAGAGCAATAATTTCTTCATCAATGATCAACTAATCACCTTTACTTAGTTTCATCCTAAACATCATCATCATCATCAGATGAGTTCATATTGAAAAGCTGTAATGAAGTTCATCCTAATAATTGATCATTTTGTAAAAGAAAATGTCAGTTTTAGGTTGTTTTACAGACACTATGCCTGCGTTGCTCCTCCCTCGGCTCGGTGGTGTGAGGCTGACTCTGTGCCTTCCTCTGCTGGTATTTACTGTAAATCCACAGCTTAATATTAACCTTCACTCTCATGCTAAAAAGCTTCACAGGGGACCCCTGCCTGCGCTGCAGCGAGGCTGTTCTCACAGCTCTTTAGTTGCATCAGTTGGGTAATCAAACTACATTTGATCACCCACTGGCAGAGCATGCACTGGAGGCTCTGCCCACTCTCTGCATAATTGGCCCAAATCTGAGGAAACATCTGAGTGTTGAATTATTAAATAAAGAAAAGGGAAATAAATTCACAAGTTGACTGTGCTGAAAAAGGGTCTGATGAGGAAGTACAGGCCGCTTGACAGCAAATGGAAAGCCTCCACTGGAAATCAGTGCTGGCTGCATATTTAATCTGCCTTTGATAATCCTGCAGGACTGATGAATATTCTGTATGACTTGATCTCAATTAGCTAAGTCTCCTTGAGTCAGGCCTCCAAGCACCAGCAGCAGCAGATCATCGCTGTCCTTCTTGCTGTTCCCTTCAGCTTTTCCTTTCCCTCCTCATCTTTCATACTTTCCCACTCGCTACAGCAGCTTCATTAAAAGCAAAGCAACGCGGCCTTCTTCACAGAGACCCAGTCGGGTCATTAGAGACGGTGAGCGAGGCCAGACGGCTCACAGGAGGCTGACGTGCAGCAGCTAATTGGTTGCAGGAATTACACGATCCTCAGATAATCTGTGCAGGGAGCGCCCGTCTTCCCGTTTACCTGCATCTCCATCACCCCGGAGTGTTTCAACCAGCTCCACGCTTCCCGTGTGCCTCACATCGCTGCTTCCTGAACACTTTGCAGGGCTGAACGCAGGTTTTTTTTGCCTATTCGTCCTTATTTCAGACATTTCTAGATTTTTAAAAGCTTTTTTAAATCTCTGATGTTTTTCAGTGCATGAATGAAGCAGGATGAAACCTGATGACCTTTTGGAAAGATCACCTCTCGGATTTTCCTTTTACGTTTTATTTATTTTTATTTAGGTATTTTTACAGAGTGGTAATTATAACATCTGTTATCTGGATGCTGTGAATGCGTCATGTCTGAATCAGAAAACACGATATGACAGAACGTGTTTCTTCATTTGGTGTGAGCCTAAATAAACGGAGGCCTGGAGACGTGGTGAAATTACACGGATCATCTACACACTGACTAAAATGAGTTACTCATATATTTTAGTTCCTGATTGAACACAAATATTTCTGCAATGCAGCATCAATCATCGCTGCAGTTCATTGATCACGGAGGCTTTTTGGTGTCAGAGATGACGGGATTTTTCTTCATAGTGAATTTCCAACACAAGGCGCAGTCAGAGTCTCCCGTCATCAGTCTGATGTCTTTTAATTACATCAGCGGGAGAATTAATATGGCAGCAGAATTATTCATTATGGGATGTTTTTAGTCTCTTCTTTCCTCCTGTAGAAATTTTATCCGTAATATTCCTATAAACCTGCATCTACATTACAGCAATGCAGGAACAACACAATGTGTCCTTTTAGTTTTCAGCTTTGTGTCCAAGATTTTATTTTATTTTAAGCTTAATCCATTTTATGTTAATAAATGTTTTATGTATTATCTATTTTTTTTTATTTCTTCATGTATTCAACTATTTATCTTACATAAATGTTTAACTTGTACTTTCATATGACGCTCTGTGGGCCTCTTTATTAGAAACCCAACGACAAATAATATCAATAGTAATAATAATAATAATGATAATAACATGTTAATATGATGATTATTATTAATCACAATTATAATTTCATAATAACAATAACACTTATTCTTATTATTGTTATTATAAAGGTAGTAATAAAAATACAAATAAAAAGATAATGAAAATAAGAATATTATTATTATCGTTATTAATATTGTAATAATTTATTTTAATAATAATAATAAATTATAGTTACAGGAAACTACAAGACAACAACTACAAGTTATAATAATAACAATAATATTAATAATTATAATACTAATAATAATAATGTTAAAGGAAGGATGTGTGTTCATTCTTCACTTATATTACTGAAAACCAACAGAAAGGATTAAATTCTGCTTTGGTTTCTAAACATTTTACATTTTATTTGCCTTTTTCTCCATGAATGCAGCTTATTAAATCTAAAGTATATAAAGTTTCTATTTTCTGTGTCATGATGCATAAATGGGGTAAAACGTGCAGCTAGTGCAGCTAAATGATCCCAGAAATGAGAGCGAAACGATATAAAGGGCATTTAATAGAAATGTTTTAAGCCATAAGCAGCGATGCAGACGTGTTTTTGCTGCTTCTAATTATAAAAAACAAAACAAACGTGCAGATCTGCTCGGATTTCCTCATGTCTTGCTTATCAGAAGCAGATTTTTCTGTTATTTATTTTCTGTTATTTACGTTGATTTTTAAATGAATGCTCATGAAGTTGTGTGTGAAAAACATGTGATTAGCCGGTGAAGCAGCACGCACCATCCTCCTGCACAGACCGGAGCCTTTAGGCATGTCTTTCAGGATGAAATATAGAAATGACATAATATTAATATGTCCCTCCAGGACAGTTTGAGTTCATCTGATGCCTTTCAGATCGGCTGTAGGATTAGCTGTTTGTTTGACGGTAGCAGGAAAAGGTGTTGCATGGATGTGGTTTGTCCTCTGCTTGCAGGCAGGTGATGCAGCGTGGGGGCAGCAGGGGGGCTTAATGATACTATACATAGAGCTGTGAGATGTGCCTCCTCCATCCAGCATGACTCCTGACACTGGAAGCAAAGCGTTGCAGGTACCTCTGTGGTTACAGCAGCTACAGCCAATCCAAGCAGCCCATTTTATGCCAAAGTGTCTCTTTATGACATTTTAAGCCTCTCACCAACATCGGTCAATTACCAGGCTTATCGTAAGCACGATGAGCTTAACCTCAACCTCCAGCTCTGCGGCTTGAATTTTCCCTCTAATTAGCAGAGGCAGCTTTCCCTCTGCTCCGCTGTGAGACTGAGGTCAGTGATGGAGGCTGGGAACCACTCACAGAAACTAATTAGCCAACTTTCCAAAACACACTCCGACACTGTGAGGAGGCCCGAGGTTTCCAAGGATGTGCAGGAAATGGGAGCAAATCCGTTTCCTGTTAAATTCTGCAGGTTAGACAAACCCAAGCATGAGTTAAACGGAGAATGGTTCCATTTCCACGGAGGTGATGAAAAGCTGGAGGTTTTAAAGGTGTCACATCTTTTACTGATCACAGCCGCCTGGCGACACCAAACCATTAAAGTGACTGAAAACAGGACAGATGTGTTCTGATGGGAAAGATGATGATCAAAACAGCTAAATCATAATGATCTATACCCATCCTGAAGCTGATTTATCCTGGATGAGGTGCAGTCACTAGAAAATGTGTGTGCTGTGATGGACTGGAAAGCTGTCCCTGACTGGGATAGGCTCCAGCTACATGGGAATCAGCCCAAAAGGATGGAGGTTATTAAAAAGTTCTATGTGAATCTATTTCTAACTTTGGGACCAGTATTATGTTTTTAAATGCTTCCTTTTAAAATGTAAATAATTCATTTATTGTCTGTATAAAATGGAAAAGGTGGGTTTTGCATGATATGTTTGATATTTCATCTAAAAAGACGTGTTATCAGAAATGAGAGCAGATTCTTGATGTCTGAAGCAAGCTCTCAAAACTGTCTGTGTCATCAGGTCACATTCACAGGAGCGTTTTACATCTCTAAATGAAACACTTTAGTTCTTCCTTTTTGCTTTCTAACAACACAAAACCATAAAACCCGGAGGAGCAGACCAGCATGGAGCTCTGGGTTTATCAGTAGATATGACACAGATGCATGTTCAGAGGTTTGAGTACAGCTGGAAAATATTCTGCCTGCCATGTTTAAGCAACTTTACATGATTCAACTTCAGGACTCGAAATGAGTTTCTACTGGAAAAGGAAATCATCGCAGCTGGATTCCCTGAACCACAGATGAAGGAGAGTCAAGCAGTAAGCCTGGTTGTGCTTGGGCTCTCGGCCCAACAGGTGTAAAAGAGAGACAGGAGCGGGTCACTCCACGGCCTAAACCCGGCACTGAAACAAGGGGTTGTGCTGCGAGCTTCTCTGAGCGAAGTACGTCACAGAAATGTCTCTGGAAATAATGTCCCAATGCAAAGAAATAAAGTTTGCCTTTAAACTGGGGAGAAAACGCAGAAATGCTGTTTGTGAAGCGAGAATGTGAAAGAAATGACAATTACGCAGTTATGTAACAGCTGTCCATGAGGGACATTGTAGTTACGTAGTTATGTAACAGCTGTCCATGAGGGACATTGTAGT
>JBAMIG010000004.1:2878560-2891866 GCA_037177335.1 Kiunga ballochi
ATGAGTCCTACGATCAGGATGAGTCCTACGATCACGATGAGTCCTACGATCACGATAAGTCCTACGATCAGGATGAGTCCTACGATCAGGATGAGTCCTACGATCAATATGAGTCCTACGATCAGGATGAGTCCTACGATCACGATGAGTCCTACGATCACGATGAGTCCTACGATCAGAATGAGTCCTACGATCAGAATGAGAGGATGAGAGGAAGGGAGTTTGTGAAGATTAACTCTATGCTGAATGGATCTGCAGGAAAATGGGATTCGTCCTGAAGACTCTTTGATTCGGTTTTAAAGCTGGCAGATTTTCTGCCAATAAAATGAGGATTCTGAGCCCCTCATGCATAAATACACAAAAAATAATTAAAATAATTATTTTATCAAATAGAGAAAATATGTGGAAATTTTATTTTATTTTATTACATTTTAATTTCATGAGATATTTATTTCAGTAAGTTTATTTTATTCTAAATAAATAAAAGGTCTCCTTTTTATACCAGATAAACTTATATATAATGATTTAACTCTGATTACATGCATCATGCGGCCCGGCAGGAGTCTGACCCCGACACGTTTAACGGACAGAAACGGTTCAGATGGTCAAACTGGAGCAGATGCTTAGACACTGGGAAAGTATCTGATACCTGGAGAAGAACCATGAGGATTTTCTCAGACCTGAATCTTTCCCCCTGGCTCTACTCTGAGCTCCCTCCAGTGAGTAAAAATCAGTCTGGCTATGTTGTTTACTGCTTTATCGGATCAGCTCGGATGCACAGTTCTGCACGCTCCGGACCGGAACATAAAGTTATGCAGTTTTCCGCCTCAGGACGTGCCGACCGTACACGATAACAAGTGATTTCAGCAGAATGTGCAGCGAGGAGTCTACGCTAAATAACGAGCTCTGCTCCTGATTAGCCCTCCTCATAGCATCTAAAGTTAATAACATCTACATGCAGCTCGGCCAGGTTGGCGTCAGTTCTGACTCATGGACTCAGATCTTCACAGCCTTCAAATCCAAACACGCCTGTCGTATGATTGCAGGGATGATGAGGAACATCAGGCAGAACGCCCTTCCTCATCGTATCGCTGTCACATATTTTAACAGCCACACAGTAAACGCTCTTTCACTTTCAGCTGTTTATCCAAACGCAGGTTTGCTGTGATATATCAGCATGTTTTCAATTAGCAGAACGCGTGCACGCAACATGTTGCACGTTGTAAACATCACTCACAAAACAAGCTCTTGTCCAGCAATTTGAGCTCTTTCAGTGGCCAATACGACGCTAGGAGCCAATTATTCTTATCAATAAAACGCTCTCTGCTTGGTAAATGTGCGCTTCGGAGAGCAGTTTGTGCACGGTGCAACAACTTGCATCGTTTTCTTTCTTTGGAACAGAAAGCTAATTATAATGGAAGACAGACTTGGGCAGCTTGGCTGCACTCCAGGCCAACAAATGATTTTTCTGGCACAGATGGAAAAGAGAAAAGAGGGAGTGGAGTTCAGACTTCAAACGCCAGCTTTATGGTAAACGATAGGCCAGTTCAAAACTCCTACATTGTGCAATGTCAGACGCCTGGAAACGTCTCCATCTCCCCGTCCTCCCCGTCCTCCCTGTCCTCTTTCCATTATATGACAGCATTCTTCATGCCTTTATTTGCACCTCCTGGCAGCAGGAGCTTTTCTACGTTACAGTTAGGCATGACTAATCCGTCCGACGCAGAAAAACCGCCTGCAGCTTCCAATTTAGACAAATAGCAGCTTCTCATCGCAAGCGTCCCGCACTTTTCCTGGACGTCTCCTGTATCTCCCGTAGCCGTCTGGAGAAGTCCTGAAGCCGAGCACGCAGCCACTTAACGGTCTAAGTGGACACACACTCACACCTCTGCAGTGACTCAGACGTTTCAGTCAACAGGTGTGTCATCCAGCCAGAGAGTCGGCCCATTCGTCCTCCAGCAGGACGGCGAGACAGGCGGAGGTGGACTGAATGTGAAGCAGGAGCAGGGCTGCTCTCCACCTGTGCACCATGTGCTCTTCACCTTGATTTACTAGCAGGCTTGAGGCGCTGCGCCGCTGTTCTGGGCACACACTCCTGAATATATAACCTCAGCTCTCTGAAGCTCCAACCACAAACTCTCTCTGCCCTCCTGCGCCTCAAAGTCTCTGACATCCTCCTTAAATTTACAGGCCTGGAGACGTGCCGGACCAGCCTCCATGCTGTTTAGTGAGCTTCCTGAGAGCATGTGTGTGTGTGTGTGTGTGTGCTTGCAGGCGCTGCTCCTAAAACTAAACGTAATGGAAGCGGTGACAGATGGGTCTGATGTAGGTACGAGTGGGCACACACTCTTAAGGAGGCTGATAAGAGGGGTGAACAGCAGAAGTACTCGCACACAGAGAAAGGACTGATAAGAGCAGCAACAGAAGCTGCAACACAGGAAACAAGCCGTAGAGATAAAATGTGCTGCTCCTGACTAACCCTGGAGTTTCCTGAGATTAACTTTATTCACATACGAGCAATTACGTAACATCTGGCTGGATTACGCAACCCCATTCCCGGAGCTTCTCTATTCATGTGCTTTAATATGAAATCATATTAAAGAGTGGTTTCTCTGCAACAGGAGGGAATGAGGCTGTAACTCTGTAGCCTGCTGAACAGCCTGGTGGTTAGAAGGAAAATCAAAGGCCAAACCATGAAATAAACCTGGGTTTGAAGGCTTTCAGAGTGACAGAAAGCAGGAGAGGTGCTGAAGGTGCCCGAACCCTAAAACATCCCTGCTTTCCCTGGAAATAAATAGAAAGCAAGGCACTTCCAGTGTTTGGTGACAAGGCTCTTTGACTTTGTAGGTAAAAATGATGATGGATTAGTGAGTCTGTTCTGGTCTGAGTTTACCCAGCAGACCCTCAGACATCTCTGATTCAGCGCTGATTTGAAACCTGGCGGGGTCTGAGCTGTGAAATGAATGAAGTGAGCAATAGAAAAGGATTACATTCCTGAGGCACATGTGTTTCATAGACCCCCCAGTTAGGGAGGAAGGGTGAAAGACATTTTGGGCTCACGTTCAAAGCCTGACATTAATCAGAAACAGCCTATTAGGATTATCCTCCATTATTGGATCATTTTATAAACATGCATGAGCCTTTTTCTTCAGCTCACACATCCCAGCTGCGCTCCTGCTGAGCTCCAGCAAAGCATGCCGACACGACCTCGCTTTGTGGAAACGTCACACAGCAGCGGCAGCAAAACGCCTGCACACCTGCAGGATGGGTCACCTTTTCAGCCATTCTGGCTTCACAAGCAGTGTTGTGTCACTGTTTGAGACCTGAGTATGTTCTGTCTCTGCACGCGTCCACCTGTCTCACCACCGCCGCTGCATACCCTCCTACACCGTCTTTAGATAGTATGTGTTTATATTTCCCCACATATGTGTGTGTGTGTGTGTGTGTGTGTGTGTGTGTGCAACCACTCACTGTGCCTCTCTTTCTTCCTCTGTTTCCTCACAGCATGTGATTGCCATCCCGTGGGCGCTGCTGGCAAAACCTGTAACCAAACCACAGGACAATGTCCCTGTAAAGATGGTGTGACTGGTATCACGTGCAACCGCTGTGCTAAAGGCTTCCAGCAGAGCCGCTCGCCCATTGCGCCCTGCATAAGTACGTGGAATGGACCTTTAATAACATCTGCTTAGCTGTAAGACATTGTTGCACACCTTTGAGAGGGAGGAGCACCTCAGAGCATTTGCAGAGATCACACACATGAACCCGGCTCAGAGTGCTGTTAAGACCAGCAGCTCCAACCCCACAAAGTGTCAGACGTATCAGGCGGGTTACGGCCCGCGCTTTGCCTCTTTCTCGCCATTACAGCACAACGCTCACCGTCCTTTTACTTTACCGGTGCTCTGTCATATCTTTCAAATGTTGCCAGCAGGTAAATCTACACGCTCATTGTTTGGGTATGACACAGGTTACATTAGTTATTTGCAGATGTTCACATGCAGAGTGCAGGATTCCTGGCCCACCCGGGAACGTCTGATTGAACGTGATCAAAAAGACTTGATTCTTTCTTCCTCCCTTAAAAACCACCACTGTCACACACCTTTTCCCTCAGTGTTTCCACCTCTTTCTCTGCATGCATCTTTGATTCTTCTCTGTGGTGCTGACTGTTTTCTCTCCCTCCTGCCCACAATCAGCCATCAACAGCCTGTTCTCTTTGGAGATTAGACGGCCATTCTCCATGCATGTTTTTTGTTTTACTGCATCAACTTTCTGCCCAGTACAGAGTGCAGCAGAGAAAGAGGGAGGCCTGAGAGAATCAAGTCTTTTGCATGTCCAATTTGCCAATATTTTCTCTGTTTACTGCTGCTTCAAGACACAAGAAGGATCAAAATTCATTCCTATATATGACACAGAAAAAAAGTCGTTTGGATTAAAAGTAGGGGGTGTAACAGTCCGGCAAAATCATGGTTCAGTTCGCACATTTGTTTTCTTCTTTTTTATCGGTACAGTATGGGAACAAACTATCTACCGTGCAAAGACAACCCTGTTTTACAAAGAAACATTATAAATGTCACCATTTGATGGCAGACCGCCAGGTTGATCCAGATAAATTCAGGGCCAACTTTTGTCTTCAATGAAACTTATGTGAACAAGCAAGAATTTCCACCTGAACAAATGTCACCTGCTGCTTGGCTGGAGGTGGGCAAACAGTTTTTATCTAATTGTGCCAAATTCTATAGGAAAGGAGCAGCGAAGGAGCGACATTGCCTCCTGTATGTCAAGCCCATAACATTGCTTGACATAACAGGAAGACTGCTGCCATCATGTCTTCCAACCATGACGTCTGCTAGCCATAACATCTTTTAGCGATAAAGTCTGCAAGTCACAATGTTTTTTAGCTATAACGTCAGCTCGCAATAACGTCTGCTCGCCATAATGTTTTTTAGCAATAGCATCTGTTAGCCATAACGTCTGCTAGCATTACCGTCTGCTAGCATTACCATCTGCTAGCATTAACGTCTGCTAGCATTACCATCTGCTAGCATTACCATCTGCTAGCATTACCATCTGCTAGCATTACCATCTGCTAGCATTAACGTCTGCTAGCTTGGGTTCCTTACCAGTTTGTGCAAAAACATCTATTAATGAACACGCGTACTGTTACACCCCTATCTAAAAGTGATGTATATGTGATAAATGAAGGTGCAAAGGTTTGTGGGAAGGAACAAAGATGGAGCAGAAACCTGCTCAAGCATGCACAAGTAGGCGTATTTATTTCTAAAGTCTAGAAATTCTGCTCCTGCGTTACATAGCTTTCTGTCTGAGGTGGAGGTTCATCATAACACAGAGGAACTAGTTTACTATTTTGCTTTCATATAGAAAAAAACTGTTTTATTTCAGTGCCTTTATATTTTGTTCCTGGATGTGATTAGGTGCATTTTGATGCAGATGCACACCCTAACAAACCCTTTTTTTCATGTTTTTTCCTGGAGTAGAGATTCCAGTTTCTCCACCTACAACTCCTGCATCCAGCAGCACCGAGGAGCCGTCAGGTGAGAGTCACACTTCCTCTCATCATAGGAGCGTTTTCCTTTCCGCAGAAATGTGCAGGATGTTGTGCAAATGGACATAAATAGATATGAGATTTTTCTCCACTCCTCATTCCAGTATTTTCCCGCTTGAGCACAAACAGACTGCAGGATAAATTGGATCCCACTTGTCTTTCCCCTCCTTATTATGTAGTTCATGAATATTAAATCTATTAGCAGCAACCCTGAGATGTGCCTCCTTTAATCTCTCACACTTTCACAATTAATCATGCTAACTGCGGCACAGTGGGGCGTTGCTATCCGAGAGGGCGCTGGGACCATGCAGTTTGTTTGATTTGATGAAATTTCACTGCGTCTCAGATGCAGTGGAGCACAGATCAATTATCCTTAGCTAAATATTCTATCTTAGTTACTCCTGCATCCAATGATTTCTGTTTAATTGTGGGTTTAAACATGTATTTACTGAGGAGATGTGATGCCCTGCATAAGAGAATGAGCGATCAAAGACTGCCTCTTTCCAAATCACAGATCAGGGGTTAATCATTCCTAAATGGATCCATGTCTCAATCAGTCAATATCTATTTGAGTAATCATGCTATCAGTGCAGCTTTACCAGCTTTAGTGGACTATTGTTGTGGAGATGTTCATGGTGCATAAAACATTTCATATGTTAGTTAATAAGTTTCAGGCTTCAGTGAATTGTGAAGAAGAGGATTTTAAACTGTAACTATCCGTTCATGCGGACCAGAATTGCTTCTGTTTATTTTGTTTTTTAAACTCATGGTGGAAAAACGTGGAGTCATCTGGCTTCCACCGTGTCTCCCCCCGTAAAGCTGCTGGAGGCCCAGCAGCGTACACGTTTGTTGGAGGGGCTCCTGCAGCTGTTGTTGGGGTCCGAGGTCCCGAATGTTCCCTGCACAGCACATGATTGACAGCACGGTCAGGATAACGCTGCTCTCCCACCCTCCTCCACCTCTTTTCTTTTCTGCTTAAGTCTCTTTTCACTCTTTTCCACCTCCTTCGTCTCCCTCTGTTTCACGCTTTGTCTTCAAATAACACTGTGGGTGGTGCTGCTGGGATATGCTTCTCTGCCCCCCATCAGGAATCCGTCCTCGTTTGGGGGGCAGAAAGCGTGATGTGTATGGTATAAATTAATGCAAAGTAAACCAGATAATAAGCCAAATCAGAGAGTTTAGTATATTATCTGAGTTTAATTGTTGTTTTTAACAAACAGTCTATAACTGCAAATACAACCTGCTTTAAGACTAAAATGCCTTTTTTATATGCCATCATTTAGCAGCAGGCTAATGGGAGCATTTAACTGGGCTGAAATGTTATGGGTCTGTCAGGTGCATCACCTCAGTGGACATCCTGAGGGTCTGCATAACTAAATGCAAACCAGGCTGGGGTCCCAGAGGATGCTAACATCAACCACAAGCCTCCTTCAGAGAGAAGTCAAACAGCAAATCCACCTCTGCTTCCAACAGCTATGATATCACCTAGTGGGTGATTGCTAACAGATGTGTGGAGAGAGTGTGGAGTATTAAGCTTTTTCATAGCTTTGCTTCTGATTAAAAAAAGCAGAAAAATTCAAAAGGATCAACAATAAATTTTTAATAAAAGAAATAAAGACTTTTATATCGGAACACCATTAAAAAAGATGTTTAGTTTTCTGATGTAATTTCCAAGCTGTATTAGAAATGTCTGAACAGCAAGGCTCATTTCACTTTACAATGGCTGCAAGAAAATCTGTTAATTATTGCAGCTTCAGTTGTGAAACAAACAAACAGAAGAGGAATAAGAAGAAAATTAAAAAGTTGGGTTATTAGTTTACATGTGTGTTTAAATAGAAATGACTATAAAACAACCATCTTACCTTTAGCAAAAGGAGGACTCCATTCTGCAAACATATATATATATATATATATATATATATATATATATATATATATATGCCATTTTTTTCAGTAACTCTAAAAAAAAGTTGCTGGATTTGTCGTTAGTTGCTTTTAAGAAATAAAGTTGCAAAGGGAGTTACGAAAATTGCAAAATTTAGCAAGAAAATAGTTGACAACCATGCTTGTTAGTTATGCATTCCAAACATTCCGTAGCCTAGCTAGCCTTAATAGCACCCTGCTAGCCTTGCTCTAGTTGAGAGTGAGCATGCTGCCAGTGGTGGGTGAGAAACAGAATAGAGCTGCTAGAGCGGAGCTTCTAGCGGGGTGGGCAGTTACGTTTTACACATTGACTGAGTTTAACAGTATCTATACAGTGACTTGGTATTAGTTTTGGTTACCAGGGCTAGACTGAAATATTCAGGGCTAAAGTCCTGGGAGAAAAAGCTGGCAACGCCCTTCCTGGATGAAATGATCTCTACCTCTCAGTCCTACATCAAACCTAAATAAGCATCTTACCCAACACACTGTTGTTTCATCACTGTGTTGTGGAGAGGGTGTGAAGAATCCTCCATCATTTTCATCAGCTTGTGCAGTTTTCTTTTCTGGGCGATTACCTCCAAGCAGAGAACCAGTTTTCTTGATCAGTTTTTTGATTCTCGTCAAGTTTCCGGTTTTGATGCTGTTGCCACAGCAGATTGCTGCAAATTGGATTGCACTTTTAACAATAGACTTTTTTGGTCCAAATGTTAAACAATCTCGGCTTACATAAGAAGTCTGACCTTTCTTGTAGATGTATTCAGTGTTACTTTAGGTACTTGTATTTCTCCACTACCTCCTCTCCCAGGATGGAAACAGTCCTATGTGTATGTTTACGATTTATATAGTGTGTGTGTATATAAACCAAATGTGTACGTGTATATGGATGTATATCCATATTCACATTGTTGTATATGTACACACAATCAAATGTGTAGGTGTATGTATATATAAACCAAAAGGTATGTCAATGGGTGTTTATTAAGCAGTAACTAAGCCAAAATGTGCATATTGAGCAAATTCACCCAAATTATTATGATGACTGGACAACTGTTCCAGGGCCTTTTAAAGCAAACACCATCCAGTTTCTTTAATGCACTTTGACATCCTCACTACCTGCTTTCTAGCCATCTAGCTGTTTTGAATTGCAATTCGACAGTGGATTCAGCATAACAACTGGAAGACAAAAAGCACTGGATACTGACTCAGTACAGAGGCTGAGTTAAACAGGACATCATCACTATACAGTTGACACACAATAGGGTGCTGTTTTACTCAGTCATATTCTTCTGCAAATTATTTATACATGGTTTAAAAAGTTAATTCAACAACTATAAAAACATATTTTCTTTTTTTGTTTTTTTTTATTGCTAAAAACATTATATTTTATTAGTGAACCAGCAAAACGTGAAGCATGTCTTGTTGCTGTGTATGCAGCAACATTTGTGTTAGTTCCACTAAATCTCACTTCAAGGTCTTCTGTAAATGTGTTAGATTGTTAAATTTATAGAGTGGTTAACTAACAAACATAATTAGCAACATAAACAGATCAATTGTTGTTGTTTGTTTTTAGATTAGCTCACCTATTTAGCTAATTAGATTGAGTGAAAACATCTGTGCTAGCAATAATGTTTTATTGTTATAGTTTTGAATTTATACAATGACTAGCAAACAAGACAAGTAACAAAAATAAATAGCCTTCTGTGTAGACATTTTACTATATTAATTAAACTTATTAAATATGCAGGACTTCTTATTGAATCTGTTTTCTGAGTTAGCTTGGCAGAAAGAAGAAGCCTTCAAAGCTAACTATGCTAACGATAGAGAATAAGCAAGCTCGCCACAGGAATTACACAGAAGATGACTACTGCTAAACCTAATCACTAAAAAACATGTTTTAAAAAAAATATTTTAAGAAAAATAAAGCAAAACAACTAACCCTTGACTCAGGTCATATTATTTATGCTTATGAAATAATGTTTGTTTAAGAGCAAAGCCAGCCAACTATTCTAAAATGAATTTTCTGAGTCTTAACACTAGAATGATGTGCAGCCACACAATTGAAGTTAAATTGTGTACTAATAAAAGATTAGATTAATTTTGCACTTCATTGCTATCAGCACTCAAGGTCAAAAGTAATTTGATCCATTATTTATCAACTTCACATCCATAGGGTGATAATAAGCTACATATGTAGCTACCCACAGTTTTCCTGAGCCAGACTGAAGTAAACACCCAGTGTATAGCTCCAAATCCCAAACAAGTGTTTATACATCAGTTATGCCAACACTGGAGGCAAGCAGGGGATCTAATTTCTATATCTGCAGCTTGAAAAGAAGATTCTGGCTAATTGTATCAAGACCCCTGTAATATCCTGAAATAAATGGTCCTTCTAAGCCTGGGTGCTAATGTCCACATTCCACCTGTTTAACCAGAAACCAAAGTGGGCTTAGGTTACCTGCAGAATTACATGTCGACATCTTAATATTTTACTAGCAGTTGATGGTTAAGTTTTAATGGGTTCATTAACACCTACTGTTTCCAAATATAAACTATGTAGACAGTGTAAGACTGAGAAACTGATTTTATGTTTTGTTTTTTTTGTGCACACTATAATAATAATAATTATAATAATCTTTAAATTATTTTTTATGTTTTTTTTGTCATTTTCTTTATTTTTCATTATTATTTTATCACCTACAGGGATTTCTAGAGTGAGGTCAACAGGAGATAAAACAGCAGGAGCAGAAGCAACCAAAATACTTCCATATTTAACTTTCTTTTGCAACTTTGTTTCTGCTTCATCCTTTTGTAAGAGTCATCACAGCCCCTTCTGACAGGCCAATCTGTGCCTTTCTTTCCACTGTTAGACACACTTGTCTGTTGGATTCATGCTTAGTCTCCCTACCCTGCTCAGCAGGATCACTGCACAGAGCGGGAGTGTCTCTGCAGCCATCGCTCTCTTTGCTTAGACATGATGCACAGAGGAGGCTGAATTTCTGCTGTTATCCTCCTTCTTTCAATGATCTGTGCAGCATTTTCCCCAATGTGGCTGACAGTGCTGTGCTCAAAGAGGAAATGTAACATGATGCAAAAAGCAACCTGCTACTCGGATCATATTATTCTTTTGATAATACTCAAGTTGGATAAGTTGTATCTACAGTATAGAAACTTTTCATAGCAAAAAACTAAAGATGGGCCAAAGAAGTTTCATAAAGATTGTTAGAACTTAAGCTCCAACGAAGGAACAAGTCTTGCAGCTGTCCTAATTGAAGATCATTATCTGTATGTGAAAGTAATTCTCTAATTTCAGGATTTAGTTAGTTTGAATGACTGCTGGGATAGGCTCCAGCCCCCCCGTGACCCATTAGGGACAGAGCGGTAGATAATGGATGGATGGATGGATGGATGGATGGATGGATAGTTATTTGAATGTAGTTTAGTTGAATGCGTTGTCTTGCTACCCATTAAGTTTCATGACAAATGATTTAAATGCAACATGTGTATGCTGTGAAACAAGATAACATGCATGTCAACAATAGTTTGCTGGGAGATATGACGGCTTGTGAGAAGTGCTTTTGTAACTTAGTAGGCAATACTTGGAACAATTGCAATTTGGATAATGTACTGGGTGTGTTTTTTTATTACGAGAATTGTAATGTAATGGTAATTTATTTGATAACTGTAAATAGTTTTGCAGGTATATTGTTGCTAAATTTAATTGTTGTGAAAAAAAATAATTGTATAAATGAGGAAATTATATGCTATGATATATATATATATATATATATATATATATACGGTTGTGTGACTTTGGTATGGTCTCTTTGAATGAGGTTGAGGTCTGTCAAGCCCCGACCCCTAGGTAGGTTTACAATAAATGTCAACATATCATATTTACAAATTTTATTACCCAGAAGCCCACTACCTTATTTGGCAGACCCACAGGAAATACTGTGATGTAATAGATGAAAAGAAGAAAAAGAACAAAAAAATGTAATAGAGAATAGAGAAAATTAAACAAATTAAAAAATATGATAAAAAATAATATAAGAAAAATGTGCAGCATTAGAATACAATAAATTGACATTTTCTGCATTCCTAAACACTAAAACATGCACAAAAACATGTATTTAGGGGCTACAAACGTACAATTTGCATGGTTAAAACCCCTTCACTGAGAGGCAGGTAACACTTTCACATTAGATGGTAACAGTGTTGACACTATGAAAGCTTATATTTTATAAATTAACATGTTTACTGTCATCTTTAATCCTAGTTAATATTTCAGTGTTTCTATATAACGTGTTTCCATACACATAATCATCTTATTGCACTTTAACTCTCCATCGTTAAATTTCTCTCTTTCAATTGAAATTCTTGCTTAATGCATTAAAGCACTGAGCAGAAGAAGATACCAAGCTTTTTTTGTGTCAATACGAAAGATGAGCAGCAACACTGCCATCAACGTTTTGAATCAGTTACATCATTTCCGATGTCCGATTGGGCCATAAAAAGATTTTCCCGGCAGCAGAGATTTGATGCAGGCTTCAAAACAAAGTTGCAAACATGTCTTTCTTATTGGACGAAAACAGGCTTCTGCACTTCCATTTCAAACATCCCTTCTCTACAAAAACAAAAGCAAAAAAAAAAGGTACCTTGGTAATCAATTTTGAGAAATGTTTTAAATATGCAAAGTTTGGTGTCATAAAATAAACAAAAAATAAAATATTAACATAATTAATCATATTTACCTCAGGAGCTCCACTATTTATTTGTTGCTTATTGTGTGAAGCTATAGGCATAAAAGTGAACCTATGCTTTCACATATGGATTTAACAACTCAATAAATGTTTTACTAAACTAATTATTTATTCAATCAGTCTCTCCTGCTACTTTGTAAATTCTTGTTTAAAATGACCTTGCTAATGACCTTGTCCGTGACTTAAGACACAAATATATGATAATTTATTTGATTTAGAATCAATCATTAAATAAATGAAATGCAACCATTTAGAACCATGAAATAAAACTAGAGGAGTTGGAAAGTGGACTAATTAGGTTGGAGCAGGATTTTCCATTGCAACACATTGAACCAAGCCACGTATGAAATAACAATTCAACTCACTCCCCCTCTAATCCATTTTTGTGTCCACTGAGTCCCACAAAGAAGTAAAAGCTTTGCCTTAAAAGCTTTAGCAAGATGATTCAATAAAACTGAAGCACAGAGGCAAATACATTGAAATCAAATTTCTTTCTCTACTGATCACGTAGCAAAGCCACAAAGCCAGGAAAAGCAGGAAAAAATGACAGCCACAGCTGTGTACAAGTATAGCAGGATTCTGAGAACAAACTGTAGAGGTCAATCTTTTATAAGTTAGACAGGTTTTCAGGTGGACAATAAGTTACATATAACTTCAAGTTGCTGTGACTTTTTTCACAATTGTTTTCAAATTTCTAACCTAAAATGTGATGGTGCTAATTTGAAAGCCAAATAGATGACAGGGAAACAGACTCTAAATAATGTCTCAGCGCTCACTGATGGGTAACATGATGTAAAAATGTCTACTGCGTATATTATTACATCATAATACTACAATGAGGAACATAGAGTACAGGACATTGTTCAAATTTCTTTTTATTGTTTATTCTTTATTCACACACAC
The DNA here is from genome assembly GCA_037177335.1 of Kiunga ballochi. Classification (NCBI taxonomy): domain Eukaryota; kingdom Metazoa; phylum Chordata; class Actinopteri; order Atheriniformes; family Pseudomugilidae; genus Kiunga; species Kiunga ballochi. The sequence goes on from JBAMIG010000004.1 coordinate 2,891,707, forward strand.
TCATATTTACAAGTTTTCCAGCATTGGATATACAGTCAAGCTATTGTCCATGTGTGAATCTGACCCCCTTGGAAGCTTTTCTAAAGCTTTTTGTAGGGGGTCCATGAGTAGAGTGACTGAACAAGCCCAACTAGGTGCGGAGAAGATCACAAAACTATCA
>JBAMIG010000004.1:2999411-3009648 GCA_037177335.1 Kiunga ballochi
CATCACCACCTCCATCACCTCATCACCTCCATCACCACCTCCATCACCTCATCACCTCCATCACCACCTCCATCATCTCCTCCATCACCTCCATCACCACCACCACCTCCATCACCTCCATCACCTCCATCACCACCTCCATCATCTCCTCCATCACCTCCATCACCACCACCACCTCCATCAGCTCCATGCGCTCCTTGTGCTCCTTCTTGTGACTGGGTCCATGTAAAGACCTTATTTCTCTTAGTGCTGCTGGCATGGTATGGATGGTATGATGGAGATAAAAGATAATCCATGCAACTTTTGTCTCTCTATTTTTATGATTAGGTCATGCAGCTTTAAACCAAAGTTACTGAGGTTATTTGGGTCTCTGAGTTCGTATGAGGTCAGAAGAGTGTCCCAAATAAAATCCCCATTTTGGACGATGAAGCAGCTAAACATCAGGAATGTTTAGCTAGCTCCTTTCCATGTTTTCATGTGTGACCAACGAGACTCCAGTGGAAGTAAATGGCCGTTAATTAGATCTGGGATCTGCCACATTACCGATGTGAGCTCAAGTATGGGGAATGATTACTGGTTATTATGGTTTTAAAAAGGAAACATTTTGTGCTGATTTAATGAGTCAGAGAGAAAAAATAAACCTGGTTATATTTTACTGACCTTTTTAGCAAAGGTGAATATTTTCTCACAGCAAATTCAAATTCTGGCTTTAAATGTGGAGGAAATGTTCCTGCATCTGTTGCTGCTTTCCTTCCTGTTAACACACATCAGGGGGAGTGTGTTCTCACACACACAGGATTGTTTCTCCCACCCGGTGTCGTGTTGAAATGAGTGCCTATTGCTGCAAAGTGTTTTTTGTTCTGGCTCTGCGTTCAGAAGTGATGCATCCTTTCTGGTTTTTTTAGACCAACCAGTTCAAAGTGCTGGTTTATGGGGACAGGGGAGCTCCCTGAGGGACTGGTACTGGTTCTGCTGTACTGGTCTTTGTTCACACTGGTCTTGTTTTGTCCACTTTAAACAAACCCTAACAGACGGTCCGGTTCGTTTGGAGCAGTGTGAATGCCATGGCAACGGGATAAAAACACACAGCCACGGTTTTGAACGTGCACCGTGGCTCAGAGAGTCGGTTAAACTTGCTCTCACCTGGTTTGTCTATTTGGGTTTCAAGTTGGTTCTGATTTGGTTTCAGCTGGGGCCCAACAGGAACCATGTAGCCTGTCCCTGTATGGATGTTCATTTGGGGCCCATCAGGATGGAAGTTGGTCTATAAGGGTAAGCATGGGCCTGAAATGAGCTAATTCCTGTGTGCTTTCAGTAACATGGGAGTCATTTGTGAAGCCCATATGGGCCAGCTGACACCGTTTACAGATGAGGCCACTGTTTAAACTGCAAACAAACCCACGTGGACCTTTATTTATCTGGAGCCCACATTTAAAGAGACCCACGTGGAAATGCTGGCTGTGAAGATGAGAGTGAAGATAAGAGCGGCTGGAGAGAGATCGCAGCACAGGAAAGATGCAAGATGAGGCCCAGTTAGCCGCTGATTGGCATGGCATCACTGAGGAAATGAGCAAAAGTGCTGTGTCATGCTTCTTTTTCTCAAACATTTATGGGTTTTGTGAGGCAGAAATAATGTCTGCACCTGAAACCACTTCTTTAGTCAACAAGCTGCAACAGGAAACATTTTATGGCACTTCAGTTTGTGCTGTTTGCACGAGTGATGATGGAGATGTTTACTGTGGCGGGAACAATAAACAGTTCAGAGTACATTGGCAAGTTTTTTGTCCAACTGTTTGGATGTTTGTGGGCAAATTGTATCAGTTCCTTTGCATCATAAAAGTGCAAGATTGCTGCAAACTGTCATAGCAGCGTGTCTCCGCTCTGAACACATTGGTGTCCATGTTTTCCTTTGCCAGGGTTCTTCAGGTCCATATCACATTTTCCCACCTCGTTTTAGTCCTCTGCTCTTTGGGTCGGCTCCGTCTTGCTCTCTGCATCGCCGGTTTCATAAAAACAGTCTGGCTTCGTTGAAAATGCACCAACCAAACCTGCAGCGTGACGAGTGGAGCCAGATAGAAGGAGTCCTCACTGCTGCTTCAAGACCAAGATCATTGTTCAACTCATCAAGTCGCTTCATGCATTTTATGCCACAAAAAAGTGCAAAAATATATTGAAAAATATTGTAAAGATAGTAAAAAGGAAAATAAAGATAGTTTTAGGAAGGCTAACCAATAAATCCCAGTAAAAGCCACCATGTAGCACACCGGCTGCAACTCTTATCCAGTAGCAGCTCTTTTTTCTTTCTGCCTGTTTTTGATGTTTGCTGTCTTGTTGCCATTGGAACGACCCCTTCAGGGACTAATAAATGGTTTCCAATCTGTTTTAACATTGTCTAAATGAACACGGGCCGTACCGGGTAGGAGAAGCTTACATTCCCTCAGAATGTACATTTCCCATGAGCCTTTGCACTGTTGTTGTTTGTGCATCTGAAAGTGGAGAAAAGCCATCATGTTTACAAAAGCAGCTTCATCTGGGTTTCCTCATGTTTGCTTGTGGACTTGGTCCCACATTTCAGGCGGCGCTGCAGTTTTCTGGCTGTCCATCAAGTTTGTTTTTCAGCTTTAGTGAAACGAGGCAGTCTTCATGCAGCTCATGATGGATGCCCATGTAGAAAGCCTGAAGGTCCAGCAGTGTAATGAAGGACTGAATGAAAGATTTCCACTCGTGACATTGTTGTCCTGCTGTGAAACAAACATGGGTTTTCTGCTACAGACTCAAAGCTCCAGTCCATGTGATGCTTGCTGGGATGTTTGCTTTTGGCTAATACATGTTTCTTTGTAAATAAAACAATCCCTCAGAGTATGTTGTTTAGTGATGCTGGAGACGTCCTCCTTCATCACAGGTCTTCAAACATTCAGGCATTATTGAATCAACACTGCTCCCTGCTACAATAATGAGTTTTTACGTTGAGGGGTAATTGCAGCAGGAGGTCTCCTGATAAAAAAACACTAAAAAATCAATAAGTTTTACGTTTCACGTCCTTTTTCACCTTCAGCAATTCAGGCAATTTGCAAGTAAACAGAGCAATAAAGCTGCATGGGAAGATGAGGCCTCTGAATGGAAGCTTAGCCTGCCAGTATCATGTGACTTGTTCCATTTAAAATGGGAAAAACCATCATTTCCATCAGGATTTAAATTGATTTTAATCAAGAGAAACTTATGGATGACTGAGTTGATTTTATACAGTATGACAATTTCAAGCCTCTGATCTGAGAAATGACATTGATGGAGTGTTTTAGGTAAATGCACTAAGCTAACAAAGTGCTATTTTTGCTTTTCCATTTTTATTGCTAAGAAAGATAAAGAGACGAAATAAGAAGAAAATATTTGCATGTGTCTTATAAAACTATGTGATTAATTTGCTGATCTAGGAATGTAAGATAGGAATTTAGTCACCTGGGGACTGTCGGGGTTTAAATGTGGTCCAGTGGGTAATCTGCCAGTGGTTGCCAGCTAGGTTCTCCAGATGCCAGTAACAACTCTGTTGACCACCCGGAGTGATTTTTACTGGTTGGAGAGAGCTCAGAGGAGAGATGGGAAGTTTAGTAGTGTGGCTTTAAAATCTAAAGAGTTTTTAGCGCTATACGTCACGATGATCAGACGTAGCTCATCTGTTTCTGTAGCACATTAAAATGCAACATGTGGTTGATCAAAGTAGGCCTGTCGCAATAATCAATACATCCATTAGTTATACAATAAGAAAAAGTGTGTGGAATTGGTTCTACAGTCACAATCATTTTTGTTTCTCTGTCTCAAAGACTGGATGCCAACTGGTTTCTCTGTGGTGCATGAGTGTGAAATAGACCAATTCATTGCCCACAATGCGTCACTAATTTGTAGTCAAGTCCATGAGTACCAGCAAGCCCTGAGTAAGCCAGAGAAACTCAGGATTTAGGAGGTAAAAAGTCATTTTGTTCTCCTGAGCCTGGATGGTGGCGGCTTGCTCCCAGTCCATCAGGTTTACATAGAAGCATAGATATTACCCTAAAACCCTGATGAGCCTAAACTAGCCTGCACATCAAGCTATATGGTTTTTAGAAATGAATGTTTGTTGTTCTTTGAAAGAGAGAACTTGGTATTCTCACATTTTATTAGTTGAAAATGTTCTCAAAGTGATGCAATTAATCGCTCGGTGCAATAATATCGTTTATCGCGATCATTTCTGAGACAATTAATCGCAATGCAAAATTTGTTATGGTGACAGACCGAAGTATGAGCTAAACACAGGACACAATTATTCAATATAAACACTAAAAACAAAGAAAAATGATCAAATCAGAGGAGAAGTTGTGTCAAACTCACACATTTACAACCATCAACTCATTCCATCCAGGGCGTCACGGCCATGATGAAGAGCAGTCTCACCACATCAGATGTTTGTATTTACCTTAATATGTTTGTATTTGTGCAACGAGTGGCTGTTTTTACTGCTCCAGTGCGACATCACTACGAGATGCCGAGCGAGTCGCTAATCTTAATCTGGTTTCTGGCGATAATCCCAGTGCTGTATGAGAGAACGTGCACGTTACATTCAGTTTGAAATAAAACATGAAGGTTAAAACGTGACGTTCACAGACCAGTACTTTCCCCTCCAGGACTACTCTTTATTTAAAATAACCTTGAGAGAAATAAAGCAGAGAGGAACTTAATGTGTCCACATTTGATCTCATGAGATCAGAGAAGCTCTCAGAAACACCAGCTACACTCGGCTCCATTGCCCAAAGATAAATGACACTTAATGAATTTCTATGTAAATGAGTCCTGGCAGCGTCTTCCGCCTAAACTTCCTGCTTTACGCGTTAACTGCTAACAGCTTGTGTTAACTAAGTGAAGCAGTCGACAGTGCAGAGTATGAAGACGTTGTAAGGATCTGTTTTAAGCGCTTTGACCGTGGAAAAACCTTTTTATCACAGTTCATCTGGAAGCCTATGCATACATTTAGCTTCCAAACTGCTCCGTTCTGTCTGATTTTAGCATGCTGAGCTAATATTTGAGGCATGATGTAACTAGGTGTAAAATCCCCAGGGATGTTTGAATTACCACGGCTTTGTTGTTCTTATGCGTTTCTTTTAATATGAGGGTGCAGCACGGATGCCGTGGCAGCTGCTGATGCAACATGGTGCCTCCTTATAGCAGATCAAAACAGAAGCAGATGAACGGCACATGGTGAGGAGATGGAGGGAGACAAAAGTAACATGGAGAAAAGAGGTGAATCTAAGCTAAGACCTGTTTACGTCTCCCTGTTCTGCCTTTCTTTCATTTAGCTGCTTGCAGGCAGCTCAGCTGCAGATTGTTCCTCCTCTCACAGTTTTCTAACTTTAGGGGCTAAAAGATTTCGTCCTCTGCTTCTGTTGCAGCTGTAAACACAGAAACAACAAGTTGTGTTTGTAGCAGAGACCGAACTCTGAAGCTAACTAAAAATGACAAAAGAAGTGGCGTCGTTGTTTTCCTGATACGTTTGTTTGGCACAACTTGGAACAGATCTCGTGGCTATGACATCATCAAACCGCGCCGGGAGCATCAGGAGCTTGGTGGACTTGTCAGAGTGGACTTTGTTGCTGCTACTTCTCTCAGACTGTGCATGGCTGTGTTTATTCTCTGCAGATGCTCAAACAGTCCCTCAGACATGCTAAAGCCCATTAACCGCTTCAGATCATGATGAAGCCAGCTCCTCTGCCTCGTCTGTCGCTGCATCAGCACCACATTGTCTATGCTGGATTTTGTTGCTTTGGCAAAAAACATAAGCTTCGAGTTTTGATAAGAAACTAAATTTAAAGGAGAAAAATCTTTAATTTTTGTTTTCTTAGAGATGCTACTGGGACATTATGCCTCATAGGCCAATGCATTATGTCAGCATAAGCTGATACAGGTGATTAAACCTGCTGGTCAATGCGGCACCTGTATAGACATCATAAATATGTTGATGTGAGCAACAGTTCAGGTCATATAGTTTTTAGCTTGTTTTAGTTCATATTAACCAGCATTATGATGTTGATGGTCTGTGTAAAGTACGTGTTACTTATAGCCTGAAAACTAACAGATGATTATCTCTGGATTAACTCTGGAAAAGCCCAAACTGGGCACTAGTGACTGCTCTGAACTCCTCCTCCCGATCACGGGATCATCGAGCCCTTTAACCTGAATAAAAGTATAATGAACACAGACGGTTGGGCTCGATGGGGCTTTTTAATCAAATCAGCTCCAAGCATGAATCACTCAGCTCATCAGTACCGCCGGCTCTGATGAGCTGTTGGATAGAAGCTGTAACTAAAATAAAATCTATTTTGCAGATCAGAACCACAGAAGCTTCTACTGTAGCCGTCTGCTCTCATCAGCAGGCGGCTGTTTCATCCCAGTAGGTGGAAAAGGGAGTGATGCGTCTGGAGAAATCTATATCGGAGAAGAGTGCTGCAAGGGGAGAGCTAGAGACAGGGGTTAGGGGACATTATGTCCTCTGTGGGACAGAGCAGTTTTATTGTTGTAGGAATGCACACCAGTTCATTTTCCTTATCCCAGTAATGCCACTGGGTTGAGCTTGTTGATGTGCGGCTGTAAGTGGGAACATGGAAGGTCCCGACAAAAACAAGATGAGGGTAAAAAAAAAAGCTAAATGATCCCTGAATCCATGCATTTCTGTGACATATTCCACCTCGCAGGACTTTTTCCTTGAAAAAATGCGTTTACTCCTGTAGCATCATCTCTCTTTGCTGTTCCCTATTTCCACCTAGCTAACACCTCCCTCAGCTTGCATCTGTTCATGTCATGAAGAGGGATTTGGGGTGTGAGATTGAGAGTCTGGCAGCATGTCGACCCAGAACTCTGGGGATATGTGTGTGAAATAATGATAGTAGTTATGCAAGACGTATGACTTTCTGGTTTCAAAATGCTCCAACTTGATTCAAGGAAAAAAAAAAGTGGGTCGTCTTAATAAACAGGATCCCATTCTGCTGAGGGTCCACTCTGTCGGTCTGCAGGGGGTTTGGTCACGGATCTGCAAAATTAAGCTGTCAAAGCAGATAAATGATGTTTTTAAATGCTTTTAACATGTAAATGATGCATTTATTGTGAGTATAAAGTATGCTGCATTCGCTGCAACGTTAGCAAGGTTAGCTCCTACCTTCCCTTTTTGCCACCTAGACACTTTAAAATAACCCACTTCCTGTTGTGCCCTTTGCGACCTTTATGACCTTCATGACCCCACCCTGCGTTCCCGCTGTGTTTCTGTCATCCATTTTTCTGAGATGAGTTTTGAACATTGATGACCTGTGATTGAATCAACGGATTGCATCACGATGGATTGATTGAACAGGAAATCAACCCGCCAGGTCAGAGAAATACACAGTTCTCCATGTTTCCTTTAGTCCCACGGTGGCGCTTTAGTCCAAACCCCGTAAGCATCTTTGCTCTTATTTTGTTAGTAAACAAAAAGAACTTCCTCTCCAGTGACCTTTGGGACGACACTGCGCGCCTTTATTGTGTGACTTTATTCAGGGTTCTGTGACATAGCGACATGTTGCCAGTGATTAATTACACATCAGAGATTAAACAAGCTATTTTAATTACATCATGTGATAATGTCATCTTTGTGTTTCCTTGGAAACGAGAGGTTGTGCCTCCTGGCCGGTCCAGCTATTAATCACAGTGGCCTTTTCTCCTGCGTAGAAGTGTGTGTGATGGCAGATGCACTTCCTTTGTTCTGTACCTCGGGTTTAACCACATTTAAAGGCTAACTCATGTGTTCTGTGTCTGCTTGGATGGCAGTGTTTATGGAGCTTGTGTTTAAAGACGCACCAACAAATCTGTGTGACTGGCAGCATCTGTGAGGCTCCTATTTTTTCTGTTGCATTCAGGGTATCACCACAGCCTCCCCTCCTCCCCCTACACCTCCACCGCTGGGCCGGATGCTCAGAAGCTACCTCCGTCTGGCCGCCTGTCCTCTGAGCACCTGAACCATAGTAGCTCCACCAGGATCCTCCTCCTGCTGTGCAACACGGCCGGATCTGGCCAACAAGCTCTCAGGTGGGAAAGTTTGACGTTGTCTTCAGCTTCCTCAACTTTGAGGCCTTTATATTAGGAGACTTAAAGCTCTGAAGCAGAGCAGGTTGAAAATGAAAATCATTGCATCACAAGAGGTTAAAACGTGACGCACTGTGATCCTTTAGTCGTTGTAATGCTCTATGAGCTACGGCCTGACTGGCCATAGATGCTACAAGGCGACCAGAAGAAGGTCAGACTATGGAGCCGGAGTGTGTGAATATAAACCGTACCCAACAAAAAGGTAAATGATATGATTCATATTCTATTAGAATAAATAAAATAAACACATATGCAATAATAGCAAATAATTATATATGTGTATATAATGAGAGATCAGGTAATAACAGCCAGGTATTAAAAGGAAAAGTCAATCAATGATGAATAACTCTGTGTTCCAGTTCCTATCCTGCATCCGAGTGTTCAATAGTTCATTTCATGTTCCAGTTGTGCAAATAGATCCGTAGGAGAGGAAGAAGAACCATCCCAAACTGCACTGATGGAACCAGAGTTAAAATGTACCCTAAGAATGAGGTCAGCTGACTAAATCCTGCGTGACCTGATGGTGCAGCCTTAGTCTGGGACGATGATGTAAGGACTCACGGGGCTCAGATTGGGAAGGACTGGTTCAGGCAGCAGGAGACGTCATTTTCACTCGTAGCCTGGCCGTCAAACCACAGAGTCCAAACCCGATTAAGCATGGTTGGAATGTGCTGGAGAAGCTTTGCATCAGGGTCAAAGTCTCCCTTTAGAAGAAAGTCACTGCAACCCTGGGTGGAAATAAATGTGACATTACAGAAGCGTATGGAAACAAAGCCACGGTGAAAGCTGCCGTACTGAAGGTCAGTCTGCAGAAAACCAACAGCCTGGATCTTCTTTTAGACACTCAGAGTATCTGCTGAACACATCCACACCAGCATCCACAGGTTTACCTATAGACAGACCAATACATTCAGATTTATTGGTTGTCATCTTGCTCTAACGAGAATTGGCAGCATCATTATGTTGCTTAGCAACCAGAACATGATGTGCATTTGCTGCTTCCTCATTGGTGAGAAAAACATGTTCAGTAGTGACAAGCTACTGGAGACATGTAGGATGAGAGTCCACATGCAGAAAGGGTGTGTGACAACCTGCACAGGAGGGAAATAACCGTGTTGAACCAGGAGCACACACTCGTGCACGCTCGTGCACGCTCATTCACTCCCACGGGGTGCAGACGGGAACTGAGTTGCAGACTTTCTAAAGGATGAATGTCAGGATTTGACATTTGAAACCTCATTTGTTCACAAACTATAACTGGCTGTTAGTCAGCTGTGTGTGTGTGTGTCTGTCTCACTGTGTGTGTGTGTGTCTCTGTCTGTCTGTCTGTGTGTGTGTGTGTGTGTGTCTGTCTCACTGTGTGTGTGTGTGTCTCTGTCTGCGTGTGTCTGTGTGTGTGTGTGTGTGTGTGTGTCTGTCTCACTGTGTGTGTGTGTCTCTGTCTGCGTCTGTCTGTATCTGTGTGTGTGTGTGTGTGTGTGGTGTGTGGAGCCGTTATTCCAGATGTTGCAGGAGTTTAGGGTTCAGCAGAAAATGCAGTAAAGCCTCAGCGTTGAGTTGTTTAGTAGACACGCTGACAGAAAGGAGCGAATGAAAACGCTGATGCAGAAACGGGCAAATAAAAAGCAGCTGAAGAAGATGCAGGAGGAGTCCAGAAGCGCAGAAATCTGCACGACTTGAAACGAGATTTTAGTGGTGGATTATCGCTTTGAACGGGGGTCACAACGCAGAAATGAACCCTGAACTCATCGCTGCAGGGGGTCACGACGCAGAGATGAACCCTGAACTCATCGCTGCAGGGGGTCACGACGCAGAGATGAACCCTGAACTCATCGCTGCAGGGGGTCACGACGCAGAGATGAACCCTGAACTCACCACTGCGGAGGTCACTACACAGAGATGAACCCTGAACCCATCACTGCAGGGGGTCACGACGCAGAGATGAACCCTGAACTCATCACTGCAGGGGGTTACGACACAGAGATGAACCCTGAACCCATCACTGCAGGGGGTCACGACGCAGAGATGAACCCTGAACTCATCACTGTAGGGGGTCACGACGCAGAAATGAACCCTGAACTCATCTCTGCGGGGGGTCACG
>JBAMIG010000004.1:3033694-3044681 GCA_037177335.1 Kiunga ballochi
AGATGGTGCGGCTGCAGGCTAACAGATAGCAGATGGTGCGGCTGCAGGCTAACAGATAGCAGATAGTGCGGCTGCAGACTAACAGATAGCAGATAGTGCGGCTGCAGACTAACAGATAGCAGATAGTGCGGCTGCAGGCTAACAGATAGCTGATAGTGCGGCTGCAGGCTAACAGATAGCAGATGGTGCGGCTGCAGGCTAACAGATAGCAGATGGTGCGGCTGCAGGCTAACAGATAGCAGATAGTGCGGCTGCAGGCTAACAGATAGCAGATAGTGTGGCTGCAGGCTAACAGAGTTATGTCCAGGATTACACCAGCAATTGTTGACATATGAGTCCCAAACTTTTACTTTTTCCACTTGGATTAAAATGTTAGAGTAACTGAATACATTTAAGTCTGACATGAGAAGAGTGAAGGCTTTTATGAGTTTGGTGTTTTGTTTTTTTGTGTGTATCAGACTCCACTTTAGTCAGAATACAAATTCATGCTATATACGTTTTAACAGGCTATAAATGCTACAGCAGAGTTATAAATATTCCCATGTTAACATCATTCACATTTCTGGAAGCTTCCCTCCCACTGCTGAACTGAATACATAGAAATAACATATTCTGTTTATATTTTACAGGACTGTTTATTGTAAACACATAAGTGTTGAATCTCAAAAAATGTTTAAATAAACAGAATTTTTTAGAAAAATATTATTTTGTGTAAATTTCAATATTTATAACAAAAACATAATTTGATAAAGATCTCATGGTGACTCGGCTGAGACTTAAAACTCAGTGTTGAGGACTTGTACTTGACTCGGGACTTGGTACTTGTGACTTGCTACACAATGCTTTTGTCCCACCTCTGGTAAATGCCTGGTGCTGACCCGCCGGGTCCGCGTCTCTGCAGATGTTTTTTTGTTTGAGGTAACTGCAGCTGCATGCTCCTGCTCCAGTATCATGATATAACCATGTTTTATGTAAACATTGCTCCTCTCCAGCAGTGAAACGAAGCATGAGCACTCATTCTCTGTTCCCGCCTTGTCATGCAGCGTACTGCAGGAATTCAGTGGATGGTCAGTGGTACGGCTACGATGACAGTAGCGTGGACTCGGTGCCAGAGGAGGAAGTGTGCACAAGAGGAGCTTACATCCTTTTCTACCAGAGACGCAACACCATCCCTCCATGGTCGGCCAGCAGCTCCATTCGTGGTACGTCACAAACTGAGACGCAAACTCGATTTTATGAACATTTTTATGCAGAACCTCATTTTTACAAACACATTCAGAATTTTAATCTTGGAATTAAAATGTATGCTTGTAGAAATTCTTTTAATAACCTTTATAAAGGGATGGCTCTTCTGTGTGTGTATAAAATACTTTGCTGGGATTTGATCCTCTCGGTTGCATAAAGGCACGACATCCTGGTGAAAGCCAAACCATACTTTCTTCATTTCCTTTACTCTGCATTGTCTTGTGTTAGTCTTTCTGTGACATGAAAGATGTTTGCACAGATGTCTTGTTCAGCCTGTAGGTGCACTTAAAGCAGACAGTTTGATGCTGCACCAGAAACAGGTGAAGCTTTTTGCCATATTCTACCGAGTGTTTCTGTAGGCCTCTGACTGGCTGCTGAACTTGCTGGAAGATGACTCTAGTAAGTAATATAGTAACATTTATTTATGTAGAACCTTTCACAGATTAAAATCAGAAAGTGCAATAAAATTATATATAAAAACAATTTAAATAAAATCAAAGCACAAATAAAACAAGATGGAAACTAAAAACTAAAAACATCAACCAGTTCAACTAAAAGCTTCTCTGAATAAAAATGCCTTCAGCTGCTTTTTAAGTCTCTCTAAGAGACAGAGGCAGGGCGTCCCACAGTCTGGGAGGACAGGTCTCTTCGCGTCTCGTACCTGGTCTTAGGGACCTTCAGGAGGTTCAGGTCTGAGGACCGGAGGGAGCGGCCAGGAGATTAAATAGTTAAAATGTCTGTGATATATTAGGGGCCTGTCCATTTACTGCTCTAAAAGTCAATACTAAAAAATCAATTCTGAATTTGACAGGTAGCCAGTGTTAGGAGGATAAACCCGGTGTGATGTGATCCTTTCTGTTCCTGTTAAAAGCCTCGCTGCAGCACTCTGCACAATGTGAAGACATGTAAGAGCAGATTTGTTAAAACAAGTAAAAACTGAAATGCAATGATCTAAACAAGAAGAAATAAAAGCATGAATAACTATTTCCAAATCTGTCTTTGACATTAATTTGAGTTTTGATATGTTTCAAAGTTGACAAAAGCAGTTTTTTTATCAGTTGTTATGACGGACATTCAAAAGACATTTTTCAAACATAACTCTTGGCGTGAGATTTCACAAAGAAGTTATGAGAGCCAAGATATGCATTTATCCTCAGGATTTACTCATCAGGGGCCAGAACAAGAGTTTCCGTTTTGTCTGCATTCAATTGAAGATCGTTTTTAGCTAGCCAGTTCTTCATAAATGACGTTCAGCCTGTCAAACTCAGACTCTTTAAATTAACAATACAACTGAATGTCATCAGCAGAGAAATGATATGATACATTTTTAAAATGTCTTATAATCTGACCAAGAAGGCTGAGATACATAAGGAACAGCAGTGGACCTAGCACAGAGCCCTGAGGGACTCCACAAAACAACAGAGACAAATCAGACATTATATTATATAGAAAGTCTGTGAAATATGAAGAGAACCACTTTAGTTCTGTTCCAGACCATCCAAAATCCTCCTGTGGCCGTGCAACAATGTATTGTGGGCTGCAGTGTCAAAAGCTGAGCTTAAATCCAATAAAATCAACACAGTATACTGTCCAGAGTCTGCCGCCATTAAATTATCATTTCATGCCTTCAGAAGGAATGTTTTTAATAGACTGCATTTCCAGAAACCTGATTGAAACTTATCCAGCAAATAATCAGTCAGCTGTCCTGCTACCGCCCCCTTCAGGACTCAAAGGACATTTTAGACATTGGTCTGTAGCTTTTAGGCTCACACTGATCCAGATTGGACTTCTTCAGAACGGGGCTAAGAACAGCTTGGGACAGTACCAGTTAGAAGAGACGTATTAATTACTGAAACAACATGAGGAGCCAACAGATCAAATGCCTTCAGAAACAAAGAAGTTGTTGTAGAGGACATGATGATTCACGGGGTTAAAGGAAGTCCCAGAACATCCAGCCTTTTATCACATGGCCTGATGTTGTCCACCTTAAAAACAAACCATGTAAAAATCTATCACAGTCATTCTTTGTGTACACGGGAATTTGTGGTGCAGAAGGAGCGAGTATCAAACATTATTTTTGGGGTCTTTTTGTTGAAGGTCGTGAAAATATTTAGATCTGGTTTCTCAGTCATTTAGTGTCATAATCAGTTCTTTCAAGTGCAGTTTATGAACTTCAAGATGAGTGGATTTCCACAAGTGTTCCACTTTTCGACACTTTACTCTGAAGGATAAAAGCTACACATTTATCCAAGGACAGACATTTTTAGAAGAAACTTTTAGAGGAGCCGCTACTTTAACCCAAACTGTAACATATGAGCAAACGATTCTTTTACAACTGATTCCATCTATTTTCTCCACATCGCTGGATCCCAGAGAGAGTGCTGCTTTGTCCTATTCACTCATTAACACACACATTCATGTAGTTGTGTCTCCATTATGTCACCAACACACCACTCTGCACACAGGAAGCGGTGTCAGTCCGACTTGCCCGAGGACACAGTTACTGAAAGAGATGGAAAACACTTTCTAATTGGTAAATAAAACCAAACCCCTAATGGGAACACTATGTAATCATTTTGTACTCCTAAGCATGACCCAAAAAAGCCTGTTTCTGTATGCAGAGCATTATGGTCTGGCTGCTGTGTTGAGCTGAGTAAATCTGCTTTATGAAGAGGAACTTCTCGTTGTACCTGTATCCTACGGCCACCGCGCACAACCCTGCTCTGCTTTGCATTCCTGTCATATGCACGTTTTCCACACGTGGAACACGCCACCACACGTTTGTATTGTGATTCACATGTAGACATGAACACCTCCCAGGAGTTTGATTTCCTGTTGAATTTTTAGTTCTGATAGGAGTTTCTTTGTGCTTTGGACCTGGGTATTGATCTCACAGAGGAGGCTTGTTACAGCAGCTAGAATCAGATTTGTTTCAGAATTTCCAAGCAAAACTTTCAAAAACTGAAGCAAAAGAAATAATTGCAAAAGCAAAAATGATCAATCGTGCAAACAATTAGTTTTATTTTGTCAAATTGAGTAGTTTTCTTTGTAGTTTCCTCTTTCTCTCTTATTTGGATGTGTTTCAGTTTTTGGTTTTGATTCCTGATTGTTTGGTTTCAGTTCTAAACTAAACCTTTTGTGGGCGGGCTCTTCTGGGGGGGCATTCTGATTGGCTGGTGAGTTTTTGAGTGACAGCCCCGGTTCTGTGGAAGCATCGGAGAAAGAAAGAGAAGAGAGGAAGAGGAAACTGCAAGCAAAAATACTCAATTTAACAAAATAAAACACTGATAGTTTACACAATGATGGATCATTTTAGGGTTTGAGATTCTTTATTTTGTCTGAATTTGAGACATTTTTGCTGCAAAATTCTGATACAAATCTGATTCCATACTCCTGAGACGCATTAAAGTGCAGAAAACAAGCATAAAAAAGGAAACGATGCCTGAATGTGTGGAGATAAAAGAGGTCTCCAGTCATCCTCTTCAGATCAGTTTAATCATAATTTAGAAACATTTCCTAAATGATGAGCCTGAAAGAGACCCGAGCTTTGTCTCTGTGTTTTAGGTTGAACTTTTTCCTCCACTGTGAACACAAAAAGCTGAGAAGACGGGAGTATTTCCCGTTCACCGGCCCTCGCAGCAGCAGCAAACTTCCTCATCGCTTAAACTTTCAACGACACGTCAAAACCTTTTCACTGCGCTGCTGCTTTCACACAACGTCTTGGGAAAGGAAATGAAGGTGGTTTTTCAGAGAGCAGTGGATTCTCTGAAAAAGTTTTAAATAAATCTGCAAGCGAGCGGATGATGTGTCATATCTGTTACCATGACAACCATGAAAGTAAATTTTGCCGTTCTCATTGAAATGGACAGATTTCCACAAGCGGACCTTTGAGTCTGCAGTAAATCAGCCGTCTCTTCTGGCAAGTGATGCAATTTGCATTCATTAATTATGACACTACATGGATGATATTCCCCTCTAATGACAAAGAGGTTGTGTTCAATGGTCCACAGATTGATCAGATGAATAAGTTCCATGGTAAAATACAAAAGGATGAAAAGGAAAATGTGACATGAACAACCAAAGCTTTGTTTCATCCCTTTATATTGACCCTGATATAAACAGATTGTAATTAAGTTTGTGTCTCTTTTGGTTTGAGGCAGCAGGTTGCGTTTCAATCAGCGTCCAGCGGCTCGCTGGAGACATCAGGAAGCAGCAGGTTGCATGATGAAGGCTGGCTCTCCAGCTGTTCTGACATTTTCATTGTATGTGTGGATGGGTCACACTGGGACAGATGTACTGCCTGATAATGCCAAACCAGAATGTCATATTGCATGAAGTGTGTCTCTGCTTTTCTGTTCGGTCTCTTGGGACATTTTGGATCAGTAATAAGACGAGGATCTGACATTTTTCCTGCATACTTTATTAGTTACAGTATGCTCTGCAT
Source organism: Kiunga ballochi (assembly GCA_037177335.1). Taxonomy (NCBI): domain Eukaryota; kingdom Metazoa; phylum Chordata; class Actinopteri; order Atheriniformes; family Pseudomugilidae; genus Kiunga; species Kiunga ballochi. The sequence goes on from JBAMIG010000004.1 coordinate 3,039,384, forward strand.
GCAGGATGAGGGCAAAGCAAGACATGAACACAACTTTAGTTTGAAATCCTTGGCTTTGGAAACGTTGGTAGAAACTGAGATTTACAAAAAGCCCTGAACATCACACTGTCTGTGCACGTGTGGGATTTCTGCACTACACTGTTGGCTTGGGAGTGCAGTGCTCGGCAGATCTTCATCACTGAGCCGGTCTGTTATAGACTGCAAACACCCAGCTGAGATGATCAGATTAAACCCAAACTGATCGTTGTTCAGTGGATCAATATCTGCTTCCCTTCAGCTCTAACGCTGGCCAAAGCGACCCATCTGCAGCACCCACCTTTACCTGCCTCATGCTGGATGCTACAACAGTGGAGAATTATACTGATCAGATGTTTTATTTACTGAGATGATTATTATAACTAAAAACTGGGTTTAAATCAGAGGATTGTGGATTTCTCCTCATTCTGTCATTTTTAAGCAAAGCTGCTTTAGGATCTAAAGCATCTTCCATGTTTAGCATGTTGTCATATTCTACATGGCTTTTAAGGATTTTCTGCAATTGTTGGTCAGACTTTGTGCCCTTTTAGTGAGAAACGCATGTTAAATAAGGCACTTATTTTTCATGAGAGAGGTTTTTTCTCCTTACTAGTTGGCTTATGAAAGATAAGTGATGAATGTTTTAGATGGGAAAGCATTGATGACATTATTTTTTTTATATCTGTGTTTTCCTCGTGGAGCTGACTCACCGCATACATCTGTCTGTTCAGAAAAGACATTTCAGCCATGCTTTGGTTTTAAATCTCCTCAAGATGACGAAGAACCCTAATGCTAACGTGTCCTTGATAATAATTTGTATCAAACTGCAAGTCTGCATGAAGATTGAGGTTTTATGTGAAGTAAACGTCTTTCTGGGTGCTCAGGGCATTTCTGGCCCCTTAATGCTCCTGGTTCTGTTTATGCACCATTAGATAGAGATATTCACCTAAATGACATAAAAACTGTAACACTTCCTAAAAACATCTGTAAACTGCTCGGTTTCACGTTTGAAGCTTGTAATTTTTGCACTTTACTAATTCCTAGATGACCTGGGCGACTCTCTCCTGGGCTGTTTTCTTTTAGTAGGAGACAAACTTGCTGCATGTAAATTTACTCCAATACAGCAACACATCTATGTGTCCCAGCTTTCTTTGAGGGATACGATTGTATTTACACTCCTTAGTAGTAATAAAATTATACTTAGTTTCAGAAAAATGGTCTGGTCAAGAAGACATTGACATTGTTGAATGTGCAAAAATGTCAGTAATCATAGTGGACGATGTTTTTCACTGTCTTTCTGTTTCACAGGATCCACAAGTTCCTCCGTGTCCGACCACTGGCTGATCCGGCTGACAGGAGACGGCAAAAGGGGCAGTCTGGTGTCTCGGTCCTCCACTACCTGCCCGTCTTCCATACACGACTCTCCAGAGTCCCCAGTCTTCCACGACAATGGCTTCAAAGAGGAGCAAGGTAAAAGACCTGCACCTGGAACTGCTTCAAGATTCTGATTCCTAATCAGTCTGAAGTCCGTTTCCCTCTGTGTGTTTGTCAGGAGGTTTGGAGAGCAGACCATTTGTCAGGGGTCTTAAGGGACGCAGTGCAAGTATGAGAGTCACCAGCAAGACCAAGGACACCCTGAGCAAAGTGCTTCCTCTGCGTTGGTCCTTAGGTTCCAAAGACAGACGAAAACCTGACCAAGTGCCTCCTCCGGCCGAAGATCCGGCTCCCGTGGAGCTGGTGCAGTACTTGGAATCTGGCCGGAGACCCCGATACACAAAGGATTCCATCGTAACGCTGATGAGCGAATCACGCAACAAAAAGGAAGCAGCTGCGGGTCAAAGGGTTGCAGGCAGTGTTCGATCTTCCAGTGTTGGGAGTCTGAGTTGTGTTGGTAAAAAGGGAGAGGATCCATGTGTCCCACAGGTCCCGGAAGGACAAAGGCGGCCATCAGACAAGACGGCCAGCCTGAGACGGAGCAAAGGCAGCCAGCAAAAAGAGGAGAGTGCAAAGCAAAGCAGTACCAGTTCCAGCAGCAATACTCTCAGCAGGAGGAAAGATGCCTCAAGGCAGAGCTCTTCCAAGGATTCAGAGCGCAAGCAGAGCTCCGACGCTGGACTACATCCCAGCCACAGCACCCCCAGCCTGCAAGAAGGTACTGTGAGGAAACAAAAGGGGAGCAGGACTGATCACCACGGTGCACATGAAGAAACCTCCAAGTCCAGGAAAGAAGCGTCCAAAAGCCATGATGGGCTCCTCTCTTTCTTCAAAGGGAACTTCCTAAAGAAAGATAAGGACCCCAAGAAGCCCAAAGACAGCGAGTCACAAAAAGAAGACGAGGAAGGAAGGAAAAGGACAACATCAAGAACTTCATTGTCCAACGGTTCTGCAGGGGGCCGAACTGGAGCGAATGGAGGCAAGTTCACCAGTTCAGGCCGTCGAAGTGACGATCTAGCTAACGGGAAGGTGGGACGCACCGCGGCGGACATCAAACGCTCCCAGAGCTCCTCCAACATACCAACCAAAGCAGAGCACAGCGTGCGTAGGACGGCTTCCTTACATCGCAACGGCATGTCCACAGCATCATCACGTAGCTCCACCACCGAGAGGCCGTCCCAGGGCGTCCTGCAGAGGACTCGCTACAGCACAACCTCACTGGGACGTAAAAGGACCGTTCCCGAGTCCAGCTTCTGATGTGGAGCCACAGCACACACACACACACACACACACACACACACACACACACACACGCACACACAAACACCAAGCCTTATGCCTGAGGAGCAGGAAATGAACGCCAATCTCGTAGATCAAAGCAATACAGCAACATTCCCAGCAATGCATCCTTTTGTCCCTTACAGTGAAACGACTCGAGCCGTTTGCACAACACAACGTCATTTCAGAGGAAAGCAAGCTGCAATGCTTCACTGTCCGTTTAGAAAATATCCCGTTTTGTTCACATGATGTGAAAGAAGTGCCTGAGCAACGGAAATGCAGTTTAGACCAATGAGGTTTGTCTGTTTCAGCCCTGAAGGCAAACGTGCCGCACGTATTTGTGTCTTAATGAAGCGAATCATCGCTCCGTTTTAACTCCTTAAAGATGTCGTTAACAATCAAACACACGGATTGTGTTCATTTGTGAGAATGTATTGATGTATTGGTTTCTGATGAACTTCATATTTAATCATTGATTTATTTAAAGTTCAGGTTTGCTTTGAAAACGATGTGTTTTCATTGGTTTTTCACCACTTGATCGCAGATGCAGTAGCTGCTTATTCATGCTTTAACTTTCAGGAATTTAAAAAGTGCATTTGTCTACTGTGAAGGTAAATAATAATAATAATAATAATAATAATAATAATGCAGTTTGGACATTACAGGGTTGGGAAGTGACTGTGATTGACTGTTTATAACATCAACCATGATTTATGTTGTTTTACTTTGATTATGTTGCCGCCTCGCCACTTTTTCTTGATTAATTCGTATTTTCTGAATGTATTAACAGTAACAGATTGACTGTGCGCTGCCTCATGCACACTTTATGTAACCAGTGTTTGATTAGAGGAGGGGAAAGTTGTATTTTGCTTTATTCTCTCCTTTTCTTCAACCATTTATCAGATGCTTTTCTGCAAAGCGCCTTACATGTGTCATCATTTAGCCTAACGTGCACATCTTTATGCTCCATGAACAGAAATATATTGATAAAACGCAGAGAAATATTCCATAAAAGACAAACATGTCCTAGTTTGAATGTTATTAGCTCCGTTTATATGGAGCACATTAAATCATTTCCATCAGAGGAAAAATGAATTGTATAAACATGTCAGCTGATCCGATCGGATCGAGATGGGCGGGAAAACGTGCACGCTCATTCCCATCCCGTCTCTGCAGTGAAGTCCTAAAACATAGTCCCAGCGGTTGTGACAGATGGGAGGTTTTTGTGAGGAAGAGGTAAGGTCTTAACCATCCCGATGATTGACAGCCAGAACCAGAAGCAGGTTTTGGACGAGAGGAGGGAAGCAGTGAACCCCGGTCTGATGATTTATACTGAGAATTGAGCGTTCCTGCATGCTGCTCATAAATCTGCCAATAATCTAGTGTGAAATGATGAACACTTTGTGTACTAAAAGATGTGAATAAGAAGTTATTTGGTGAATGTTCCCACATAAACTTGCTACGTATCCGATCATTTGCACAGTTAGCAAACACAAATGTTAGCAGTTTGTAGCCATGTGGTGAACACAATATAATCATTTTTACAAAGTAATAACACTACCGGTACGTACCCAAGCTTTATGACGAGCCGGCTCAGAGACCGTTAAAAAGCCTTTTCACACATTAAACCTTTATTATTGTCTCTGAAAGCCTTTATGTTCTGAGCTTTGCAGACATTTTCTCACCTCTACCTTGATGTGTCAAAGGAAATAAAACATATTTTATTGTGTTTCTCACAGAAATCTGCTGTTCATGTCCCTCAAACAAAGTTTTAGTTTTCATATTGTCGTTTATGTTGAAGCTCAGAGTAAACGCTGCACATATTTCATCTCTGCATGAAGGATTAATGTGCGACTGTTTTAGCTCCTTCAGTCCCAACACGGGGCATCATGCTAGCAGGAAAAAAGTCCAAACGGTCCGTTATTGTGAAATGTACTGGATCTGTTGTATAAATGCGCACGTTTTATTCTTGTGTGGAAGACTCCTTTATATCATTTAGATGTTTTTCAATCCTAAATTAGTTTGAGGGGTTCGTTTGCACAAACCTCTCCATCTGTCACAACCTCAGTCACTGTCGGCATTTTGTCTGATTTTATGTCAGAAACTTGAGGAAAACTGTATTTTTATTCATTTGTACTTTTTATTTGTATAAATATAAATTAGCTAAAAGGCTTTTAAGTTTCATCCTTCTGCACTTCTGATTTTATGACATAAAAACTTAAAATAGCAAACAGAAAATGAAGAACTGGGACTAATTCATCTTCAGAGTTTAGTAAATGTCAAGAGGCAGCAGGTTTATTCTCTCTGCAGCCTGTTTTTAAAAGGACACTCAGACTAATATTCCTATATAAGGATAAATTGCTCTTCTAAAAAAAATCCCATCTTTATTTTCCAGCTATGGTGCATTCAGGGACCGCTGCAGTTTCTGTTTAACAGAATAGAAAAGCAGCGTAAGGATTCTTGTTTAAATGTGACAAAAGCCTGAGTAGAGCTGAGTGATGCCAACGTGTTCCTCATCACTGTGATAAATGTGAAATCATATAATATATATATATATATATAATAACACAC
>JBAMIG010000004.1:3044781-3055940 GCA_037177335.1 Kiunga ballochi
CCGAGTCCCTACCTGAACCGAGTCCCCACCTGAACCGAGTCCCCACCTGAACCGAGTCCCTACCTGAACCGAGTCCCTACCTGAACCGAGTCCCCACCTGAACCGAGTCCCTACCTGAACCGAGTCCCTACCTGAACAGAGTCCCCACCTGAACCGAGTCCCCACCTGAACCGAGTCCCCACCTGAACCGAGTCCCCACCTGAACCGAGTCCCCAGCCGGACCGAGTCACGCAGACTGGATGCACCAGGGCTGCAGGATATCCACATTCAGATTTTCTGAGGTAGTGTTGCACTTTAAAACTGCACTAGCTAACATTAGCAACTTCCACTTAGTTTTCTTAGTGCACACGTGTCAAACTCCGGTCCTCGAGGGCCGGTATCCGGTATCTTGTCCATCTATGAAGTAATTTCAGTCAGCTGTGTCAGAGCATGGAGACAACAACCTGCTGGATACCGGCCCTTCAGGGATTCAGTTTGACACCCCTGTCTTAATGGATCATGGGAACCGTTAGCCTCCAACAACATGGAGGATGTGTGATTATAAATCATGCAGGAATGTAAGGCGTGTTAGCTCATGATGCACTATGTATCACTATGTTTTTGTCTGCTTTTCTTATTGTTTGCTTTCAGTTAATTGAGTAAAGTTTTGTTCTGTTTTGTTTATAACGGCCTCTGTTGGAGTAGTTGTGGACGAATAGGGACACATGGACAGATAAATATGGGGAGGTAATTAGCTTCCTATGTTTTAGGACCTGCAATGTGACTATTTCACATACAAACATTGTGACAATGATGTGCCTGGACTTTCAGTTGCTGCAGCGTAAAAGCTCATGTTTAGGTCACTAAGGGGCAACTCTGCATCGACCTTGATGCTAATAGCGCCGCATTTTTTAGCTCTTCATCTACTGCAGATTTATTTTGGTTTATGTCACAACTCTGCTTGTGTTTAATTCTCTCTAATGTGGGAACATTTCTAATCGTGTAAAACATCTGCTAATGATCTCCTCCTCCAGCTGCTGCAGATGTTCCACAGGAAGATGGAAGATTTGAATATAATTAGTATTTTTTACTGAAGCATTTCATCACAGACTGATTCCCGGGATGACTCTGAATCCCACACTTCATCTGATGATCCGTGTCCTGTTAGTCATGCTTTCACTTCTCTCCTCTTTGCACTGGTTTTTTCAGGCTCCTGTTTTTCACCCTCCTTCACCCATAACCAAGAGTTTATTCAATATAAACGTCTAGAAGACAGAAAATATGACCAACTTAAAAATGATGATGATGATGATGATAGGAAGAGTCTGATTCCTCTGAGCTGTGCTCTCACATTTATGTACTGAACTGGGTCCGGTGTTGGATCCACCGAGCCGCCAGTGAGAAGCAGTTTGTCTGTGTGAACAACAGAAACGTGCATAAAGTTATTAGTGACTCTGATGTGGTTCTGACTGCACGGTGGGTCCATTCATTCATCCTGCTGCACAGCAGTGTGGCGAACACGCTGCAGGATGAATGCTCGTGGTACCGTGGCCGCCCACTGAGGTGCTGGCTCATCACTCTGCAGCCTTCCTTTTGGTTGTTACGACACAATATGACCCACAAACAGGATCATCTGATGTGTCTCCACCTCACCAACAAGCACCGACTTCAGTTACGTTTACATGTCCTCTCAGTGGCCATCGCTCATTTAAATCACAGACATGCGTTGATTCGTACACCGATGTATTTATGAGCTGCTTTAAGTGTGTGTGTGGTAGAAAGTGTGTGTGGTAGTAAGTGTGTGTAGGTGATGTAAACCAGTGCAACCTTTTTGTGGTAAGGTTGTGTAGGAATTATAGGCCTCTGAAAACAGATGTGCTGCACAGGATTCAGATAGTGTGTGTGTGTGTGTGTGTGTGTAGGGGCTGTTGATGGTCGCTTACTTTTGATTGTAGGATTTTAAGTCACAGCCTGCAGCTCCTGTGAGGCTGCTGAGGACACTATCCCCCCTCTGATGATATAAAGCCTTCATGGTTGATTCATATCACAGATCATGCAGAGCCTGTTATTTCTATGTGCACAGTGAAAGGCATGTGGCCAGTATGTGCAGCATTAATTGAACAGAGAAAGACAGAAAAGATGACAGTAAGTAGAGAGATCCGTTATGAGCTGCACAAACAAAGCCGGTGAAATTGTACCAACGAGCTGTGCAAAGCCAGAGAGCGGGATCTAATTCTCATGTTTGGTTGCTGTGATTGAAACAAATCCTCCTCAAGGTTTTCACCTCGGAGCTGCTTTCCATAGAGGAACACAGCTAATCTGCTTTTTACTTCACACGGGAAAATGTGTCTGTGTAAGAACTTTAATTAATCTTACTATAATGTTTTTTTTACTCAACTTTAATTAGTTTAAATGTCACTTAGAGAAGCAACCTGTCAGTAGGGCAAACATCTGCTCTGTGTGATGTCACAGTGATGGTTTATTCGAGGCTCCGGCATGACACAGCTAAGACATCCCTTTCCCACAACTCTGTCTCAGCTTTTAAGTTAATTATCTCGTCCACTAAATTAATCCAGGAGGGTCTTCTTCATGCCAGTCTTTAACCAGCTGTCTTTCCTCCACCTGACAGGTAACACAGATATAACACACGTGTCACATGACATTTACAACCCACTATCTTTTCCAGACTTCCTTCCAGGATTTCTGCATTTTATAACGATCCAAAAAGACCCGAGTCAGGATGCTGCTCAGCGTAACATCTCCTGCATGTTTGCTCACTACCTGTAATTTCCCAGTAAAATCCTTCCACAGCCTGGAACTGGTGGCGGTTCCCTGAACCAGTCCGCATCACTTGGTGCTCTTTCACACACCTGTCTCATACATACCACGTTGTTCTGATCTTTGAACCTGATATAGCTTTATTTTTGTAGGCAGTGTTACGGTCAGCATGTTTAGTTTGGAGGAAATGCAAACTGGTCTGAATCACATCTTTACTTTTCAGGTATTGAAACCCTTTGATGCTTCCCCTGTAATAACACTGCATAATGCTGTTATACCCTTATATATCCATTTATCAGAGCTACCATCTACAGTCCCCGTCTGAATTTATAATCAGAAGCTACCCAGCTCTAGATTTGATCTGTATCCTATCTCCCAATAACTATTGATCTATAACTGGGAGTTAATCCCAGTTTATATCAGGAGAGAGGTAGGGTACGCCCTGGACAGGTCGCCTCCATCACAGTGCAAAATCCATGTTTAAAAATTACTCCCAGCCTTAAACTACTAACAAGGACAAATAGTTTACTCTGTCGGCTCAGTCAGCCGCACCTCTGTGAACCACCTCTGTGGTCCCATTGGTCCCATCGGTCCCATCGGTCCCTTTGACAGACTCCATTACCAGGCCCAGCTCATAATAAGTGCTCACATTTAAACCTGTTTGTTTGATCCAAACCTGTCACTTTGCACTGCATACATGCAGATAAATGTTTTTATTTGAGCTCTCTGTGCTGTGTGTGATACACAGTAGTAATCATGTGGATGCAGACCCTCTGTTTAGTGTCTCTGTAACTGCTCTTCTCAGCCTCTAACAGGTAGTTGAGATGAACCACCTGGTTTTTATTCTGGGAAAATAATAATGTTTCAATGAAATGATGAGCTTGGGTTTTTACCGCACTGATGCCTCCGGATGCGACTGCACTTTTTATTATAATGAACTGGAACACTGCTCTTTGTCTCCAAAAGCAGATGACATGTGGACTCAAAGGGCCACAGATTTATTTAGCATGCCCTGTCTGGCATCAAAAGCAGAATGATGGAATAATGATGCTGAGAATCATCGCTGTGACACAATGACACCTGATGAAACTGCAGCTCAAACATGCTAACACCTGACCAACGCTGCTACACTGTGACTGGCCAATGAGAGCGTTTATCCCACCTGATACATTCAGCATACTCAGATGCTGAGAAGATGCAGGTGTTTTGCTCAGACTCGTATGTTTACCACTGCAAAGTACTCTGAGATAAGCAGGACTCCTTTAAAAAGCCGTGGAGAACAAAGGCATCTCCTGGGACAGCATAGCTTCCAGCACAGGTCCACAGTCACATGCTGGAGTTTGACAGCGCTACTCATTACCTGAGGCAGGGGTGGCAGGTATAGGGGGGGAATCAGCAGGTTTATGCAGAGTCTGCATGGCATCAGGTGTGTTGCAGCAGGGAAACTCCCAACCGGAGTTTGCCCTCCCTGATCGAGGGACTAATAACCTGAAATGTACCTTCATGTTGTTGACTTTTATTTTGTAATTGTGCTCTGTAACATGTTCAGTATTCTGGTAAAAGCAAAGCAGCTGTAAGGAAGCGTCCTGCCTGCACATACCCAGAGGACATGGTTGCATGTCCCTGCAGAGTTGCTTTATGTCCAATAACGTTTATTGCAATAAAATGGAGAGAACTGATTTTCTGAGAGCAACATTTTGACACAAAGCAGCTTCCTGTTAGGGTTGATTCTTACTGAGATTTCCTCTGAATGCCTGAATCATGCCTGAAATGTTTTATTTTTATTTATTTATTTTAAGACGTGAAAAATACAGAAATAATCACGGTTTTATGGAATTTCAGCACTATGTTAATGAGCCGCAGCATATTGTGTCGATGTGTTTTATAATGATGACATTTCCCTCTTTGCTGTCTGCATTCCTCCTGTAGCTGCTTAATTAGATTACTTTACTGCATATTTAAACCATTTTGTCTCATAAATCCCAAAACAACATTTTTCCTCTTTTTAAATAAAACATAAAAAAGCACATCTGATGGAAAATTCAGTTTTATTGGCTTAAAATCAAATGAATTATGCAGACTAAACCTGTGTTTTCTTTTATAAACCAACAAATATAACAAACCAAATATATATTTATATCTTATTTATTCTTCTTTGTCCCAGGAAACACTGTAAAATGACACATTAATAACACCTGCTTACTGCAACAAACCCAAATAACAAACCAAAGTTCATTAAATAAATAATGTAACAACTCATTAACATTTAGTCATTCGTTGCTTCCTCACGATCATTTAAAACATTTTAAATGATTCTTATAAATATTAAATGTGTTTAATGAGAACCGCTCTGTTTATCTTCTTATTTTCATTTCAGGACAGTTTATTTAATCATTTTGATTTCATTTATTATAAAGTGTTTCTTAAGTGGCTCTAACATTAAGATGCTCCTTAAAGAGCAGGGAAACAACAGGAGAGCTGTTTCCAGCACCGACCCAAAGGAGCTGCAGACAATCCCAGCTGCTCCGAGTCGCGAGGCGGGGATGTCCTGACGGGTCCCCAGGTCATCACAGGGTGGACTCACCGATGCTCCACACAAAACACAGTTTTAACATCTCCCACGCAGCTTATGTGCAGCCAGCGAAGCAGAGATTACACCAAAAACTCATTTCCTTTCATTACTTTTTAGATAGTTTCCACCAACAACATGGCTCCAAGTCTAACCGACACAGACACGATACGATCTACACAAACACAAATATGCCAAGAAATCGATAACATTACACAAATATTCTGCTGTATTTTCTCCACAGCATCACAGCACAAGAATAAACACAATAAGCAAAGCATGATGGGTATTTAACTGTTTTTTTTACAGGATTATTGTCTCCATTTTGTCACATTACTGCATTACAAGCTGAAAGAAAAGCTGCCTGCTTCCCATATTTGTGCATATAATCATATTTTTATGCATCTTTTTTATTTGACATCCTTTAATTTAATCTGACAGGCAAACAAAGGACTTCTCAGGAGTTAATATGCTTATTCTGTACAGTCTGCTGCAAAGACATTTACAAAGAAAAGGGATAATCTCGTATGAGAGAGAGAGAAAAAATAAATGAGGGGGTTCAAACTAAACCTGATATCACAGGTTTTTTTAGTAATAATGAGAAATAAAGTCTGCATGAATACCGAAAAGTCTATGGAAACGTGTGTTGATGCAAACAGATACGAATTCACTCAGCCTGCATCACGTCTCCTCACTGGCTGTAAAAGCTGAATGCAAAGCAGATACCAGAAGAAGAATGTAATAAGGTCATGTGTGGAAATGCACTCCATGTTCCTCGTGTGTGAATATTCTGCCGGCCAACAGGATGTGCTCGCCAAAACAAACTGCAAAGCCTTTATACTCTAAAATACCCATCCTTTTTCTATTATTATAGTTCAGGGTTAGGGGTGCTGGAATCCAGCAGTTAGCAGGTACGCAGCAGGACAGTCAGTTTATCTATCCGGCACTTGATGCAGAAGCAGCTGTTTTTGGATGGTTATAGATTATTTCAGAGCAGCAAAATTACTCTATGGAGTCCAGAAGGTGTCAAAAAAAAAGGAAATGAACTCATCGCTGCCCTCTGGTGGAGGAACTGACTTAACAAGTAGAAATGCATAGAAACAAACTGGTCATTTTATGCTCGCAGAGGAGCATAAACGGGCTTTAAGAAAAGCTATTTAAACGAGCATGAGTGTCTTTGAGCTATGCAGAATTTAGCATTCATGGGGTGAACATGCAAAGGTAGGCGGCGGTGCAAACCCCCGGACCTCCAGTAGGATTAAAATACGTTTCTGTAGATTTCTGACGCCAAAGAGTCTTTAAATGATTCGAGCACAAATTATTTATACCTGAAGGACTAAACTAAAGCAGATGTAACCCAACGTTCCCACACATGCCGTCATAACACTGCAAAACTGAGTCAGTCCATGTTTCCATCATGATCCTTCTGATCGCTCTCTGGATTCCAGCACAGCGACTGGTCAGACTGGTCAGACTGGTGCCCAGTTCAGCAGCTCAGGTCTGACGCTCCTCCTCCATTCCTTTTGTTGGGTGATGATCCGGTTCTGCAGCATCAGTGTGAGACTGTGTCATGTTATCAGCATTCATTCATTCCTTCTCAGCCCAGTTCAGGGTTGTGGGGAGCTGGAGTCTATCCCAGGAGTCCACAGGTGAGAGGCAAGTAGAGTAGGAGAGGTAGCCAGTTCATGGAAGGTCTTCTTCCAGCTTTCTTGGTTGTTTTTGCTGCATATTGCATCCCACAGCTCTCTGTCGGTTGTAATAAATCATAAACCACAGTGGACCATACCATGCAGGTCATTTAATCAACACAGGAAAGCTCCTCAGCCTCAGAGGCATGGCAACAATTTGATGCAGATTGAAGCCATTTGCTATTTTAATAAATGGATTTATTGAATGTTTCACACAAGAATCTGTGACGTGTCTCTGAAGTGAAAGCTGTAGACACTATTAGGGTAGCAGACACAAGGCATGCTGGGAGGTTCTACTTGCTAACATGATAGCAGGTTTCCTTTCATCCACATTTGCTTCATAACGGATTCATTTCTTCTGCTGCTGCTGCGTTCCTCATTGTTACTTGGAGAACCAATGACAACGAGCGTGAGGAGACATGGGGTCAAAATGGCAGCTGGCCCAACACGGCTCGGTGACACAGCAGATGTTGGTACCGATTCATTGAACTTTAAAATTTCATAATTATTTAATGATTTGTTCTTAAATGATTGATCATGAATATGATCATAAAAACTTTTGTCAAACTGACTAAATGTCAGGACAGAAATTTACATTAAAGCTTTTTGTTTGTAACCAGAATAAAAACATCAATATGAATCATTGTTTTTTTTATCACAGAAAAATAAAGTCAAGAGGGCAAATTAGCAAAAGGAAGAGCAAAACTGGTTAGCTTTTATTTTTATTTTTGCCCCAAAGCCAAATAAAATAATCGGTATTTACCGATACCAATATTTGGATCAATACACCCAACCTTAGCACTCAGCTCTGAGTCAGTCGGGATGCATTAGGTAAAAATACGCAGCAACAAGCAATATCCTTATATAACCATGAGGATACTTCCCCCGTTTGGCATCAGGTGTGATTTAAATGGGATTAATCATCATCCAGTTATTGTGGATCCCCGTTTGACGGCAGCAGCTCTCTCTCTTCCTGCTGACCTCTTTCCGGTATCATCCTCACCATCATGCTGCCACCATCAGTGGTGCTTGGATTCACTCTGAACTTTCTGTTAATTGGACGCACTGCCCTGAGAAACTGCCTTTTGAAGGTCTCACTGAGGATGATGTAAAGCAAAGGGTTGATGCAGCTGTTAGCGTAGCCCATGCTAATAGCAATGTTGTAGGCGTACGAGAAAGCCAGGCTTGGGTTTTGTACCCCGAGGTGAACGAGCTGAAGGATGTAGTAAGGAGCCCAGCAGATGAAGAAAGCCAGGCAGATGGCCACTGCCATCCGAGTGACCTTCTTAGTGCGAACCCTCAAACTCTGAGGAGGCAGCGGGGCCACGCTGGTGGACATGTGTTGGAGGATCTTGAAGAACACCAGGCAGATTATGGTGAAGGGTATAGCAAAGGCCAAGAAAAACTGATAGAGGGTAAACCAGTATGTGTCAGTGATTGGATCAGGCAGAAGGAGGGCGCAGGCGACCAGGCCATCCGGGAGAGGCATCAGACCTGCATACATCCACACGGGGATGATGGTGAGCAAGGACAGGCACCAAACCAACCCAATGACCAGAGTGGCCACGCAGGGGGTTCGGACATAGTTAAAGCGGATGGGATGGACCGTTGCCAAGTAACGGTCAAGGGTCATGGCAGTGAGGATGTAAGTGCTGACGATCTGACTGTTGGAGTCGAGCGCAGTGATGAAAGTACACATAGTAGCCCCAAAGTGCCAGGTACCGTTGCCCAGTAACTGGTGGATGAGGAAGGGCATCCCGAGAAGAAACAGGAGGTCCACGATGGATAGATTTAAAATAAAGATGTCTGGGACGGTTTGCCGGGCGTGATGTTTGATCTTCTTCATAATGGTGTACATCACGATGCAGTTGCCGATAATCCCCACGAAGCAGATGATGGCGAAGATGACGGGAAGGCTGGCGCTGCAGTGAAGCGCTCCAACTTCACCTGGAACCAGAGGAGGAGGAGGAGGAGGAAGAGGAGGAGGAGGAGGCAGCTCAGAAAACATGTTTACATCACGCTGTGTTACAGCAGCGGAAAACAGATGCAGTAGTTCTCTGTTGATTTGTGCAACATTTCATTTAAAGTGCTTTATATAAAAGACTAAAAGCATCTCAGCAGAAAGCAGAAGCATTAGGAACACACACACACACACACTCACACACACAGACACACACACACACACACACACACACATATATATATATATATGTATGTGTGTGTATGTGTGTACTATAGGCATAAACAGCATTTGTGTGATGATGATGATGATGATGAAGATGCCTCATAAGAATTTGCTTTGATCTGAAGTTTTATAAATTCTTCACTGAATATTTATTAAAATGTAGAAACTGATAAAACTCAGAGTCTCATTTTTCCTTTGTTTCTTAACATTCACAGTGTTTTAGCATCAGGCTCTGCTGGAGGAGAGGCGGGAAACCCTGCATGAGGAAATTATAAAAAACAGATTCAGCACAGATTTTCCTAAAGCAGCGAGATTAGGATTATTATTCCTCTGATGATGGTCAGCCTGTAGTTTTTAGATGCATCATGTTCCTGCTGGGTGCTCTGGATGCTGAACTTACTCACCTCCCGTTGCGTTAAAGGCTCCGCTGGAAAAAAAGGACTCATTAAAGAAATCCATGGATTTTAATCCGAGTTGAGGCGCAGAAATCTGAACCAATCTGAGACTCCAATCCGGGAAAACTACGATCCTAGATGTGCTTTAGTTAGAGAAGGATTTCATTCCCATCTCCAGGGTCTCCGCGAGCACCTGCGCGCTCTGCGCCCTCACGCATCACGCGGCTCCCTGTGCGCGGCTCCCCTTGTCATACTCCAGCGCGCTCCCGCTCGCGCTCGCGCTGCAGGTGTCAGTGAAGCCAGTAGGAACCCGGATTCATCTGAAAAGCTGTTTGTGAACTTTGTTGTTGCGGAGGTCCTCTGGCGCGCGCTTAGAAAACACAAATCACATCCAATATCAGGGAGATGATGTGTGTGTGTGTGTGTGTGTGTGTGTGTGTGTGCGTGCGTGCGTGTGTGTGTGTGTGTATGAGAGAGGGGCGGGGGGGCACCTCCATCATATCTAGATGTAATTTATGAGCAAAAGTAAAAGTAAGGGGAGAATTAGTGACCCTTTCCCACACAAACACAAAATGGAGAAAGTTCTATTAAATGTGGATTTTTTTTTTAACTTGTTTTTAGTCGAATAGTTGCAAAGAAATAAACACTTTTCCTCCTCCTCCTCCTCCTTCCTCACAGATTCATATACAGGTGTGTATCAATGAGTAGCAGCAAATGTGAAACTGTTTTCAGCTGAACTTGTTGTATAAATGCTGAATATGTGGGACGCTCTCTGGGGAATCGTTTCTGAATTTATCACCATTTAAGGATTTTGACCTTTTTCTTCCCTTTACACCTGCTGGGTACGAGCTGCTCTACGGTGGAAATCATGTTGTTCTTAGCTTAAAAATTGTAGTTTTTTACGGCTAGCTTAGAGCTGATTTCAATTTTCAATTCAATTCAATTCAACTTTATTTGGAAAGTGCCACTTGACGACAATGTCATGTAAGATAAGTCATTTATATTAAGCCAATCTATCAAAATAGCCTTGCTAAAGGAAACCCTTAGATTGCATTGAATCTTGATCTCGATCCAGTCCCCATCCCGGGCTGCATGAGGCGACAGTGGGAAGCAGAACCTCCAGCAGAACCGGATCAGGGAGGGCAGCATCAGCCAGAGAGGACAGGAAAGACAGAATAACACACTGCAGCTTTTATGCAGGAAGACCTGCAGGAAGAGGAAACATAGCTTCATGCGTGTCCTGATACATGGAGGAAAGGGAGCAGAGACTCATTATGGGATGTCCACATGACTGCATCACTAACATCTGGATAAACTCTCCCTAACAATAACATGTGTTAAACAGGAAGGTGTTAAGCTGGATGTTAAAGGCAGGGAGAGTGTATGGATGAAGCGCTCTGTGTGGAACATGTAGAACTATGAAGCGCTTTGTGTGGAACATATAGAACTATGAAGCGCTCTGTGTGGAACATATGGAACTATGAAGTGCTCTGTGTGGAACATATAGAACTATGAAGCGCTCTGTGTGGAACATGTGGAACTATGAAGCGCTCTGTGTGGAACAT
>JBAMIG010000004.1:3072886-3084477 GCA_037177335.1 Kiunga ballochi
CGCGAGCGACCCGCCTGTGACCTAAGGCCGCGACCCGCCTGTGACCTAAGGCCGCGAGCGACCCGCCTGTGACCTAACGCCGCGACCCGCCTGTGACCCAAGGCCGCGCGCGACCCGCCTGTGACCTTTAATATATTCTCAGGAGTATTTTCAGAGTCCTGAATTTCAGTGTAGGAGAATTATGTCCTTGGCCGCAGTGGGAGGATGGATGAAGGCATTACTGGGTTAGATAGTCAGACTGGCTGCTTCGCCGAGGCGACGCAGTGATGTGCGCCGATGAATTTCTGTAGTTAATATTTTCCTTTGTGTGATGAGGGAACTGTGGATGGGTTTGTGTTGTACGTGTGTTTATTAGCATATTTTAGTTCAGTGTTTAGAGAGATCACAAGGTCTTCTTTTTAATATTAGTGTTATTGTGCTGTTTGTTTTTGACACGTTTATGAAGTTTAGATAGAAATATTCTGATATTTGTCATCTTAATTTAGGCTTGATGTTTTTAATGGTAAAAACTGGTTGTTTCCATAAAGTGCAGTTCTCCCCTTCATCCACTAGGGGCTCTGAAACAGAGCAAATCCCCATAGACTCCCATGTTTACACCATGATGTGTCCAACCTTCCTGTTTCTGATGAAAAGCTCTGAATGATCTTTTTATTCTCGTCACAGTGGCACCTTCACCTTACCTGCATCACTGACCCCAGCAGCGATGCAGGGATTCTCTGCACCTTCAGCGACCAAAAGTCACGTAGATGACACTCCTCTGTTACGATCTC
Organism: Kiunga ballochi; assembly: GCA_037177335.1. Lineage (NCBI taxonomy): Eukaryota > Metazoa > Chordata > Actinopteri > Atheriniformes > Pseudomugilidae > Kiunga > Kiunga ballochi. Next base: position 3,073,657 of record JBAMIG010000004.1, read on the forward strand.
TGTCTCCAGTCCCCCCCCTGAGCCAAGCCAGTCCAGGCAAGGGGCAGGAAGTGTCTCTAGCTAATGTATTTGTCCCTTTGGAGGCCGTTAAACCCAGTGAGTTTCATAACATGTGCTTTGTTTTTTCTGTTTTGCCGGTAAAGCAGTAAATATGTAACAGATGGATAAAAGCATCTGCTAAGTGACTGTAGAATAGAACATATCTTCTTCTTCTTTACTTCATTTGTTTAACATCCTTTCTGAAGTTTATGTCGAGTAAACATGAAATGAAATGATTCAGCATTTTACAGGCAGTGATTTCATCAACAGTTTGCAAAAATCCAACCATTAAAGAGACAATAAGTTTAGATTGGAGCTGATTTTTGTGAGCTTTCCTTTTATCCTGTCCTGAAATCTGAACATTAGGTTTTTGCTGCCGCTTAGTGGTAAAAGAGGCAAACTTATCTGAACCCAGTTCGTTGTGTTGTTAACATGGTGAGTGTTTAAAAGCAGTCGCATCAAACCAAAGGAGGAACAGGTTGAACAAAATGCTCTGTGTTGTGAGGGTAAATTCATGCACTAATTGTTGCCTTTTTAAACCTTTTTAGGCTCATTTTTTATGTCTACCTTTTAGGTAAAGTGTGTCCCGTGACGGCATATGACAAAAACGGTGTTCGCGTTCTGCTGCATTTCGCCAGCGACTGTCCACCGGGACGGCCGGACGTACTGGTTATGGTGGCGTCCATGCTCAACACGGCCCCGCAGAACGTCGGGAACATTGTTCTGCAAGCAGCTGTGCCGAAGGTAAGAAGTGATGTGCAGACAGGTGTGTAAAGGTGCTGGTTCCTCGCTTACGTACGGGAATGTCTGTTGTGCTATTTTCATAGACCATGAAATTGAAGCTGCAGCCACCTTCAGGGACGGAGCTGGCTCCTTTTAATCCAGTTCTTCCCCCTGCAGCCATCACTCAGGTCATGCTGCTTGCCAATCCTCTAAAGGTAGAGCTCAGCTTTTTTTAGGATTTTCTGCCATTTTATTTGTTACATTTTGCATTATGGAAAGGTCACATGTTAAGGCTCTCAGCTGGTGTCACATCTTCTTCTTCTTTGAGTCTTTTATGCCAGCCGCTCTGCTTTGATGATGCACTCGTTTTAAATGCACATGTTGACCCATGCTGAAAGCTACTGGAAGCTGTGAGGTGAGCGTGTCTTTGCTTTTACGTTTCCAGGAAAAGGTTCGGATACGATACAAGCTGGTTTTTACGCTGGGAGAGCAGCCGTTCACAGAAGTCGGGGAGGTGAATGACTTTCCACCTGCAGATAGATGGGGCGCTCTATAATCACCTTCTCTACCTCCTCTCCATGAAGTACGACGAAGGTCAAAATGAAGCATTTCGTTCATCGTTCATAAGGAATTGAAATGGACTTCCAGGAGTGTGTAGATGTCCATGTTTAATCAGCAAGATGCTGATGTTCTTCTGTGAACTGGTTTTAAATGCACAATACTGTTGAAACTGAACTTATGTTCTTGTTTCTATTACAGTGGTCTTAAAGTCAAAATTCAGAACTTTATATTTAAGGCCTGAAAAAGTCCTAAATCACAAATTTAATTTATCATGTCACATGTGCAATGTGTCCTATTAGAAATGCTCATACTCATCAGCTCAGAGTCCTAGTGCTGTGTGCTGCCCCCTAGTGGTGACTTCCTGTAATGAATATTTGGCCACTTCATCCACAGACACAGCTTAACGTTCCCGTGGGAACAATGAGCTATAAACAGGAAAAGCAGGCAGTTTATGAGCTTCTACAAATGTTCTGTTAAATAGGAAAAATCCCAGAGCCACCGTGCAAACAGCCGCTTATTTAGGAGATCATGAATAGTAACCCAAACAATTTGATGCTATTTTATTTCTTTTTTTTTTTTTTACAAACAGACCAGCTGTATCAACATAATTATGAATAAAACACTCATTGCTGGAAGGAAAGCTTGAAGAAAAACAAATAATTCTGACATCTTTAGAGTTCAGATCTTCCACTTTGACTTCTGACTTCCCACACATCCTGTGTTGGTCTCAAATTTAATTCATAATAGTATTAAAAGGCCTTAAATTGAACTTCTGAAACCTCAGAGCTCTGTGTTACAACCGCCCATCGCTTCTCCTGTTTCCTCTTGTTTTTCAGTTATATGAGAACATAAAGAGGAACGTCACCTTGCAGTCTTAAATAAAGCAGATTTACAGAGATTGACACCACGGGGAATTCAGATGACATCCTAATTTTTGCATTAATAATTTCTGATGCATTAAAAATAAAATACAGAAACATTTACTTGAGGAAGAAGAAACTTCAGTGTTGCAAATGAAATGACTCATGTTGGTTTATTAGGTTGTGGCTGATCAATCCATTCTGAATATTTATGCATATACCATGCTTTAATTGATCTTACTTTGTGCTGTGGGTTCAACGTATTAGTATTATTTTGAATGTATTATTTATTTTGGCTTGATGGGGAAAGTGTCCTCCTGCATCACTGCCCTGTAGTGATGACATTAGTCCTTTTCTATAGTTCGGTACATACTTATACTTTAAAATGCTGAAGACAAGTATTACGTTACATTATCAGCTCGTGTTTTTAAGGACCCACAGAGTTTTTGCACAGTGAATATATGGAGGCCCGGTTTGGCCGGGTGCATGTGTCGGGCCGTTTTGGAGCACGCGAGGGTGGACAGGGTGACAAACCCACCCAGCCAAAACCCAGCCATCTGTGGCAGCCACAGAGTTAAACCGTTAATATGGAGGGTCAAACATGCCAAAAAACATTAAGTCAAGAATTATAGAAATTTAATTTGACTTTATTTCAAAGTGTTTTAAATTGTTCTATTTCAGCATTTGGTTGCTGTTTTTAACATATTTCTACATTAGGATCAAAGCCCGATTATACTTGATGCAGAAGATTTGTTTCCTGTATCTGTGGTTTAGTTTCTTTCAATGAGCTTACCTGTCCACATTAAACACAGAAAACACAGTTTTTTTTAACAATTGCTTCAGGAATTACAGGGGAAGTGTTGAGTTCACAAACCAAAGAATAAGAGGAACAGGAAGCAGATGATGCACAGTCTGTCATACAAAAGCACAGAAGAGACGTTGAGCAAAAACCCCCAAAAAACAGAAAACTTTGTGGTTTTAAGTTGTTTTGTGGTGCATTACTGTTACCAACATGTAGAAGTGGCACTGCCTCCTAGTGGATGAACTCTTGTACTGACTGTGGCAACATGGAGGAAGTATGGAGTATGTGGGTGGCGGCGTATGAAAGCACTTTTACAGAATAAATGTGAAGGTTTCCACAAGTTACAAACTATTCTTTAAAATCAAAATGTAACCACCTCCTTACTGGCACACAGCAAAGAAAAACAAAACAATTCTTTAAATTCACATTTGAAAAATAGAAATATGTTGATTTGGAAAAATGATAAATATTAAATAATTTGATAAACTTCTGGAAAAAATCTTTTAAAATGGGAATATTTTTACTCATTTAGTTTAATTACAGCATAAAAAATAATTATAAATGAATTGACATGAGTTATATATTTTTAACTTTTGTTTTTTGGCATTCTTGGTCTTCCATACAGACTAATGTTATTTTGCAGGATTTCTTTCTACGTGTTTTGTTTAGAAAACAGAAAAACAGGACTAAGTTTACATGGATGCACGTAGAGAAGGACTGGGCTGCTAATGGTGGGTTTTTTTCCCAGTTTGGTTATATAAATGTACATTTATCCTGCTCTCTGCGTTTGATAAAGAAATTGAGCTTGAAGGGTTGGATCGTTTTCTTTGAGTCGTGTTTTACAGAAGAGTTTAATGATTTAAACTTTATGCTTTCAGTAAATCAGTGGTAAGAAGTCTTTGTTTTTTAGGGCTGTTGTATGAAAGACTCACTGCATATTTCCTATTATAGTATTTATTTGTTTAAGATTAATAAATTTACTTGCTATTACATATTATTTGAAGACGCATTTTTGTGTGTGAAAACCCCGTAGGGAAAAACGAATGAATGAGATTGGTTTTCCACTGAGAGCATGTTTTAGCTGCAGTTTTAAACTGCAGTAAAGTCTGAGGGACTCCATGCAGAGGGCTCCTCACACGGCTTCTGCATTTAACTGCAGTAACGGCTTCGTGATGACGTCCTGCATGCAGTGACTTTCAACCTTTCCAGATCCGACCCTGCAAGACTTCACCTTCCAATGTCTACGATGATGGTCAGCTCGCAAAATGTGCTCTGTTAACGGATTTAGAGGTCAAGCTAAAGTGAAAAAATGCATATTTACGGTTATTATAACGTGTTTCCACCCACATTGTAATTTCCACCCTATTCTGGTTCTTCTTCGATGCAGTGACAATTAATCCACCGTGTTTTGTGTAGATTGTCATCATATTGGGGATATGATGGTTTTAGCAGCGCCGCAGGACTGCAGAGGACTACTGGATGAGATGTTCTTCATGTTTGGATGATTTGGAGAAAGTATTTGTTGGATTGGTTTGAAGTTTTGTTCATATGGAAACACTAAATGAGGACTTGCCACACCTCACGAGTTTTCTGAAGTTCATACTTTTGCCACCAGGAGGAGATTTGTCTTGAAATGTGATGTTTTTTCTTCATTTAATACATTTTTGGACATAATTGATTATCCTTTGGTCCCATCCTGGTGAAACATAATGCTACTGAATGCTAGTGATTATGCTGCTAACCCCAGAGGTTCCAGGTGTTTCCACTAGGGGGAGCTTTTTATGTGAAATGTAATGTTTTTAGCCATTTCTCATTAATTGTTTGTCTGATTTATATCAAACCATATGCAAATGAAGCGACTGGTAATCGCACTGCTTATAGTTGATTGTGTGTGCTGACCCCTGAGGTTATGAAATTTCTCTTTCCTTTTCCGGGGAGCTTTTTATACCAGGTTTCACATTAGTGCTTTGTAACAGACGGCATGTTTTATGGGTTGAAGAAATATTGGCTGATGTTTTTATTTGAAAAATTCAGAGAACTTATATTTAGAGCTAAAATAAAAAATGAGCTCGCTCCCATTTTTTTAGGACAAACTCCAACAAACTAACTTATTTTGTATGGCCTGATGCTCCAGCATTTATATGGGGTGGCATTGAGGATTTGGGGCTTTCAGAGATAAACCTCTGGCAGTCGGGGCAACTGCATACGCCTTGTTTGCTGCATGTGTTTATCTTCATTTTTTGTCTTGCATTGATATAAATTCCTAATATTCCTGTTCTATAGCAAAGGATCCAGAATTTTTGCCTCAATCCAGATTTAATTTTTATATATTGTGAAACTATTGTGAACGTCTCCTGAATTTTGTGTTTAATCACCATGACCATGTATTGAAATGCATTTTTACTGAAAATAGTACAAATTATCTATTATTTATTTATTATTATTTCAACATATAGAATCCTTTAAAAATGTGCAATAGTGATCTGGATTAATCTCAAATTCCAAGGTGGAAAAAAATAGAAAAGAAAATCTGTCTTGGCTTAATTATAATTAATATTATTACAATTATTATTTATACTAATAATGGTAAAAATAAAGAAGAAACTAAATGAAACAGAAATTATATGAGGCAGATTTAGTAAGGAAATGATGTAATAATGATAGTAACAGTACTAGCAGTGCTTCAGTCCCCAGTAGCCAATTACTATAGTTAATATTGATAGCATATTGATCTTAATATGATTAAATTAATAAGTGTTTTTTGAGCTTTGGGATTGTAGTGGCGGAATTGGGTGTACAAGAGACTCAAACTGGGACAAAACCATCCGGTTTTACCGCTGCAACTGCCGCAAAGTGGCGCGCCAGTCAGCGCAGGCGCAGAAGATTAGGCGCAGACAGACCAGCATCAGCAGCAATGGCAGACGAGAAGCCCAAGGTGAGGCATCGACTTTTCCAAGAATTTCCATTTTAAACTAAATTAATGCTGAAATGTTGAATTTAATCATGGAAAGCAGCCGCTGGAATCAGTATGTTTAAAGTTCAAATGATTTCAGAGAAACTTCTGTTCGCACACGAGCTACTGCTAACAGCTAGCTAGCAAGCAAGAAGCTACAATTAGCATTTCAAGCTAACGTGGCAACTGCAGGAATTAATAGATCCGTTTTGTGTTGTGGTTAGATATACTTGGTCTCTATTTGGCTAATGTAATGTTTGGTTATATTAAACTGCATGTAAATGGAATCAAATGGAATTATTGATGTATATGGAGCAGAGTGAAACGAGAACCGAAAAGGACTCTCAGCATCTGAGATCTAATGCGAACCTGGAACCTGTCAAACTAAAATGTTTCCTGCGAAATTAATAGTTGCAAACAAATTAATTGTGAATAAAACGAACTTTGCACTTTTGATAAAATGTTTTTTTTTACCAAAGACTTTGTCAGATGGGAAGTTAGTTAAGGACTAGGCCGGTGAACATCCATGCTAGCACTAGGCCACCGGTTATTACCTAGCTAATGCTAAAGCTAACAGTTGTAGTCCCGCTATTCACGCGCATTAGGAGCAGCGTTGTTTGTAATGCTATGCAAGTTATGCTGTGTAAGTGCGTTACGTCTTCTAATGTGCGACACCAGTGGAATATGTGAAAGGGGTTTGACTTGTTTTTTGTTTTTGTCTTTTCAGGAGGGAGTGAAGACTGAAAACAATGAGCACATTAACTTAAAGGTCGCAGGGCAGGATGGGTCAGTGGTGCAGTTTAAGATTAAAAGGCACACTCCTCTCAGCAAACTGATGAAAGCTTACTGCGAAAGACAGGTGAGACCGTGACGCATTAACATTGATAATTAGTTTGCTACAAGTTCCTCCTTTGTTGACATTATGGGTTCATTATTTCAGTTTTTATATTCTAAAGAAGAAGCTAGTATTGGATTCTTATGATGCACATTTATATTTAATGGAAAATAAATATTTCTATAATTAATTTGAATAATAATACATTTTAGGCACTATTTAAGCCATCTGGTTGCTCCTCCTAAACATATCTTCAGTTAATCCTAATTTTCTGTTGCTTCTCATCAGGGGCTGTCAATGAGACAAATACGATTTCGATTTGATGGTCAGCCTATCAATGAAACGGATACACCTTCACAGGTAAGACTACTCTTCCTCTGTCAGCTTAGTAGCACAACAGTTCGATATAACGTGGTGATAAAGATGTGGTTTACTGAAAAGTGAAACTTCCAGTTTTAAGTCACTCATTTTGATAGCAAAAGCTAAGTTTCATGGCAGAAACACATTAAAACTAATGGACATCATGGATGTTGGTCACAAAGCTGGCTTTTCTGCTCCACATGACAACACACAGCTTGGTGCTATCAAACAGTGCAGGGAAGTCGTGCACTGTGGACTGATGCAGTCGCCCTAACATGCAGCTTAGCTTGCTAAACTGAGAGAAGCTGTCTGGATAAAAGGATTTGCTTCATACGCATCAGCATTACCTTCCTCTGCAGATGTGCACGGCCCAGTTCTGGACCCTAAATCAGTACTGTGCTGCTCAGGTACCACTGTCCTGCTTGCTCAGGTGTGTTGCAGCTTAAACACACCTGGCTGCAGTAAATGTTAACAAGCCGGCATAGAAGTGGAATTACGGACGAGTCTGTCGTTTCCTAAAGAGTTTCTCATTGTTCTCCTTCATCACACTCTTCCTCTGCATGCATGTTGCCTTCATGGATCGATGTGATGTGGGACACATGAGCAGCGGCGTTTAGAGGAAGCACTGTGAGCCCATTCTGTGATTTCAGGGTTTGCTTTTGGCCGCTCCCATTGCTCCCATTGCTCCCACTACACACCCATTAATGTGCAGGAGCTCTGCAGGATGATGAAGCTTCTCTCTTTCTCAGCTTGTCTCGCTGCCGTTTGATTTTAAAATGTTCAAAATGCATTAAAATGTCATTTTTGTTCTGTGGGGACGGTTTGTGTGTTTCTATGAAAAGTGCTTTAAATACATTCTCTATCAATAAGGGGAAACTGGTAATTAATTGTCTTTATCTTTTCCCAGCAGACATTAAAGTAAAACAGTTTGTAAATTTTTGGTTCTACCAGGTGAAGCCTAAAACGGATCATCTACCTCTGGGTCTCATTTGGTTTTATTGATCCAGCAAAGAGAACCTGATTTGAGTTGTTATTGGTGTCATTTATGAACCAGAAGAACCGATTCCAGCCTGAGAGACACATAAATCTTTAACGGCTCTGGGTTTTATTTCGACTTGCAGATAAATCTGTTAAAAGAAAGACTGGGACCAAATGTAAAGAACGGGTCTCTGAGAGGAGGGGGTATAGTGGTCCGGCCCGGTTCACAGAGAGCTGGATGCCGGGATTACAAAGGCTTCAGGAAAAATAAATGTGTTAATTTAATGTCATAATGTTCAAACTTTGATCATGATTTGGTTCCGTTTGTCTAAATGTTTCTAATAAAAAGAGCATGAATAAAACAAACGGACCCAAATGGGTCAAACGACATGAAGAACCATTTGGGAACCAAAAGAGTCGACTCTTCCATCGCTGGAGTCGGTTTAGTTTCTCTGCTTTGATGAGATGTAAATTTGCATCATTACTTTCTGAGCAGCTGATAAACGTCTCGGTTCCTCTGCGTGTGAGACGGGTCGATATGAAGCCCGATGGTTTGAACGGGTTCTCTCTGGTTAACGTGAGCTGAACCTGCACCATGCTGACATTTTATTCTGGTCTTACAGCTAGAAATGGAAGATGAAGACACAATCGACGTGTTCCAACAGCAAACTGGAGGCTGTCCTCTTTAGAGACGGGTTCCTCCGACCGTCCCTACCTCCTGTTTCTGTCCCTGATGCTCTTCATGAAACCGTCTTCGCTACGAGCTGCTGAACGGCAGCAGGACGGCGGCTTGTTAACACGTCTGAATGATGGAGTAAAAACAAGCTGCAGTGACTTAAAGCTTGAATTGTTTTGTTTTCCTCCTAAAGGTTGCTGAGAATCCAGCGCTCCTTGTTTTTATGTTCACTGAGGTGTTGATTCACAGGATTTTGTCTTTAAGTCTGTGTTTTAATTTCAGACACCTGTTGTTATGAAAATGTATTATTGAAATAAATTGAGTTTTTTAAAAGCTTTTGTATTTCCCTACGGTTGTGTTCATATGGAGGAAAAACTTAAAAGATGAGAGAGAAAAATATATTTTCTTATTTAATATATTTTTCTTTAACCCTAGAAAGTGTGATGCATCAACACATTTTCCTCAGATCCATTCCTGCACGTTCTTCCTGCTCCTGAAGGGGTTGTGCACACAAAATGTTGTGCACATCACAGGATGATTTAAGTGTGATGAAACCCGCTGAGACGTCTTTATTTCTTATTCAGGTGGATTCTGAATGTTTGCATCATGATGCATCAACAACAGGTTTCACATTGTTTCCATACTAACAGTTTCATTGTGGTATACCGTCAGTATTTTAGTTTTTTGGAAGGAACTAATGACACCAACTGATTAAAAACTAACTGCTTAACTGAAAGAACATATTTTGTATGAAATGATGGCATCTGATGGGTTTAATGATCACGTGACAAAAGCAATTTTAGTTTTCTGCACTTAAATTTGTTGCATACAACTCAGACATGAAAACAATAGTTTGCAGAGTAGTAGTGTGTTTTTTCACTTGTACTCCATTTAAAGAACAGGTATGAAAGTATAGCCTCTAGTCATTGATCATGAGTTTTCCCCTGTTCAGTTTAATTAATTACTAACCATGCAGGTGGGAATGTTCCTTCTTTAGCAGCTTAGTGTAGAGATCTGTGGATGTAATAGCGTATTTTTCAGGTATTATAGTTGTAACATAAGCACCAAGCCCACAAAATGTCATAAAATAAGGTTGCCTCGGAACCGGAAGTACAAACTATTAAATGCCTAACTGTTCCTGTATAAATAAGCAAAACAATCGAAATATCTGCTTTAAGTTAAGCTCTATTAATGATTTATCTAATGTATACATTATTATTAGCATATGTATAATTTAATTTTATATTACTTTCAATTGTTGTTTAACCTTTCGAAACGTTCTAGCTTTTATTTTGAAAATCTAGGCGGAAGTGGGGTACCGTCTTCTCGTAAGGTTTCTCAGTCCGGAGGCAGGTGGATGTTCATCATATAGAAGCTGTAGCTAGCATAGACAATGATGAGGTGGTGAAGTATTGTTGATATTAGTGTATTTCACGTGTTTCCTGTAAGGTTTACTGAAACTGTAAGACATTTTGTGCGACTATGACGACAACTACGACATTTCAAGGGATGGAGCCTGGAGCTAAAAGCAGTTCGAGGTACGTTGTTCCCGCACGATCCGTTAGCTTTAGTGTAATTATCAACCTGATGTTCACACTGAGACAGAGATTTTTTTAAGCTTGGCTTTTATTAGTAAAGGAAACCTTCGGTTTATAATGAAACAAAACGTTTTTACTACATGTTGCTGGTTTATATGTTGTGATGAGACATAAGGTTAGCTTAGCTTGATAGCATGCACACACCCTCCCTTTTGTGAAGAAGCTGCAGAGCTAGCTGTTACTAGCAACGCATCTGGGCTCTAAAACAAGTGCAAACCTTTTGCACTTCTCTAAGAGGTTTAATTTATCTTTCTTTTTTCTCATACAAACATTTTTTATGTTAGTCGGTGGGAAATCAGTCAGTTGGGTGGGGCCTCCGCAGATTTCAGATCAGTTGTAAAGATGTAAAATGAGCCAATGTGTCCCATGCATGATAGAAGGGAGGGCCATTTTACAGCTGGCCACACCTGTGTGTGTGTGCGTGTGTGTGTGGGGG
>JBAMIG010000004.1:3141415-3151678 GCA_037177335.1 Kiunga ballochi
AGATGGTGGTCTTTTTTTAAAATGGGGTTTCTGCTGTAAAATATGTGGAAAGTCTGTCTGTGAAGTTGAGCAGGTAACACTAGCTACCATTAGCAAGCCAAAGATTTTGTTCAGAAACAAGCATTAGTCTGAAGCACGGCTAGAAAGGATTCAGCATTACCAGCAAGATGGCGGCTTTAGGAATTCTCCCTTTAATCACGTCTTACTTCCCTTTTAGAAATGCTGTTTGTCATGGATTCAGTCATGGGTTGCCTCAGCTCGAGGGAAGGAGGTGCACGGGTTTGTGTGGAGGGAAAGTGTGTTGGCTTTAAAAGAGATAACCATATCTTTTAGCATGTGCACACACATGCACACACACACACACACACACACACACACACACACACACATGCACTCACACACACACTCACACACAGTGGAACAGGGCAGTGGGAGGGAGTAAGCAGATGGTTTCTTCAGCTTTCTTATCTCAGACCACCACAGAAACACAAACTGTTCTGTCCTTTGCCGTTTTAAAAACACACTCAGCTTTTCCCTGAGTGGAAATACTTTGCCACACACGGTGTGGGGATAGCCTGCTGCATCCATACTGTTTTTCCTTCACTTTCTGTGAATGAGGGGTGTGACTCCAGCATGCCACTGGGGATGTCGGTCACATGGCCGCGTGTGGGCGTGGCCAGGGAAGCAGCAGCAAACCCAGCCTGGCCCTGCCTCACCAGCTGGAGCTGTAATTGAGAAAGGAAAAGAGTGGGAGAGGAAGAAAGAGAAGGAGAGGAAAGGGTTGGGTGAGTTTTTATGTTTGCCGTGTTCTTTCTGTCTTGTAGTGAGAGTTGGACATGATTTCTGAAGGAACGGAGGAAAAGTTGTGGTCTGGAGGAGCAGAAACAGGGATGGATCTGCTGAGGGGAAAGTAGTGTGCTGCGTGGGGAACTCAGGTCTGAAAAGTTCAGCATGTTTCTGTAATAAAGATTCTGATGTAGTTTGACAGCTTTTTACTTCTATCCGCTCTTTTCCTTTCTTATTGTTCAGTCACTGGGGAGGGTTTGGGGGTCAACACCCTTCATTCGTCACCCCCTTCCCCACTTTCCTCCTCCCCTTTCCTTTGCTTTCTTCTCCTCCTTTTGTGTACTCGCTCTAAAACATGCATGGATAGTCAATGTCCTGAAATGAGGCAGAGAAGTGACCAATCATAAAGCCCTTCTTACTCTTTAAAAGCTTCTGTGGGGGTTTCTTCTTTTTGCTTCACCCTTCATCACATCTGAGTTTTATCTGATCCTGTGCAGCGATTAGCCATGTGTCAATGGAGCGAAGATACTTCAAAGCTGTTTCATTTTGACAATCCAATTTAACCGTCTCATGAAGAAAGGAGAAAAATGTTTATTTGGTACAAAGGGAGTGGATTCTCTTGGTCTTATTTTGTATCTGGGACTTCCTTTCGACCAGATTCCAGACTAACTTTCCAAACCGTGTCCATCTCTCATGAGTTCTGCATTTGTCCTGTTTGGACTTTATTTCCTGAATAGCTGCACTGTGGGACTGTACGTCCAGACGTCCCCGTCAGTCTTCGCCCGCATGCTGTTACCATGATGTCTTACATTTATTACACTTTTTCTTTTTTTAAACTAAAGAATTTACCCAGAGGCTGTGCAGCTGAGGAGAGGTGTGAACATGTTTTACAGTGAACGACTTCCTGTCCGACACTTCGTCTTTATGGTCCATTAGGACAGAATGAGATGGACACGCTCTCCTATGTGCTGTGTCCTCATCTACTTTTTTAATATACTTTATAGATCAGCTTTTTAGTAGCTCATAGCAGGAACACCTTCTCTCATAATTCAGCAGTATTATCTGCAGCCAAAGATGACACATTTCTGCCACCCCCTCTCTTCCCCGGAGACATTGTCTGCTCTACATGCATGTCATGGCTCGAAGGAAGTGAGACATGTCATGTCCTTTCAGAGGAGACGGCTCATCGGCCTGCTAACACCAGGAGGACGATGCCAGTTTGTGGTGGTCTCTTCTGTAGCGCTGTGGAGGTGTAATTAAGCAATTATGGGTCATCTGTCAGTGTTTTTCCTTTAATTCTGGGTTTCTGACCAGAGATGACACCATCTGGTCGTTGGCTCGCAGATGAATTCCTGTGGTTATTTAAATCCGAGCTACTATGGTTCTTGTACGTTTGAACTACTTTTATCACAGAAATTTATGAAACATCACCAAATAATGAACTGAACAAATGTTCAGAAACGATGCATCTAAAGCCGTTTACAGCTGAACATTTTCACCTGCCGCCGTTGGTTACTGTCATGGAGTTTGCTGGTTGCCCTTGGTTACAGGTCAAAATGATAACATTTCCTCACTTCCTGTTTGGGTTTAGCTAACGGTGTCTCTTGTTTAGACGGCACTTTTACACGTAGCACGCAGCTTCTTGCAGAGGTCATAGCTGCAGGCTGTGTACCTGCCGTGAGGTCACATTTTGGGGGATAAATATCTTAAATAAAAAAATATCTGGGTTTAAAGCTGAGCAGGAAACATTCCTGGTGTTTAAAGGGAAAGATGGCGCCTCTATCGCCTCTTTAGCTCCTGACAGACCATCATACGCAGATCTGAACTGTGGAGGAAAACATGTCGGCTACAGAAGTCATGTCTGCGCATGTAATCGCTGCGCAGCATTCAGAATTAAAATATTTGAAGAAGTCTGTTGCTTTCCCACTTCATACTTCTGGGTTTTGTGATTTACTGCATTCTGGGCTGTGTTTGTCCTTTACCCCTTACCGGTTCCCCTGCAGCAGCTGTTAGCTGGTCCTGTGGTGGGACCCTCCTAGTTTCCCTTCCATGTTTCTCAGAAATGTTTAGGCTTTGAGCTATGACTGTGGTTATTCTCACAGTGGTACCGCAGCATCTTCCCTGCTGATTTTCAGCTTTGCTTTCTTATTTTCTCAGTTATCCCAAACGATCATCGGTTTCGTCACGTTTTGCATCTCATCTTGTTGCTGCGTCCTTTGCGACCCTTCATCTGGACCTCTCTCCCTTCTGTCTGCAGTCATTCTTTGGGCCTTTGAGGTTTTTTAAAACAGGTTGTTATGTACTTTAGAAGAGGTTTCTGGGTGTAGAGCTGCGTTTCATCAGCAAGCAGGACCATCTGCTTTGCTCTGCATTAGGCCAGAAGTTGCATTCTCAAGGGGCCATCAAGAGTAGCACTGAAAGACAGAGCTGGCCTGTAAAACACTTCAGGCCTTTTTAAATTAAATGCATTTTTTGTCTGCTTTTACAGCCAATCATTGACCAGTGTGATTGTTCTGTAAGGAGTAGACATGATGGACGCAGTGGGATTGGTAATCGTGTCCTTCATTTGGCTTTAAAGTGTGAATCAGGAAATAATTTTTGTCTGTTGCTGCCATGGACTGGATAAATAGATGGATGTAGCCTCTGTTATGATACCTGCAGGTTTCTAAAAAGCTAAATTGAAGCTACCATTGCTCCTGGAAAAACATGGGCTGAGGTGGAGGTGTAAACATGGGCATGGATGAGGGATTTAAAACTCAGAGCTAAACAAGCTAACAGAGGCAGGCTAAAGCTAAAGCTGGCCACGGTTACACTACATTCAACTTATCGAAAGGACACGCCCCCAATTATGCCGAATTTACCAATTGAATAAATCATTTTTATGACAACTTTTTTTATAACTAAAATTTAACGTGTTTATTTCTGCATGTTTATGTTATAACATGTTTATGTTCTTTTTATCATGGGAGCCGATGTCGATTGGCTCCTTTTTGCCCCCAGAAACTGGAAGCAGCAATGTTTTGCACTAACTTTGTTACTTGGTTACCATTTGGTTGCTACATACTGTAAACTTATCATGTTATCGATTAACCATCTAGTCCCTGTAACTTTTTATCCTAAGATGCTGTCAGAAGACGTGCTGTCTGGAGGCTGGTAAGAGAACGGCTTCAGTCATGCCAATTAGTTCATCCACCTTATTAACCTATAAACTTTTTTCTATGCAAATGTTAACGGTATTGTTCAACGCTGACCTAAATAAGCCGTATTGGTGTCATTGGGTAAATATAGGAGCACAGATGGTAGTGATCGCATGAATGGTTTTACATTTAAAGGCTCTTGTGTGAAGAGTTTCTGAGCTCAGTGCTCATAAAGCTGCTCCATAAACTATAGGAAGATAGTAAATTTAGCATATTTCATGCCGTATTTGTGTGACACGCTTATGATTGCCAGTCCATCGTCCTGTCTTCCTCTAACTGGACCAACCATTCACATCCAGACAGCAGAGCACATAAAGCGTAACGATCTCACCAGCGGGGCAGGATTAGTGTCATCTCCAGTTTAATGAAGGCAAAGAGAAAAAAGCAGCAGAAAACGTTTGTCGTGTTCCTTATGAAGCCTCATTTAAAAGGTTTAACAGAAGAGTCAGACTGCACAGGGTGCTATGGCACATGAGTGAAACAGGCCTATCCTTCCTAAAAGCCTCTAAAGAGTCAGTGTGCAGCTTCTTTACATGAAAACACTTCTCATCTACAATCAGGAAAGCAGACATCCACAGGATATTATTCAAATAAAAAGAGACTTTAGTTTGAAAAATGAATACAGCCTTGGTACAGGAAGTGGTGGGAAGGTTAGTTTCGTTTAGAGTGAACAGAAGAAAACATCCAAACTAACTCTGTGGGGTCCTCACAGGTTCGGACGTTTCCCCCAAATCGCATCATCTCTCAGTATTTTCTTAGTAATTCTCGTTTCATGACTCCTTTTGGCATTTGGCGTGCAACAAAGTTTGATTCTGTCAACTCTTCTGCAGGAAATGCAAGCAGTTTTTTATTGAGGTGTGAATTCTTTGCTGCATGGCAGAAGCAGGATTTTCTAGTTCACCCCGGAGCGAAGCATCAGTTCTTCTCCCGCTTGGTAATCCCAGTGATGTCTGACGCCAAAGCAGTGTCTTAATCTGAAAACAGAGCTGAAAACACATATCTGTCCTTGTGTCATGCTGCTGATTTCCCTTTGTGTTGGACGGCTTCCTGGTTTTTACCTTCGCTGCAGCGTATTCAGATATTAGAGTCAGTGAAGGCATCGGGGTTTGAAGCCGAACAAAAAAAGCCTTCATATAATTTAAAGCAGGGCTGACAAGCGGAGACGTGGCTTTCATGGATCAATGGAAACTGAGTTTCTTTGGTTTCAGGGGGCTTCTCAAGAACACAACCAGAGCTTTGTTTCTGGCAATGGCTCGGTCGAGTTTCACTCTATTATTATTAAATGCAGGGTCAGATATGACGGTTTTAATGCAGGGCCTGAGAGGATGTGAGGTGGGAAGGAGAAACAGACAATATCAGATCAGAGGGAACGCTGTTAGTTTTCAGGAAGGGTTAAATTACAAATCATTTAATGCTTCAGGATAATTTATATCACTAAATCTTTGTATTGCATTAAAATGTGACCACAGATCACAAGGTAATAAATGGATTTTTTCCTTTTTAATCGCATTTAAATCTAAATAACTGTAGATCTTGTGAAATAATTCACAGAAAACTTCTTATCTTTAGCTTAGCGTACCCAGTCTTAGTTGATTTACTTAAGCTACTATTGCAGCTTGTTTTAGCTTAGCATATTTTCAGCTTTGCTCATGGCAGCATTAGACAATCTTTCTGTTGTCTGAGCAAATCTTTTTATTTATCTTGGCTTATTTTATTAGCTTATGTTAATCTACAAATTAGTTTTTGTCTTATCATTCATATTCTTTAAAAAAATGTCCAAAACCTCATAGATTGTGCAAAAGTATGAACGCTTATGAGCACTACTGTATATAAAAAAATCTATCAAAACAACCGAGAAGCTACATAATGTAAAAGAAGTGGCTCTTCATAAAGGAATAAAGGACTTATTTACACTGTGCATCAGATACACTGTTTGTTAGAAATGCACTCAAATGAAAACAGCAGGAGAAAGTTCCTGCACAGATAGAGATCCACAAACTAAATTTAAGGCGCCATAAAAACCAATGCCAATTCTGTCTAGACGGGACCAAATCCATGCCCGTGTTGTCGTTATAGTTGGACTCTGTAGTAGTCTACCATTTCGTATGGGAAGAATAAAAAGACCTGGAGCATCTCTGCATGCAGACAAAGCCAAACAGGCATCCTTATCAGCTCAGAGATGCTAATCTGTGATCAACCAAAATAAACACACAGAATTTAGTGCTTCAATGGATCGGTTTTACTTGCTTTTACCCGATGAAGGAGAGCTCCACAGATATTAGCAGTGCATTTTCTTTTAAAATAGATTTTAAATCATTGTTTCAATTTTTAAAAGAACTTTAGTTTTGAATTCAGCACAGATGAAGCTTTAGAAAAGACATTTTTACCATATTCTAGCTATCCAAGTTAGTTTCATAAATAAAAAAATACATAAATATATTGATGAAATGAGAATAATTTCTTAAAGAGCTGATTTAAAGAGTTTGTGCCTTTAACTTTAACTTGTGTTGCGGAAGTTGTGGTTTGCTCTGAAACACTACAACAGACAGGAAGTCAAACATCCTCCAAAAACAACAGCAGAAACTCATTTTCTGACACTGTTTAGCTTAGCTTACCATCCTAGCCTGATTTAACTTACTTAGTTCAGTTTGTTTTAGCTTATCATATGTTTTAGTTTATCCTAGATGAGCTTTAGCTTATGTCTCTGTAACAGCAGAAACTCATGAGGCGTGTATCACTACAGACCTCAGTAACTTAACATGAAACACTTCACAATATCCTCCCATTAGAATAATAGTGACAATAGAATCTGATTAATAATGCAAATTAATAATGCATCCGTTCATTTGCTGAAGCTCTGAAGATAGCTGGTGCTTAAACGGGGCTTTTGTGTATAAAGAAGCAAACAAAGGGAAGGAAACAACCGTTTGGTTTTAATAAAGCTAATAAGCCTTTGATGCAGATGAGAAGATTAGAGTCATTATTTCCTCCTTCAGGCGCCAGAAAATACCCAACGAAGCAGCAGTTTCAGCTCCAGTCACCTACATTCCAGTTAAACGTGTTTTGTTGCATTTTGATGCCACTGTTGAACCACTGGAAACATGTGCTTCTGTTTCTGAGCCAGTCGTTTTTAATCTGCTTCTTTTAGGCTGATTATGTTTTATTTCTTTAAATATTTCTTTTTCAGCAAACCTGAATGAAACAGACCCGTGAGAAGAGACGCTAACAAAGCTCAAAGCGTGAAAAAGGCTAATAAAACTCTATAGGTTGGTATCTTTAGGAAGTGTGCTTATAGAAATAAAAGGTTTGGAACATGTGTGAAGGAGAAGTGGCGGGTAAGTGTCACAGCGCCTGTATGGAAGCATGTTGTCCTAGGTTTAGTATGATGATGTTGCCTAGGAAAACTCCTGTCTGCAGACCTGTAGCATGCCCGGCTGTCGTTTCCAGTTCAGGGCTGCACAGTTCATCTGCAGGGTTAGCTAAACAATACCCCATGATGCCGTGGAAACATTTGCAAACACAAGTCGAGGATGAATCGATCCAAATACCTTTGCTTCCAGTGTAGATCATCCGAGACAAGGCCCTGCTGTACTGGGTTTCATGAGGACAGCATTGCTGCACTAAATCAGCACGTGTTCATCGTAACGCCGTGCTAACAGAAGGTTTACATTACGCTCCTCTCCTCAACTGTCATGTTGGCTGTTTTTCTAATGAAATGAATGTCCTGCAGGGGAAATTGCATCTCAGCTGAAGGAAAATATTGTGCAACTCCAAAACCTTCAATGCTGATCAGTTACTGATTTATTGCCATGAGTTTATTGTGTTTTAGGTGAGACACATGTGGTACGAGAACACAGCTCATCATTTAACCATTAGAGTGTCAGAAAAAGTGAAATTTAGAAGGACAGATGGACACAGATAATTACGGTGTGGTACCCGGCGCTTTTGTCCCGCTCAGATTAAGCAGCAAAGACATGAAGTATTTTCTGATGTATAAGGTGGAGAAAAGAAATTAATGGAAGTTTTGTTCATTTTAATGAAAGGTTGACCAGAAAGTGGACCCAGAGAGGTGGTGGTTTTTAAGAGGTTAAGCTGCTGCAGCCTCCAGGAAAAGCTTTTCCGTCTTCTTTAAGAAAGCACTAAAATACAAGCTGAGCTGCAAACAGCACATCATCGCAGCTCACTTTACTGTAAAGCTCCAGTCAGGAGATCTGTCACCACTTCCCATCAGGTCTGTGTGGTTTGTCAAGTTTGTAACTGCAAAACATCCCGCACAGACACGACTCTAGGTTTCAGTCACAGCACAGGAAGCGTTGTCTCCTCCCTCTCTGAGAGGCGCTCAGCAGCCTCTGCGACATGCTGAGCCGAGCGCTCTGCTCGGTGGACATCACTGAGGTAAGGCTGGATTTTGCAGCGCTGCAGGGTTCCTGGTAGGGTTCAGATTCAGCCCTCTGTGGTTCACACACTTTGGATTATTGGCACGCTAACTATGAAGTCTTCACACATCCTCATCATCTTCCTCCTCGACTTGCAGTTCGCTTCAGTTGATGCCACTTTTATGCTGCAGTTATCACCGTATGAACATTTGCTCTGTTTCTTCTGCCCTCAGGGTCAGAGGTCAGCCTGAGCCATAGCACGATGTCTGAGTCAGCGAAGCCCCACCACCCCAACCCTCAAGGGAAGGGGGATAAGAGCCATGGAGGCGACTTCAGCTACGTTGGTATTGACGCCATCTTGGAACAGATGAGGAGGAAGGCCATGAAGCAAGGCTTTGAGCTCAACATTATGGTTGTGGGTGAGTTTCTGCCCAGGAAGTCTGATGAAACTCGTCCCAGACTTTAGAATTCATGAAGTGCACAATTAGGGATGATCCTTAATGACTGCTTCAGAAAAGCTCGTTAAACGGAGCGCATGGGGGGTTTGGATGTGTTCATGGGGGGTTTGGGTGTGTTCATGGGGGGTTTGGGTGTGTTCATGGGGGGTTTGGGTGTGTTCATGGGGGGTTTGGATGTGTTCATGGGGGGTTTAGGTGTGCGCATGGGGGGTTTGGGTGTGCGCATGGGGGGTTTAATGTGCGCATGGGGCGTTTGGATGTGCCTCTACTGTGATGCTAAGCTTGAAGAAGACCTTGTGTTTGTGTTGTTCTTCATCCTGAAACATTTATTTACATCATCTAAAAAGAATGTCATGCAGCACCGACTGCTAATTGGGCTTCAGGTGACAGAAAATGAAAGCCAATGCGACGCTCACACACACACACACACACACTCCTGCTGGGTTTGCACATTCTCCGCTTTGAAAATGTTCTTATCAGCTGTTCTTTGAAGCTTTGTCACTCGTCCTCCTCTGTTCTGGCACTCGTCAGCCACTTCCTCCACAAGCTTTTTTCGTGTATTCACAAAGCATTAAGCAAACACACACTCTTAAGTGGATAAAAGGAGGCTGTCAGGCTGAGAGAGTGGCACAACAGCAGCGATTACACTGACAAGCTGAGACACACACATCTGTGGAAGCCTTTGAGAGCAGCTGCACACCACCAATTAGGCCCTCCAACTGTCTGCGTTCGCTTCCCGTCACTGCTCCGATGCCATCCATAAACACTGTCATCATCTGCATATGGAGGCAGAGTCGTGGGCAGAAGACACACTTTGCAACCAGAATATTTCTCACACTTAACTGTCAAAGTGCAATAGACTAAAAATGTCTGAGCAGACTTTGGCTGCGATGTGAGATAAAAAGAGACGTCTCAGAACATTAAACAATCTTTAATTAAAATATTTTAATTTCATGTTCGGCACCGATATGTTATCCAGCCCAGAAACATCCCACAGGCTGGAAGTCATTCAGTGCTATTTCTGCAGAGCACCTGTGCACAGGTAAGCTTGTAGAGACATTTTCCAGCAACATAACCATAAAAAAAATTTTTTTTATGATATTTCTTCATAAATCAGGAGATATGATGATGTTAGAAATAATCTGGGTCGCGGTTGTGTACTAACTACACAATATGGTATTGGAGGTACCAAATATTTAGAACATCAACAACTTAAATCTATTCTAGGTAAAAAATATAATACCAGACAGTTAAAATTAGAATTACCTATTAGGGTAGCAGAATTTATTCATCTTAAGTCTCCAAAGCTATTATCAAAAATTTATAGATTATTATCAAAACTAGAAGATTCCATCTGTCTCCCAATATAAAAATGGGAGACAGACTTAACCAGAAACTTTAATCAAAATGAATGGTCACAATTATGTTTAAACACATTTAAAATGA
>JBAMIG010000004.1:3175111-3188786 GCA_037177335.1 Kiunga ballochi
CAGCAGCACCATGCAGCAGTAGCACCACCATGCACCACCATGCAGCAGTAGCACCACCATGCAGCACCATGCAGCAGTAGCACCATGCAGGCTGGAGGCTCTGTGCATCTCCACCCCCTTTCTGCAGGCTTGTCCTTTTATATAGTTAATTAGGAGGCAGGAGTCCATTGATGTCAGTGCTCTTGTGTTTTATTGCCCCCCTCCCCCCAAATGCAGAGACCTCATTAATACTCCTCCTTGACACACAGATGCACACATTTCATGCCAGAGTTTCTGCAGCCCTGCCTGTTCTTTCCTGGCACAGCCATCCATCTCTTTGTGCACCTCACCAGCACCCTCCCAACCAACCGCTCTCCTCCTCCTTCCTCCTCCTCCTCCCCCTCATTCTCCTTGCACCGCAGTCCTATCAGCCCTTTACCTGAGAGCATTTGTCTTCCATCGCTCTGTGAGCTCTGGCCGAAACGATGAAGAAAGACGGGTGGGGAGACGACTCGGTAGCAATATGCAAAATTTTGAAAAGGTAGATGTGGGTTGCCATGGTAACGGCTCTGAGGTTATTTCCAGGCACTGATGGAAATCAATGTCATGTGCCAGGCAAGCAGGCACCTCCGTCCTCAGGAAAATTAGAAGGGGGGGTGAGAAGCGAGGGAGGATGAGGAGGGAGGGATGGAGGGACAAAGAAATATGCAAAAGCATAGAAATGTGGTTTTCCTGAAGGCATGTGCTGCTTGGCTTCTACCATAGGTCACTTTATTTAATATAGATTTCTATAGTAGCTTTTCATGATAAACCTGCTCCATCTCTGCACCTTCATGTCTGTTTGCATTTTTATGTGAAGAAGAAGAAGAATAAATATCCTGCTTGTGAAATAAAAGCAGAGGACTGGGTGCTGGAATGAGCATTAATGGCAGGGTGTAGATGTGACCCGACCCAACAGCCAGCTTATCTGTTCCGTGTTGTGTAAAGCAGCAACTTCAAACATTACAGCAATAACGATATAACGATGTCTGAGACAGGCCAGGATGTCAGAGAGCTTTGCTTTGCACCTCTGATTTTCTCTGCAGATGTGGGCAGCTGTGTGATCATGCATCAGCTGTGTGTCTGGAGACGGTTTACCTTCTGCAGGAAATATATATACATATATATGATGCTGTAAAGAACATTGCAGTGTGAGGATGAGACGGTGGTATAAATGGAATATTAAAACAACTAGAGATTGTTCTGATAAAACACAGGATAACATAGTTTAATAAGGAGCTTTTTTGCTCCACTTTGATTTAATATCTAATCCTTTGCATGCTCCAGATTTGAGGAGATTTGATGCAGTGTGTTTGTTATCTTGGCTTAATAATCATTTAACTGGAATACAGAGACGTTATTTCCGTTGGACTGAAGTGAATCATGGAATAAATTGGCTTCAATTGGAAGACGGAGTTGGAATGTGCATAATGAACGTAAGCATCAAAACAAATGGAAAGTTGAAGGTCAGAGACTCGTGTTGTGTCGCTCTCAGAAGGAAGCTGTGTGAACTTTTCCCAGCAGGTCTAACAGACCTGTGTCGTTTAGACAAATCCTTTTATATTTATTTAAAAAAAGATTTTTCCAGTTAGCATTGAATATTGAATCTATCTCCCCAGCTTGGGATCCATTACTAATAAACCATCATTTCCAGCATAAATCGGAAAACAAAACAAACGAGACGGGGAAAGAATCACTGACAGGCTGCTGCAAAGCAAGCCAAGCCAATAGGTCCTCCTCATTTGCATAGCTAACATGGTGTTCACACTCCAGTTGACACATTTGCAACCTGCCACTTATCCCATTACCGGCTGTCCCCGTCGCAGCATTGTTTGCTGTGTCTGCGCTCTCTTGCTGCCAGCTTATTTCCCACTGTGTTGTGAGACCGAGCAATCACAAGTTGCTTGGATGCAGCTAAAGTGGACACAGCTGGACACGTGTGGACAAATGCATGCCAATGCACGTGCTTATGTTGATATGTGAGTAAACAGAACTGAAATGAACTAAATCCAATCAGGTTTACTTTCAGGCATCATTCCAGCGTGCCCATGGTTTGTTATAATGCATGTGAGGTTATTTTTTCTGGCCTCTGCTTTTTATATTTTACCACTGGAGTAAGTGATGAGATGCATTCAGGCGTAATTTCTTTATGACTTGCAGCTTCTTGAACTGATTGTAACAAGCTGTCATTAAGCTTTGATTTAGCTTTGCTGCCTTTGCTCTGGATGCTTCATTTCACTGACTCCAGAGCTATTTGTGCCGTTATTTTCTCTCCTTTGGATTTTCTCCTCTTCGTGTTCCTGCACAGCCCCATTTCGTCAGGCAACAAAAGAAGACGGTGTTACAGAATGAGTTCACCCGCAGCATTGCTTCAGGATACGTCTGTTATCTTTTAACTCGGAGTGTGATGTTCTGCAGTAATTCATCCAAAGTTTGGGGACTTCACAGTACGGGGTCTCGTTTTCTCTCGCTCAGGACTTTGCAGGACGTTTCTGTTGAGCTCTGTCACACGACAATATAAACAGTGTGACATGAATCCTGTGTGAACTTAAACACCACTGAGTGCTTCTCTCTGCAGAAGCATCACTGATTCTCTGATAGGATCGTTCTCTGTGTAGCTGGGGTACGGAATAAATGAATATTCATTAATTTGCTGCAGCCAATATGTATCATAGTGATTTCCAGCCATTTCATCAAGCTATGCAAATTACATCCTCACATCTTCATACCCCCCCCCCTCTCCTCTTTGTTAATTAATGGTGCTTAGAAATTGTTTTCTCTCACAAGGAGAGGCAGAATTGGTCCAGACATAATGATAAATGGTCATTCTTGGCTTGTTTGAGCATTGTGGCTTAAAGGGTGACACTTCTCCCATGAAAGGATCCTCTTAGTGATGATGTTGGTTCTGCAGGATGTATGATTATTACGCCACAAAAACAATCTTCTCCGGTCATTTCCCTTTTTGTTCATGTTGAGCTGCAGCTTTGTCACTGTGCTGTTGTGACACGCTCTTAGATCAGGGATGGGAAATTCCTGCAGTCCTGCAAGTGTTACGACTTTCCCTGCTGCCTGTAACTCTGCATGGAGCATAAAACATACTGCTGCAAAGTCTGCTATTTACCCGTTGGTCTGAATCAGCTGTGATGCAGCAGCGAAACTCACAACCCTGCAGGACTGCAGCCCTCAAGAGCCCAAGCTGCCCCTTCCTGTCTTATACGATACTCCAACATCAGCTGGCATTCCTGGGAAAATAATGCTCACCTGCTTCGTAGTGAAAACCGACACCTGACTTGATCTGCTAAAAATGTGTAGAAAGGAGTCTAACAGATTCCCCACCTTTCTGCATCAATATTACTATGGTTGAAGGTGACTTGGATCTTATCAGGCTTGATGTTCACATGAGTGTATATCACAAGTTTGAACACGTTTCCACCCCCCCCCCCTCTCTCTCTCTCACACACACACACACACACGACTATCCGCTCCATACTGCTGCAAGATAAAGCAAACCTGACAGTAGGCAGAGCCACTGAATTAAAGTTGTGAATTCAGCTAATCGGCTACGGGTGATGTGGGCAAAGAATCTTGTTTTCATCTTGAGGGATGAAAAAGAGGAAGAGGAGCACCTCCTAAGAAAGAGACGAGTGGAGGGAGGGGGAGGGAGTGATAAAGCTGATATGAGGGTCAAGTGCTTAACAGGCGACACATTTCCCTTTCAAGTCAATCTATATGCATACACACACACACACACACACACACACATATGTAACTTAGGGCTATAATCTGTGTGTGTGTGTGTGCGTGTGTGCGTGTGTGCGTGCGTGCGTGCGTGCGTGCGTGCGTGCACATGCTCGGCCAGGAAAACCGCCAGAGTCACACACAGGCTTCAGATGGATGAAATGAAATGAGTAAAGGAGAATAATGCGAATTATTCAAACGTGTGCTCGTGCACGTGTTTGTGCATGTGTCACAGAGTATGTGTGGAAGCGGGGAGGAAGGGGGGATGTTGCAGGATGGAGGTATCGCTCTCTGACAGGCTGCACGACCACGCTCAGCCAGTTCATTGCTGTCATTCCTTACTGCCTTTGACATTTTCAATTATGTCTCTCACGCATGGCCGGCCACTGGTTTCCTTTTACCATGATCTTCTTATCATCCCTTCCCACTTTTCTCACTCCTACCTTTCTACTTTGTTCCTCCACCTTCAGCATTTCACTTCCTTTGTAAGTGCTCCCTCCTTGTCCTGTGGGCCGGCCTGGTTCATATGCAGGGGGTCAGTTTGCATGAGGATCTGAGTCCTGGGTGGGGAAGGGGCTGTCGGGTATGTCAGGCAGCTCTGTTCATTCTGTTTATCCTGACGGGAACCTCTCAGGCTAAAGAGCAGAACCTATATCTGGACTTATGGGTTCTTCTCACCGACCTGATGAGGAGAGCAGCTTCATGGCTGTTGGAGAAAGCCGTTGGAGCTGCTGAGTTTAATCTGGAGTTCAGTAGTTAAATCCAGACATTTCCTATTAACAAACGTGTGGAATTAACAGTGGATTAAATGATTAGGTGTCACATATAATGAACCCAGAGTAAATGATCATCAGGCTCCGTTTTCTGTCTCTTTTCTCTCATTGATCGGGTTTTCTTGATGACAGCCGGATTATTTCAGGCCAGACACTGAATTTGCTCCCAGTGCAGCTTCTCTGTGTGCTCGGCATTAAATAGAGGGCAGGAAGCCATGGTTAGCATTTCTAGCAGCTGTTTAGTGACTGCTAAGAACAAGCTCGGCACTACTTTCTTCCCCACCTTAAAGAAACAACCTTTTCATTTTAGTCACAGCCGTCCTGTTTTCATCCCGTGCTGTTGCCAGGTCTCATGGCAGAAACAAGCAACCCATCCATCATCCATTCAGGGTCGTGGGGGGAGCTGGAGCCAATCCCAGCTAACAACAGGTGAGAGGCGGGGTACACCTGGACAGGTTACCAGTCCATCACCGGACCATAACAAGCAACCCTTCCTATGAAAAGCAATCTAATCTTAAATAAACTAAAGAGACTATTGCTGCCATCAGACTTGAATGATCCTCCATCAGTGGGGTTCAGCAGCTAAAGACGGATGCTTAGTCTGAACATTTGCTACACGATGTCTGTTTCAGGAGGTTTTAAGCTGCTTACTTCTGTGTAAATGTTTCAGTCTGCAGCCTGTGTAAAATGTCGCCTGCCTCATGTCAGCATGAACAGCATTAGATGAATCTTTATTAGACAGTTTATGTTTTAACGTGTACATTTCTTCTCTAAGGTTTGCTTTTATGCATAATTAGCATAGCTGAGCTTCCATAGTGCTTAGCATTAGCAGGCTAATCCTACAAGGATGGAAACACTTCATCCATCTAAATAAAATGTCAGATGCTGCAAATACAAAATGACAATTAGCACCTGATTGATATATCAGTGATGTGATCAGTTTTCTGTCTGATTAAATGTTGATGATGATGTAATGATCTTCCTCTTTAACACATGACTTATTGCATTTGAACACCATCATCATTTCCCTTGTTGGACGTCCTGACTGTCAGACTGGCTGACTGTTTATTTGATGAGTTTTGTACTGAGAGGAAACTCATTTTTCTCCATTAAGGTTGAGTTGGGTGGGATTCTCTCCAATGGCAGCTATGATGTAATGTGTAGGTCGTAATGACCTCAGCATAATCACCCCCATTATAAAACAGCCACTCAGCTCCCAAAACCACTTAATCATCAAACTGTTGCCGACTCGTGCCTTCAGCCATCGCTCACTCACTCCTCTTCCTCGCACACGGCCAAACGGATAACCAGAGCAGCTGCCAGATCTGCAGCCAAGTCGCAGCCGAAGTGCAGCAGAATGCCAACCTGTGTGTGTGTGTGTGTGTGTGTGTGTGTGGCATTGCCAAACTGCTGCTTCTGACGCATCTATCAGGTGGCGGGAATCGAGATGTCTGTTTTGGGGGTTTCTTTGCTAATCGTGGAAGAGGGTTGCCAGGTCTGGCTGCTTCCATCCAATCTCTCCCACTGACTCTTATCCCTGACCCTTTAGCAGGGGATCCCCTCTTGGCAAGTGGAGAAGCAGAGAAAAAAAGGTGGGGGGAAAGAGGATGGGGGAGTCATGGTCAAGGGCTGATTAATGAGGCTTTAATTTAATTAGTAATTCCCATCTCACTGGGGCTTCTCCACATTGCTGTGAAGCAGCTCATTATTTTACCAGGTCTGGGGTCCCCCTGTTTCCTTCTTCATTTTGTCTTTTCCAGCCCTTTCTTTACACAAAACCTTTATCTGTGTCAGCATGGGGGATATGAATGGAGAGATTTAAGGACCATAAAGAACGCCTCATTTTACCACATCTGTTTCCAAACTTTTCCTCAAATATGCAAATATGCACTGATGTCGTTCCCCTTTGTCAAATGATAACTAAACACTGTGCACAGGAATTTATTTTACCCACATCTATTAAATGTATTCATGGTTAAAGAATAATCCATGTGTTTTAGTACACTACACGTGTCCGAAACATGCAGACTGTTACCGCTCTGATAAGATGCAAAACAAACTTTAGACACATTCTGACAAAGATTTATGGTGTTGCATCATATAAAACCACATTGTATAATAATGTACTGTATCTTATCAGTGTATCATGATGCATCATATAGATCTAAACTTTCATATGATCATATTACAATACATAAACTTAATAATGTAAAGCAGAATAAAATGACTGGTTTAAGCATGGACGGTTCAGGCGAGGTCCAAAAAGGCCATTTTGTCACCATCTACTTGTAGGAATCCTAGAAGTAAAAGTCCCGTTTTGGCTGCCATCTTTTTCAGTTTTGCACAAGTCTGACACTAAAGCTTCTATTGGATGCATTCCTCCTTGAACACACGAGTCCAAATGAATGTTTTGTTATCAGGCTCTGTAGAGCTGAATGACCTGTAGATGAAGGATTTCAGGTGTGTTAGAAAAGGTCTGGACTTTGTGACTTTTCTACCAGCAAACAGGAAGACGGTCATGAAGCATAGAGATTTGTGAAACGGATTGTTTTCTGTAGATCACTGTAAAAAGAAACCTTGCAGAGTTGCATGGCTGTTAAAGTGCATCAGCCTCAGTAATGTCTGTAGCCTCGTTCTGACAGCATCTATCCTCTAAAATGTGTTTCTCTTGCGCATATTGTCGCTATGCAGACGCCTCATGCTTTCTCTTGGATTTTGGCTGAGTAAAACCGCACACGCAGCACCTTTCTGCAAATGCAGAAGCAATTCATTTATTTCCAGATAATTAGAAAAGATGGCAGGTAGGAAGAAGAGAGGGTAAGAAGTGATGGACTTCGAAAGGCTTTGTAGTGAGTCAGAATGTAGATGAGAGAAGCGTTTTCATTCAGCTGCTGATTACTAAGTGGCTGTGTCCATTATCTTTACACAGTGAATAGCAGAAGAGCATAAAAGTAAAATGTGACTCATCCATCCCTGCTGGTTATCACAGTAACCGGTGTATGGGAGCTAACCCACCACCCCATCCATCCCCACACTGATTGACACCGTCTCTCTCTTACACTGTGTCCTTCATGTGCTGGAGGTGTTTGTACATAAAAGATGCTATTTTTGAGGAAGACTTTAACATGCATGAGTATTTCTGTATGCATGAAATGGGCATATATGTCTATGTAAGAATCTGTTTACATGTCAGGTCATTTCTTCTCCTAGCCTGAGACAACGGGTCCCCTCCTCTCTCCCCTGCTCTGGTTCTCTGAGAGGTATTGCCATCCTTATTGCTGCTGAAAAGTCCCATCAGTGCCAGGCGTCCTGATTTATGTCCCTGATCCCCAGCACCTTCAGCTCCTTTCCATTAGGATTTACAATATTCTCCCATTGTTCAGCTCCCCCCACGTTATCGGCCTTGCCCAGGCATGTCAGCAGGACCGGCTTCTGCACACAATCGCACCGAGGAGGGACGGCGGGAGATCGAAGAGGTGGAGACGCAGAAATGGAGAGGGGGTGGAGTAGAGGGACGGTATGAGTGTTTAGATGAGGACGAAGATAGAAAAGTGGCAAGAAGAGATGGGGGGGGGGGGGGTTAAATGAAAAGAGGAGGAGGAGGTCAGTACATGGGGAGAGGTGTAGAATGGAAACTGTCCATCTAAGCTTTGGTTTTATTGTTTCTGAAAGGGGGATGATTGGTGAGTATGAGGCAAAATGTGAGCATGTGATTGTAATGAGGAGGAGAATCCACCATTTAGATGCATTACTGTGAGACATTCTCTTAGTGAACTTCCATTAGCATTTTATTACCTGGGAAAAACCTGAGCTGCTTCATGTTCTGCACGGTGTCGACAACACAGCCGTGCTCCTGTGAAAAACCCCCTCTGTCCATTTCTGTCATCTTTACGGCCTAAAAGATGAGTTACGGGGGCATCAGGCATTTTATCCCGGGTTTTAAACATCATCCAGGAAGCTGCAACAAACTTGTTAAGTGTCGTGTAATGAATGAAGGAACGGCAGCCTGGAGAAAGGTGGAGACGGTCGCATGAGCAGAATGGGAATGAATGGAGGCGTTTTGAAATGCTTGTGTTGGTGGTGTGCCAGCAAACATGCACAAAAGTCCCAAAGCGCTTTAACTCCTTAAGCTTTCTATTACCGTTTGAAATTCAAAGCAGGGCTTCGTCATCCTGAATCCCAAACATGATCTCTCTCCACCACAAATAAAGAAATGCTGCCTTCTCTTGCAGCCAAAGTCACAAACGTCGGGCTTGAACTGAAACAAAGCAGTGAAATAAATCCTAAATGAGTTGTTTTCTATGCAGAGGGCCTTCTCGCCCTCTCTGAATCGTTCTTTTCAGAGGTCTGTCCGACACACACCTTTTTAAGAGGACGAAGATGAGAAAAGGATGAAACAGACGGAGGGCTGGCCGATAAGCTTGCATGCTTTCAGCTCTGCAGAGGATAAGGGAGAAATTTTAATATCTCTAAATCAGCTGCACGATATTGAAAGTGTCATCTAATTGAAAATGATTTAGGACACCGGCCCGCCTGGCAATCATATATAAATTCACTCCTGACACCAGCTCCAAAGTCTCTCTATTTCTACTTTATGAGTCATTTGCATGGTGGGGGCCTTGGAGAGTATAAACCATGCAAATGATATGGAGTGCTGCACAAGGTGATGCATTCCCTCCCCTCTCCTTTCCTCCCCTCCTCCATCTCTCCATCTCGCTCGCATTCCCCCTCTTAGCCTCAGGAGAAATGCTTTCTGCTTTGCTGCTGCCTTTGTCCAGAAAGTCATTTATTTCTCTTGTTGTTTGCTTGCTATTTTACAGCTTGCTGCATAGTTTAGATGGAAAGAACCGACTGCCACCCCATTCAGCTGAATGACTGTCATCTTCCATTTGCAGCCCCATGTTCTACGTGGAAGTTATTTCCTTTATTTTGTGAAGGAAAAAAAAGAGGCTGGAGACGCCTATAATGGAAACTGTGGCGTAGTAAATCTTTATAGTCCACATTTTGACATGAAGGAATGCCTGTACTCTCTGTCTCACCTCAAGCTTTATCCTTCCTGCACATTCTGTCATTAGCATTGGCTGCACTGAAACACACACATGGCAGGAAGAATCAACATGAAGTCGAAACACTGTGAGGCAATTTTGCACAAAACCGATTTTTGTTTTTAAAAAGGAAGCTGTGATTTGATAAAGGATGGATCGTTATATGCAGGGCAATCCTTTACCTGGCCCAGCATCTTTCCTCTCAGGATATAAAGATCAGCAGGGAGAGTTCAGAAAAGCCGGAGGAACATGTTCACCCTTTATGACTCCGATAAAACTTTTATGAGTTCAAAATCCTCTCCAGAGATTAAAAAGGTTCAAGAATGAAGGTATTGGAAGCGAGCAGAAAGGAAAAGCATCCTTATTTCCTCTGTTGTCTTAAAAATGAGCTGGAATATGGAAGAAAATCCTTTTAAGTCTTTCTGGCCACTGGGAGTCTGCTGCTGGGAAGGTGTCACTAAACTGGCATGAGGGAATATCCACATTACAGTCATCTCACACGGTGTGGTCTTTTGTTAGAGCAACAGGGCTAAGTGATTCCACAGGGTGTCATTTGTGTGAAAACATGTGTGCCCTCATTTTCCCCTCTAGATTTGTGGTTTTGGTCCATTTACTGTGTGTGTGTGTGTGTGTGTGTGTGTGTGTCTTTGCTTTTATTAGACTTGTTTTGCGTTGTTGCTTGTATTTGTGCTTATATGCTCTGATAGGAGTATGCAAATGATAAGAATGTATTTATATGCATGTGTGTGTTCAGGAGCTGCTGAATGAACGACTGCAGGGCTCTGAAATGTTGCCCAGGGAGCTCCTGTGTGTGGTGTCGCACTTGTTTGTCTTCCACTGCTGTTCAAACAATGGCTCCCCACGGACTCGCTTTCCACTTAATTCAGGGACTAGAGAGAAAAGGAAGCGATAGAGCCGCACTTCCACCAGCTCAATTACACACACATCCACAAACACGCCCACCACTTCCACAGATGGACAAGTAAACACAAAACAAAGTGCAAAGGAAGCTGCGTTAAGCATTGCAAACTGGTGAGAGAGCCGCTGTAAGTTCCCTGTTGTGTGCATGAACAATGAAGAGATGCGGTTCCTACAGGAAGTCTCTGGGTACACGGCTGATAAACCAGAAAGTCTATACAGTTTGTTTTGGGTGTTTCTGTATCTCTTTTGAACGTAACATGGTTGATCTGAGTGTTTCAGAAGCTGCTGATCTAAAGGTCCTGATCCTCCTGGATAGCATACATGCATACGATGATGTTTGTGATCCTGTAACTAAAATAAACCTGCAATCTTAACTTTTAACTGCTTTAAAAATAATTAAGATGCTAATTTACCTGATGCATTAATAACAATGATAAAAGTCTCAAATGTGTTTGATAGCAGTAAGCGATATTTCTTTATAATAATCTAACAACCCCCTAAAATGATAACTTATTTGCACCCATGAAAGTATGTAAATAAGCTAAGTGCCTTCCTTGCTGCTTCATACAGTCATAACTTCATCATTAGCATAACATCAGTATCTGCTGTTTACCCCAATAATAACATAAACCCCAACCCTAAATCTGAGGATGAAATAAGAACAGTTTTATTTCTGACACATCTAAATGCACATTATAGCTCAGGAGCAATGCTTCTTTCTCAACATGTAAAGAAAGGAAAAGACCATGAGTGACTGTGTGAACACAGTAGCTCTCCGGGCCCATTACAGTGGTACTGTAGGGCGGCTACCAGGAGAATAAACTGCAGAAACAAGTGGATTAGGACTTTCTAATAAGAACAGGCAATACCTCGTGATGGATGACAGCCTTCATACTGTACCGCCATGCTTATTGGATGTGTGTGCTGCTGGAGCTTCAGTTTATCTGCACATATTTGTGATTAATTCTCTGTGTGTGTGTGTGTGTGTGTGTGTGTCTGTGTGTGTGTGTCTGTGTGTGTTCTGGTTTGAATGCACTGATTATGTCTGCGTGTCATTACAGTCCGTGTCATTGTTTGCGTACACACACAGGAATTCACCGACCTTGAATTCATCATCCTTGTGGAGGGCTTCTTTCCTTCCCTCCTTCTTTGACATTAAAGAAGCCTCATTTTTCCCCAGTGTGATGAAAGACCAGCTCGCTGACGGCAGCATAAATATTTGTCATTAGCTAAAAGGAGTAAAAAGGAAAAACAAGTTGTTGTTGAACAGTGTTCATCCAGCATACACAGATTCAAGGCACACAAAAGAGCCCAAAGCCAGAACGCATGCAAGTGTTGACTGCTTGCACAGTCAATGGGACCCTTTAACAAGCTATTTAAGAGGATAAAAAGCGTGTCCTTTTCAACACGACACTGGTGTCAGAGTGTTTTCAAAGGGGCTTCAGGGCCATTTAGGAGTGGTGACAGTGTCGCCTGCTTTGATTAAATCTCTACAGTGCAGACAATACAGAGGCAACACTCTGCTAAGTGGATATGAAAATGACCTTAGCAATCCTGTTTTGCACTCATGTTAGTCTGTTTTAATGCACTGAGTAGCATGATGGTACAGAGACTGTCCCGTTTCTGCTTCCATGTGTTTTATAGGAGCCGTGTGAGCTGCCGAACATGATGATGAAGGTGAATATGCTGATATACCGGGGCCTGTGGAGTGGTTGCAACCGACGCCAGTGTGCCACTTTTGATTGATTAAAATGTTTCAGGTAACAGAATAAAAACACGGCCACCAGCAGTCTCCATGCAGAGTGAGGAGCGTTACACACCAGGGACTAAAAGCTGGCAGCCTTTATAAATGCACAGCTGCTGGGTTTTATTAAGACATGAGAAACTTGAGCTAGCGTCATTAAAAAATGAACAAAAGAGATGCTGGTATTCTACAGACAGACGCTTTTATCCAAAGCGACTAACGGATCAAAAAGCAGTCATTTTAACCATAATTATTATACCAACATGCTTGTCTGGTGGGTGGGAGGAAGTCGGAGTACCCGGAGAGAAGATTTAAAGTTTATAATGAAACCTTGTTTAAATATGAGTTAAAATGTTAAAGGATAAACTAAACTGAGTGGGGGGGGCGGGCGGGGTGTAGTGACAGAAATCTAGTGTAGGTTAAATTAAAATGAGGAAAAACAAGTTTAAGATGACTGAAATGTGCTTGTTCAACCTTAGCAGAAAACCTTAAGCTAAAAGCAGAACTAGTTAAAGCTATTTAGACCCTCAGCTGAAATTATTTTAAATCTGAACTCATCAATTAAAACGGTTAAAAGCTCAATTGTGTTTTAAATGTTAGTAAAATGAATAAAAGTTTAACAAAAAACAGTTTAAGACTTCAAGATTGTTTCAGTCTACTTTGAAACCTCAGTTGAAGTAACTATAAAGTGAACAGTTGATGGAAATGTAGACACCAGCAGAAGATGCACCGTAATCTGCATTCAGCACAGAATTAGGGCAGAGCTGCAGCGTTGTCATGGCAACGGAGCAGCGGCTCACAAGCCGCTAAGAGGAGAGTGAAGAGCAGAGAAAGTCAACCTGTCCGATTTTTAGGTCTCCAAACTACTCCCCGTTATAAGAAACCCATAAAACCAGAAAAATAAATATTTCACCATTAGTGGCACAAAGCTTTCAGCTACAGGGATATAATATTTATTTCTGCTGTCAACAGAATTTAAACGATTTTGTTCACGTTATAATGGGAGGCCAAAAAGCAGACTTTGGGTCACTTGGAGGGCCGTAGTTCAAAGTATGCAGCTCCCAGCTATTTCACGTTTGGTTTTACCTGAAGCCAACAAGATTTCTCACATTTTGAGGTATATTATGCGTCTGTCGTGCAAAAACTGAAGGAGTTATGGTAATTTGTGTAAAAGTTAGAGCAACTAGAGTGGAATCAGAGTGGCTGGAAAATTAAAAGTTGAAAAAATGTAAGGTATAGTTATCTATACATATGATTATATATATGTATGTTAGTGTACCATGTATGTACGCGTATTTGTATATGTCAGTACTAGTATGGGTGCTCAAGTATGTATATGTGTATGTGCATGAATATATATGTGGGCAAATATGTTCGTACTTGTGTATAAGTGAGTATGTATGTGTGTATGTCTATATATGTGTGTATGTATGTGT
>JBAMIG010000004.1:3434877-3451136 GCA_037177335.1 Kiunga ballochi
AATCCCAGTATGTGACTAATAATCCCAGTATGTGACTAATAATCCCAGTATGTGACTAATAATCCCAGTATGTGACTTTAAATCCCAGTGTATGTGGAAACGAGCTGCTATGCGCTCAGTGTTTTTCTAACGTGGTCACCAGAGGGAACGGGTAAATGAGGAATCCCATACACTCCTGTCTCAAACATCCCAGTTCATACTGGGAGATGTGACGGTTCTCCCAACCCACATGGCCCTTCCAGTGGACCCTAGACCCCGTCTTCACCTGCCTCACAACTTCCTCCCAGTCTAGCCCACCAGTGGTTACTAAAGATAAGTAGGTCCACACATACTGTATTAATTAGCTAATATTATGGGATAGTCCAGTTTAAACCAGTTTAAACCAGTTTAAATCAGTTCAGCATGCTTTCAAGTGAAACATCCACAAGCTGTGATTGGATGAAACAGAATACTGCAGAACCGCCTCCATCTTTATGCTTCGTGTGAAATCTGGATGTGAAAAAAAGCCGAGGCGTCAGAAACCTGCTGGATGAGAGGAAAAGCAACTGGAAACCAGCAGGAAACTGGTCATCTCCTAAAACCCAGTTCAGTAAAAACCACAGCCAGGAATAACGTCACTGGAGGAAATGGGTCCAATTTTAATATGAAGCAATAAAGTCAGGAGAGGTTAGTCCTGCAAATTAGAAACACTGAGGATGCAACGAGACGGTGGAAAGGCCATAAGCCTCACTCAGACATTACAACACATATTCACACACAGTTCAGAGCTGGAACACAAACCAGCAAAGAGCAGACATCTTTTATGAGGACGCTTTACACACTTTACTTACGTCCACTGGGACAGGTACCCCTGGTAGGTGATCCAGCCCTGCTCATTGGTGGAAACCGTGCTGTTGACGTCTGGACCCCAGGGCATGTAGGGAAAGACATCAAACAAGTCCTTCAGCTCCTCCGGCGACAAGGCACAGTCCCGGTCCTGTTAGCCAAACGGTTTCATTACAGAAAGCTCACACGGATCCCCGTTTGGACACTAATCACTCCGACAGACGCATCCTAACGCGACCTGTCACTGTCACTCTTTGACCTTCCTTCTAACCCAGCGGCTAGTTCTCTGCTAAATCCCTCCTCAGCAGCAACAGGTTAAAGTGTGCCTCAGCAGGGGGGGATTGTGTCTGGGTTTGTATCGTGGGCTTTGAAAGCTAGAAATAGAAGCAGTACCTTATCGTGTTTGTCAAAGACCGTCTGCAGGAAGAGATAGGCATTGTGGTTGAGCTCAGTGGTGCAGTCTGGGGGAATTTTCAACCTAAAGGATTCAGAGAAGTGAGTTCATGTCGTTAGAGAGAAAATATATTTAGACAGAAGCCGTCAGAGTGAGACTCACGCAGGGAAGAAGAGATAGTCCTGATTTAACTCCAGGTCGTCGTCATAGCCGAATCTCCTCAGCACCGTCCAGGTGGTCTCATGCCGACCTCGCTGAATGAACAGCGTGTGGAGGAACAGGAAGCCTGCACAGAAAGCAGATCCGGTCGGGAATCATCTCACAAAGGTGTGCATGAAAAGGTTCAGGTCAGCTGAGCTACCTTTCAGAGTGAGGCCGGTGTCACTGACTCCATCAATCAGGTTCTTCCTCACCACGTTCTTTACATCTTCTAAGGCCTGAAGCTCCAGAGGGGCGTTGAAGCAGGTCCGCTGCCAGAGGCCCAAACAAACCTTTACTCAGCAAACGCTTCCGTTTAGCTCTGCTCACACAAGCTAACTGTTTTACCTGGAAGAAATTCAGCTCGTTATCATTGAGGCTTCCATCGTTGTCCAGGTCCGACACTTTGAAGATCCGGGTCAGCGCCTTCACACACAGCGGCTTCACCTGAAAGATGGTGCATTTCAAAATAAAGTCCCGTGCAGCTTCCGCACAGCGTGCACGCCAACGACAAGCAGGAAGTTCTGCTCTTACGTCTTTTCTCTCTGGGCAGTAGAGCGGACCCGTAGGGTGGAGGACGGCCTTTTGGGCGTAGTAGAACAGCTCCGAGATGTTCTTCAGGTTCTTCGCAGAACACTTTAAATAAAAACACCATCTCAGCACTTCTGGAGCATTTTGCATTGAAATGAAACACACACACACACACACACACACAGACACACACAGTCACACAGACACACACACACACACTGAAAATAACTATGGTTAAAAATGATGGATCAAAGCTTCTGCTAAATGACTGGATCGTGTAGGATAGCTGCTTTTTCCTGCTTATCATTCAATAAAGACATTTTATAATACTGTCTGGAGAGATGCTGGTTTCCATCTGAGTTCATGCTCCTTTTGACCCACACTACAACTACTTCATTACAAAGATTTAGCTAATAAAACATTATACCTTACCTCAACACACGTCTCTATCTCAGTGTGCTGGTTCATGATGGGCAGTATGGTCTCCATGCTGCTGTGCTCCACCAGGTCGGACTTGTTCCCCACCAGAATCAGAGGAACCCTGCACACACCACATCCTTTCCTCATAAAGAAGGCCACCACTCTTCTCTAAAGCATGAGC
This sequence comes from Kiunga ballochi, assembly GCA_037177335.1. Taxonomy (NCBI): domain Eukaryota; kingdom Metazoa; phylum Chordata; class Actinopteri; order Atheriniformes; family Pseudomugilidae; genus Kiunga; species Kiunga ballochi. The sequence continues at coordinate 3,437,427 of JBAMIG010000004.1, forward strand.
CGAGTGACATGTGCACATGCACATACCTGCTGTCCTTATCCGTGTTCTCTGTAATGAGTGGGATCCAGTGACTGGTCACCTGTGAAAGCAGGTAAAAGGCGAGTCAAACTGATGTGTTACAGTCTGAAACTGATATGCAAACCAATTATGGAAATGCTGACAAAGCGAACTCACCTTCTCTATCGACCTCTTGTTGTTGACAGAGTAGACAATGCAAATCACATTTGCCTGTATGATGAACACAGACACCCATTAAGCTTTTACCAAAAGTCAAAGTGCTGAGGAAGCAGAACTCACTGACCTTAGAGATCTCCTGAAACAGCTGCTCGTCTGTCTGCTCGGCCTCTGTGGGGGAACATGCAGGGAAGTAAAAACAAGGAAGTTTACAAAGATACCAGTCCGTCTGTTCTGAGATGTACCTGAATAATCCACAATGTGTGTGGGGACTCTTTCTGGTGTGACATCAGCAGGGATCGTGATCTCCTCTGCTCGATAGGGAACCTGGGAGAGACACGGGCTGTGTTTATATAGAGGCTTCATGACAATGGCATCAAAGACTCAGTAAGAATGAGTTCCTACCACGTTTGGGAACTCCTCGCTGACCAGAGACATGATGAGAGACGTCTTGCCCACCTTGGCTGTGGAGGAAGACAGCTCAGCTCAGAATAACTTTATTAGTAATGCCACTAAAGCTTTAAATGCATGGGAGTGGAACAACTGATGACATGACAACAAATACATCTATATCTATACACAGGACATATCCATGTGATACAGAGCCATGTCCAAGAACTTCCACTGATTGCCATCATTATTTTTAACAACACTAATAACTATCCCGGAATATCATGACAGAAAGTAAACATGAAGCTAGCAAACATAAAACAACCTGAAATAAGCAGAATGATGTTTTGCTGACAGTCACGCATCATTTAAAACGCATAAAAGGTGCAACAATGGGAGCCAGCTATGAAAAGCATCACGAGCCCAGCTGCCAGCATCTCTCATTCAAAGGTGGTCTCCACAATGTGCGGACAAGCGGCGCGTTTCGGCGCGTTTCGGTGCGCAAAACACCTTACTTACGCTCTCCCACCAGTAATATCCTCACGTCCTTGCGCATCTTCACCCACAGCGTCAACCAGCTGGACTGAGGAGTGTGCGCTCCACATTTATGCCCCTGTTCTGCTGAAGGATACGAGCCAGCTCTCAGCGGCCTGGCTCGCGCGCTAATGGCTACATGCGCACGTCAAACTCCGGTTTGCGCTGGTTCAGAGCGCTCGAGACAGTAGTCTGTCCGAGCCGTGTGGTGCACGTGCTATCAGTGGGGTGTCTTTAGAGCTACGGCTTCACCTGTCAAAGACATTCAGAGAGACAGTAATGCTGCTGGTCACACGAACTGAGCTGTTACAACACCACAGCATCAGCGCGTTGCGCGCGTGTGCGTGCCTTCTCGTGCTTTCCACCACGCCCCTTTTCATCCAGCGGACTGGGTAATAAACCGTAAATAATCCAGAAATTTCTAACTTTATAAATTTATAACTACTGTTACTGGTATGAAAGACTCTCTTACCTTTAGAAACTTTATTTTGTTCGCTCATGTAGAAGACATTTCTGGTACCGTGAATATGTCGCGGAGTGAGACCTCATCTCTTTTTTTTTTCACCGCAACGTGTCAACGTGCGTCACGTAGAGGCGCAACAATCAGCAGCAGAAGAGTCCATTGGACTACTACACATCCTTATTACATCAGATTAATATTCTGCCATACTTTCATTGAGCCATGTGGACGGTGAATTTACATTTTGCAGTTATTTCTCACAGCAGCTACTAAATAATAAAAATGTGTCACCTGTTTATTTGGGCTCGTTATTAACACACCTTGCTATTTTAACCACTCCATGATAGCAAATGTATGCTGCTTATGAATATATTTAGGTGGGATTATTTACAATGCATTCTGAATAGTTATAATTAAAATGCCACCTTATACATAACCTTTATTAGAAACAAAGAGTCACCTGGCTGCCCTTTCCTGTTCTCATCATTTCCCTGATGCTTTTGGCAACGTTTCACAACTCTGTCCTGGTAAAGTCTTCTTTGGTTGCAAGTTACCAGCTTAAACCTTTTGTCTGTTTATTGTTCTGATAAACAATGATGCCAAATATACAATAAGGTGCCAATGCATAAACCATAAATGCAGAATTATCTGGAAACTTTGACCCAAATCAAAGTAAAAATAAATAGAAATAATCTAACATGGTTTTCTCACTTTGTTTCTTTATTTGTGTCATTTTTAGCTGACCTAAGTGTCCGGTCAAAACAATGTATTATGTGAATGATTGTCTAAAATAAACCATGAACTGAAAGGAATCTTATATATTTGACATTTATTTTGAATAAAAGTTTCATGGATCTGGGTAAAGTTTAAAAACCATTGTGCAAGTTCATTTAGAAGAAACATACAAAATATCACATAGTAAAAATTATCTGCAAAGTTTAAAGACAATATTCTAATAAATACAATATTTGGTTTCAGTAAACACAAACTAAATTATCAAGAAGTGTTGAGCTGTAAATAACATGTTTCATGGCTTCTGAAATCATTTCCCCCGCCTCAGAGTGGCTTCATCTGTATAAAAAGAGAGTTAGAATAAGTCATTTAGTTGCAGGATCAATAAAGCATGGAGAGGATATGTGCAGTGTTAGTGTCCTACTAGCATAGTCCTCTGGAGTCATGGGCTGAGAGATGACCTTAGTGAAGGCCTCCATCCACTCCTTCTGCTCCTGCTCCTGCTCGCACATGAACACAAACTGCCTCCCTGGAGTGTGCAGCGTGATGCCGCAGCGCCACCGGCCTCCTCTTGTGCACCGACCGCTGCTCTCTGACACCGAGTAGCCGTGGTTCTCTGTGCCGATGAAGACGGCACCCAGCTCTGTGGCGTCCTGGCAGGAGACACAACGAAGACTGTGGCTCCTTGTTGCTCAGACAGCAGCAGGAAGTCATTCACTGATATCTGAACACATTTTCCTGCCATAATATGTGTTTACTAATGTATCTCACACATGCTAAAAAGAGGTTTTTATGCATTTATCATGACTGTTTATATTATTTTATGGATGTTCTAATGTTGCATCAGAATGAGAAAAGTGCAATAATGTCGGGTTGAGAGTTTATATATATTCATTTTACTGCTTTATTGTCTTTTATTTAGTCAGCATTTGTTTTAATGTCATTTTTAACTTAAAATTGTAGTTTTTAAACAAGTTTGCACAAAAATTCCTGACAGGAACGAACAGCAAATAAACCATCTGCATCTATAATCTGAGATCAAATCCCACACAATTATCATCACAAACTATTTTATTACAATCCCTGGTTGTAAATCTGTTAATAGTATTTATTTAAACAGTGTTAAACATATGGTCCAGGGGCACCAGAAGGGCCACCAGATGGTCCAACCTGGCCCTCAGGGGGAGTTTGGTAAATGTGAAGCTGCGTTTCCATCACAACTGAAAATGTGCAAAATAAAAATCCAGAAATGGAAAAAAAAATCTGCATTTAAAAAATCTGTTATTGTCAAAAAGTGTTTCTGCTCCCATGAGACGGATTTCTAGACGTTTAGATACAGAAGTTTATGGCACCAGTTTTACAGTGAATTAAAGAGAGAAAAGGCGTAGCATGTTTTCCACATCCCACCTGTGTGAACTGCAATTCAGGTCAAATATCATCAGCTGCTAAAAGAACTGCTAAAAGATGGAATCAGCTGAAAACTTCACTAATTTCACTCTAATTTAGCAAAACACTGATGGAAATGCAGCTACTGAAGCATTAACTGCAATTCTCTATTTGTCCACACGATTTTTTATTCTTCATTATAAAACTTCTTCAAAGCTGCAGCATAACTTACCTTTTTATATTTAATGGATCCGACCTCAGTTTATATTATGAGGTGCATATGAAATGTACGGCTTTTTATATATATAAAAATACTCTGTTTTAATGTAAAATATTACATCTTTATTTCCAAATACCTGTGCAGATAATAAACTGAGTCAAAATACAGTTTAAACTATTTTCCTAAAAACCTTTCAGGTCATTTATAACATGTTTTCCATGGATATGTCATTAAACACAAGCATCTTTATTCTCTACTTGTCTGCTCTGCTTCAGCTCAAACTGAGCTAAAAATAAGTGACAGCAGTGATTTAAGTAAAGACATTTTTCACACACTTATTTTCTGCGTCTTACCAGCGGAGATTTAAAATACAGAAGCTTCCTGTTCACTGAGCTCAGTGTGAACCACCTCTTCTTGAACGGTTCCCGTTGCTGGAAACACAAACATGAGCTCATCATTTAGTTCCTAAACAAAGATAAACACGGTGAGCAGAGTCACGTGCACCGACCGTTGGACCTGTTTTCTCCATGTACCCCTCCATCAGGTAATGAGGTGTAATCTGGGGAATTAACTGCACAAAGAAATGAAAATGAGCAGAACTTTATATACAGTGAGTTTGTGTTTATGCACATTTCAGATACAATACCAACCCTTTCTCACATTCAGCCTTTAATCCTTTACTAGTGTGTGTGTGTGTGTGTGTGTGTGTGATTGAAGGTATAAATCCTGCCCATATGAAGGTGCTTAAACAAAATATGACACATTAACGAGTTAGCATCTGAGACAAATGGTTTAAAGGGAAAAGCTCTTTAAAAGCTGCAGGAATCAGCTGAAGCTGCTAAACTAGAGGCGTTTGATGCATCAGCGGTTTCATGGAGGGGAGGTTGTCCTGTCATGTTGTGGGATTTCTTTACATACCAGTAGACTTTTAGGAAGACTTCTCACCTTTTGTGCACAACATTGGTCGGTTCAGCCTGGCAGTGTTACATGCACTTAAAAAATAAGGTTTAAATTATGGATAATGTGTGATGAGGCGTCCATTATCAGACATTAATGGGTTAACGTCCATCTTGTTCTGCATTTTCCTTCTGAAGTCACCTACTAAAGAAATAAATATAAAATCCCTTTTTAAAATGTTCATTTTGTTTTTTTACCATTACATTTTTTAATTGTTTCCACCAGAAAAGTAGACTATTTAAAATAACTCGTTGCCAGGGTAATCAGCTCTGGCCACTGAATCTGTATATTATGGGTAAATAATCAATTCTGATTGGTTGAGGGGTGTCCAATAAAAAGTGTTATAGTATACCTATCGGTAGCTTGATTGTTCTAAATATTGCACTAGCTTAAATGCTAGTTCTCCAAACATACGTTAACATACGCTATTTCCCAGTGAGCTGTGGGGTCCTAAAGGAGCCGGTTACCGTGGCAACGCAGTGATGGACATCAGAATCGAGTGTTCACGCAGAGCGCATGTTTTATCTGCCGGGACGTAAAGAAAAAACGGCTAAAATGATGGATGTGTCGTTTTGACTCGGTTTTAATGCAGCAAAAGGAAAATCCATGTTGAACGGGTTTGAATGGAAGCGTGTGAAAAATAAAGTGAAAGAAAATCCGCCTCACGTCATCGTTTTGAAGAGTCGGGTGTTTCTTCAGCAGGTAGGCAAAGCGAGTTGCCCGAACAGCATTGAAAAAGGACACGATCCCCTGGAAAAGGTCAGATGTGACACATGACAAGCTGCCGGAGCGTAAATCCAGGTGTGTGCGGCATCTCGCTCTCACCTGGCCGTCCTCGTGGTAAACAAACAGGTTCCTGGTACGCTCATCTTCCAGGTAGGAAATCTGCAGGCCGTGAGCATGGCCAATCTTCTCCGGCTGGAACTCCACGTTCAGATCCTTCATGCTAATGACAGCTTTGGGGACCTTGGACTGGATTTCAGTGGAAAGATGAGGAAGATTTTAGTTAAAAAATAAAGAGAAGTTTTTAATGGGAGAAGCTGGAGTCAGAGCAGCTCACATCCTCTTTGATGAAGTATCTGAGGGTGAAATCTTTCTGGGACAGAAGAAAGATCCTCTTAAGAAACTGCTTGTTGTCTTTGCCTTTCTTCCAGAGTGTTGACTCGAATTGATCTGGGAAGGAGATAAAATCCTCATTCAGTTTCACGTCTTTATGCATCAGGACACACGAAGCGCAGTAAACAATGTATTATACTGTGCATTATTTAACATAACCCAAGCCTAAATGCAGAAGCAGCTTGTGAGAAACTGAACACACCCCGCCATTCAACGGTACGTACAACCAGCTTTAGCTACAACTGGGAGTAATGGTTTCTGGCTTGTGTCTCTGGAGCTCCCAGCGCAGCCTTTCAGTCAGGTCTGCACTGGGACATTCACTCCTTGCTTTCCAACCCATTCTGCTGCAGGTTTGTTGCATCCTGTCGTCCTGTTGCACGTTTTAGTTCTCACACAAACGGTCTGTCTGGTTTGGGAGGATACAGGATTCCACTTTTCCACTACCCTGAAGTGGAATAAGGAGGTATCAGGTGGGCGAATACTCTGGTTTATACAGCAGCTCATGATTTCATTCGGGTCATGTGGCTGCAAAACGAGCCCATTGGCCCTGAGGTGTTTGTGTTAATATGCTGTTTTTCCCCAAACGGCTTGCTGTGCATTGTGTCCAAACGTCTGCTGCATGGGCCGATGTCTCCAATGGACACCGTTCCACTCAGAGCCATAATAAATACCTAACATTAACATACTGAGGCATGTGCAGCGTGACATGCAGTCATGTTTTCCATGTGGAAAATGGCCTGGTGACCCTTTTCAGATCAGCAACATCCTGGTCTAGATTCTACGTCATGATGGTTCTTAGAGCTTAAATAAAGACCGAAGAAGCTGACATTTCCAAGAACTAAGAAAAAGGAAGTCCGTGTTTTCTTTGAGCTCTTACAGCAATATTTACTTTTACAAGCTTGCAGCTGAACTCACTGCTTTCAATGAGGACGTGTCCCAAAAGACAGAATGTCCTGCAGGACAACACGAAACATCCAGTAAGTCAAACCCAGAAGATTCTGTACGTCTGTAGCGTGATGTCACACCGAAGGAGGGAAAAGCTCAGCCACACTAAAAAAACTAACTGATTTATGTTTATAGACGAAGATCTTTTAATCATCATCATCATTCCTCGCCAGGGGGGACTTCCTGTACCGTCCGCTACATTCATGGTTGCAGCATAAAGTTTCAAACAGAAGGTGTAAACATGACGCTGTGGATTATCCATGTTGGTTTGAACCTTTTTAATAGGAATATTTATGTTATGACTCTTTAGTTACATCTAACTGAAAATAAGATGTCATGTTCAGACATGTTGGTTTGGCACAACTCACAACAAATCCTGTGACATCATCAAACTGCGACGCCCCTTGCAGCATAAGGCGTTTGGACGTGTTATAAAATGATTTTAAAGTGTCTGGAGACATTAAAGTGGAAGTTATGTCCAAGTTACCTAAAATTATGTTGCTCTTATTTTTTTAGGAATGGTTCAAAATATTTTGGTATCTGTTGATATTTGGTATTTTATTATAAAACAGTTATTTTTACACTTGACCTTTTTTTTTTTACAGACCTTTTAGAGTGGGATATTTCCTCTCATTGACATCGTGTTAAAACACCTGAGTGCTCAGCAATGTAAGGGTTTCCCTGCTGCAACGCACCGGACACCAAACTTGAGTTTGATGCAAACAGCTGTGCTGTTAAGCCACTGGTTTGAGGAGCTGCTCCCCACGGCGCTCCAGGCATTAAAAGCTAAAGTGTCATGCTTTTATAGAGTTCATGGTTTGTGCTGATGAGCCGTGAACACAGAGCCTTTCACCAACATCTAGCTGCTCAAACAGGAATGTCAGTGTGGGTGGAGATCCTCTGCTCCTGCAGTTTGGGATTTGTTCCTGTTAAATAAAGGATGGCATTCCTGTCATGCAAAGAGCCAATCAGATGCTTTTTATCATCACTGTTACATCCTGACACAAATCCAGGGAGCCTGAAGAGGATGTGAGCATGAATGCACATTATTTAAACTGTAGAAAAACCTTCACTAAACCACCTTGTTCCAGCAGGATAGTTACCTGAGGTGTACGCTTCTAGAAAGCCCCTGTTTTCTCCTGTAAACTCCCTTCTTTCATACTTTGCACGGATCCATTGATCCTTCAGCACACTGAAAGGGAAAAAAGATATGAACTTGCATGAACTTATGGAAATGAACTCCTAGAGCACAAACATTTTTGGCCTTTCAAACCCAAACAGTCATATAGAGATGTGTCCTGAGGCTCCTGCTGAGGAGGCTTAACTTCACTCAGAGACTCCTGCTTAGAGCATCATGACTCCCTGCATCATGTGGTTTACAAGCTGCACAGATGCTCATCACAAAGCCTTTCCAGGGGTCGCTAACCCGCCCTGGAAGGTCAGCTGCCATTGCCCAACATGCTCATCCACACAGTTACTACTGCATAAAGAGAAGCCAAAACACCTTCTGTTTGAAGTGTTACTGATTCATCAGATCAATAAAACATTTTGATCCTACAGCTTTACTTAATGAGCATAAATGCAACCAATAAGACATGCTTATGAATGTGCAACAGGTGGGGAATACATGAGTAGCAGAACATATGTGACTTATTTTACTTGGCTTTTAGTAATTATATCATGTTTTATGAGTATTTCTTTTAAAGTGCTGAAAAGTAAATGTGTATATGATCACATGTGGTGAGAAAGCAGACAGATACGAGCATGCCGCTTTGTTTTCCTGCTCCTTTCCTGTATTCAGCCTTCGTACTTCACAAATGTTCCTCTTTTCACGGTGACCTCTCCGCTTTCATTCACTAAAAAGACTCTGTTGACTTCTCTACTTCTGCTCAGCTGATGAGGTGAATGAGTGGTAAAAGTGGTGCTGGTCACTCACATGCAGTCTCTTTGCTGTGGTCTGTAGAAAAAGGCTGGGACACACTTCTCAAAAACAGCTTTGACTGCAGAATTTCCCCTCGCCTTCATGAACTGAAACCACATGATGTGAGGTTAAAACTATGATTCATTTATCTTCATGTTTACACACTCACAGTATTTACTCATAGTGCAGATAAGCAGACCATGCTGACGTGTCACGTTTAGACACATTGTACTTAAAGTTAGGATGATAAAAACAGGTTGCTTTTTAAAGTAGGAACTTTAAGAAAGAAGTCAGTGACAAAGAGTCTGGAAAAAAGGACGACAAACAAAATCAATGACACTCCACGTGACACAAGCCCTAAATCAATACCTCTACAAGTGAATCTTCCCAGTAATCCAGCCGAATAGATTTCACTTTACTGATATCGGGCAGGTTTCGATGCATCCCCGAACAGTTCAGGCACAAAAACAGACCAAGAGTGTAGGAGGTCCAGTCAGGCTCTGTGAGGAAAAAGGATCACAGTGAGAGCAGCTTGTTGCCTTTAAACACTTTTTCCTGTTGCTTCCTTTTACCGTGGCAAACCTGCAGAAACCGTTCCTATTGATCAAATGTGTGAGGTTATAAGAGGAACAATGAGGTTATGGGACAGATACACAGCCGCTACCTGCTTCCTCTCATGCAGGTTAATCATAAAACGTGACTTTGTTATAAAATGTTATTCTGAGCTTAATAACATAACATGGTTTACTTTTTCACTTCAGCAAAACTTTAACTTACAACAATAAAACAGTTCAGCAAAACTCAAACAATTCTGCTTGCTGAGCCAAATGTTGGGGATTTTCTGTTTGCCTGTACTCACCTGGAGCTCCACAGTCTGCACACAAGTTGTTTCCCGCCTGTTGCACCAATTCCAGCAGGATTTTATTGTTTCTTCCCAGACTGGCCATAGAGAAAGACAATAACTGCTCTCAAACTGGCAGTCAGAAACAGCAACAAGGGTTAAACTCCATGTTGATTCCACACATTGGCACAGAGCGATTCGGCTCTGTGGCAGGTGAAAACTGCATTTCTTCTCACTGGTTCAGTATTTCCTCTTACTGGGCAGCATCATGAAGTTAATTGTTCTGCACACAAATGCAGAGGTCCAGAAATAACAGAGAAAGGAAGTGAAACAGACGTCACTCTGCAACAGTGCGACTGGCTCAATCTGCTGACGGACTAGTTCGCAGAAACCCAAGTCTGACGGGTGGGGATGGTTTGACACCATGTTAAATGTTTTACAACCATTCAAAACAAAAACTATGTCAGTGCAGCTTAATGGTTATTGTTAAGTTGAGCCATTTTTAGCAAGCAATGCTAATAACATTTTGTATAAAGAATGGTTTATTCTTTAGGTATCTTCGTCTAAACCAAAGTCCCGGGAGGCAACATTGTCTCTGTGTCGCTCTGCATTAGACTGGTTACCTGTAAATTATCTTCAATAAGCAGCAAAGCCATAGTGATAGATATAACCACAGCTGATGATGGAAAATTAGAATAAAAAAACAAGAAACTGAAGAAGGACAAAGGCCTGAAGGGAAAACTGGAGACAGCTGGAAGGTAAAAAAAAAAACAGTAGGAGTTTAAAAATATATATACATATCCTTTTCTTTTAATGATTATGAAGTTCAATAAAAATACAAAGGAATAACACAGTAACCAGCAATCTAGAAAGACCATCCATGTGCAAATAATTTAAAAATGTCTAAATCTCATTACATAACTCAGCAATTCTGTAATTTTGTGTACTTTTCAATTTTGTGGCAATCTATTAGTATATATAGTAAGTGGTGCCGAGTCACATAAAAAGTACTGCGGAACCAATAGATGTGACGTCACAGGCGGGGTTACATCGGCCCGTTAAAACTGACGGACATCACACAGCCTAAGGGCGAAGTGGTTAAAATTACATCATGTTGTGACATAAAGACTTAAATACTAAATTCAAGCGACGATGATGTGGATCGTCAAACGATTTCTGTCTTTAGTTGTCCAGAGAAGTAAGTATTTTTAAATAAATGATGTCTTCATGTTTTTCTATAGATTTAAATAAACAACTAGCAATTAAGCTAGCAGGTTGATGTGAAAATGTGTAATAACTTTAGCGGTTTAGTTTGCATTTCTATGAAAATGTATCAATTTTGAACCTCTTTAAAAAAACAATAAATATTCTGAATTTATTCAGACACACATTTTGAGTCTGGTGAATTAAACCAACTTAAATGAGTGGTTTAGCAGTGCAGGTGACTATTTTGTCCATCACTCTTCCAGGTCACATCGCGGCACAGCGGGGATTACTTCGCCGCCCTCGGCATGGCTCTCTCCCTGAACTGGAGCTTCGGTACCTGCAGTGCACATGCTGTTGGAGGAGCCGGGTCCCTGTGGCGGGGTTCGAAACCATGAACGCCACTCTGTCCACCTCCTCCGAGCCCTGCGAGGAAAAGAACCAGCAACCCCTGGACGCCTGCTACACGGCCGAACAACGAGACGCCATCCTCCGGCTCCTCAACAACGCCACCGCGTCGGAGCTTGCTGGTGTTAAACTGCTGAGAGGTCGCAAATCTCTCAATATTGTAGAGTACAGGACTAAAAACGGACCTTTTAAAACCCTGGAAAGTGTGGTGAACGTGCCGCTGCTGAAGCACAAAAGTGCCGTTATAGTCTTTAACTCCATTCTTCACCCGGTAAAGAAGGAGAGGAAGGTGAGGGTACACCTGGCCAAGTTCATCAGACCGGAAGTGGACAGGTCGTGGCTAGAGGTGAGTTCATGGTCCTGTGACATGCTTCATGGTCAGTGTGAGGAAAGTTCATGGATGGATACAAAGTGAACATAAATACTTCCTTCAGTTGCTTTTGGCTAAACTTGTTTAATTTTTAGGACCTAACTAAAATTACTCCAGTCATAAAGTTCTCTTTTCTCAATTTAGATATATTCATAAATCACGTTGTTGCCTTTGAACTAAATATTAAAAACCTGTTTGTTCAGGATGCTAATTCCATAGTGTCCATAGTATGTGGGATGAATAAAATCGCCTGGGCCCATGTGGACCGTGGGATGACGGTGCTGGACTGGCAGCAGCAGGATTGTCCTAATTTCTTGAATGGAGCGTACATGGCATCTGCTTATTTAAATGATGTGAGTAATGTTTGTTTTATGTTCTAATTAACCCTTTATATGCAGCTCAACAGTAAATGTTGTCCTCTGTCCATCAGGTTTCTTCCATCGTGTCCGTCCTCCCATCAGGAGACTTCTACGTGATAGAAAAACCCGCCATCTCCATCCAGAACACCGCCCTGTATCCTGTCATGGCTCATATGAGGACAGTGGAGGCCATGCTGTTTGCTCTACTGGAGCCCAGAATCTCCCCACCAGAACCAAATATTCCTCCCAGGTGGGAAAATCCGCAAAAAAGCAGGATAAAACACAGAAAATGTCCATTTTTCTTGTCTTTTTCTGTTTTAATACAAGTTGATCATTTAATAGACTACCTTTCCTCTTATTGATCTCAAATAGCACACCTTCTGCAGCTCTATCCTAATAAACCATCCAGGAATGCACAACACACTCTGGTTACTAGTTTTCTTCATTGTTGCTTGTTATGAACCTTTAGCTTACGACACTGGTTCCCAGTTCAGGGTCTGACCAACCGTCCTGAAGCCTGTAGAGATCAGAGGAAGCCTCTGCAGAGCAGGATGACATGCAGAAGTGGAAATCCAGCCTCTTGGTTTGGGAGCTGGATGATAGAAGTCTACAACTACAAAGCCTAAACGGGAAATGAATGTTTTTTATCTTTGCAACATGTCAGGATGTTTGCAGATGTGAGGAAGTTTTTTATCCTGAACACTAAGCAGACATTCATGACTCGTCCTTCCCTTCTCAGGGTGCTGAACATGATGCGGACGGCTGTGGGACGTCACTTTGGACTGATGGTGGGCGAGTCTCGGACCAGCGGGGCGCAAGCTGTGCGACAACTGATGACGGAATCTGTGACCCAGGAACTCCCTAGAATAAACTTTCCCCAAGAGATCCTGATCCGATACCGGCATTACTTTCAGATGGGCAGCAGAAGAGGTGGAGAGGAGCTGTGTGACGCCTTGCTTCAGGCCGTGGCTTTTTATGAGCTGCTCACTGAAGCTTCCTGTTGACACTCATACCGGGATAATCTCGTGCACGCTCAATGGAAGTGCCATTATCTGACCCGACGCCACCAACAGCTTTAAAAAGGTTACGATTTCTGTTACCTCTGGTGTTTGTGTTTAATAATCCCCAAGTTGTACACGGACTCACTCCACAACCAGAACAATTCAGAATTACTATAAAAGTAGGTTTTATTTACACTTGACTGAAATTAAAACATTTCATTACTGCACTGAATGTCAGGTCAAAGGAAAAGGAAGGAATTATTCTTTCCAGACTTTTCTCTGAGTAAAATCTTCTGTCAGAAGTTTTATGGTGGACTCTGAGAGGCCCAGGCTGCTCAGGTACTTCACACACCTGTGAGGGGGAATTATCACAAGCACTTAAACTCGTACAGGAAAGTTTTTATGTTTAAAATAAAACTGATTCGCACACAAACTAGTCACTGACCTCAGCCGCTCTCTGCTGTGCTGCTCTGCAAAGCGGCAGATCCAGCGAAGCAGCGGCATGATATCGACGCAGACGGCCCGCTTGTTCCCCTGCAGGCTGAAGTATTTCCTGCTCAGAAGCATCCTGCTCAGTTTGAATCGCCTGCGAGACGCACTGGAGGGACATGTTGGGGATAACGGGGTTATTCTCCTCCTTTACACCATGAAGTAAACAAGAAACTAAATATATTAAAAACTCGTAAAGCAAAT
>JBAMIG010000004.1:3460784-3474829 GCA_037177335.1 Kiunga ballochi
ATTCTTGGTTCCCAACACGACCTGGGACGAGCGAGGCGTCCCTCTACTGGTTAAACTGGAATCCTAGCAGTGAGTTCTGACTCTCCACTGGGAACAGCCGGAAAGCTGCGTCTCCTTTTTGGCACAATTTATTTTAAAATGTCATTTTCAAACGTTTCTAAATACAAACACCAAGTGCTAAAATAATGAGCTAAAAGGTTTTAACATGACAGGTGTGTGTTACAACCAGCACAGGTGTGTGTTACAACCAGCACAGGTGTGTGTTACAACCAGTACAGGTGTGTGTTACAACCAAAGAGACGTGGCGTCTGATGCTGGTTGTTCGGACGCTTCAGCGGATCCAACAAAAAGCCCGATTCCACCCGGATCATCCAGTCCTCTAACTCCGGGCTTGAGCGCGAGTCGCTTTGATATAGTTTGTATTTGGTTCTTGTGTACTGGTTTGTCACGCTGGACCCTCTGCTGACCAGTTCCTCCACCTGTCTAAGCACCAAATGGTTGGTTTTGATAACTGTATTTAAAAAAAGGAGAAGAAGAAAAGAAAAACTCCTGGTAACCAGAGTTCCCTCCGTGGTGCTCGGCATCAGTCCGTTAGTGCACTTTTTGTCCTCTTGCCCTGCTTCCCCCCGCTGGATGCGAGCGCACAGCCGTTGCAGGCTCCTACTGGTACCAGAGTGTGATCCTGCGGCTCCGCCTCCAGCTCCGGCAGCTCTTCCTGCATCTGCTGCAGACGCGCCATCGCCCGGTCGATGGTGGCCGTGCCCACCAGGTTGAAGTCGTGCATGCTGACCAGGTGCAGCAGGAAATTACGGCAGAGGCTGCGGCGAATGATGTGAGCGCCGCAGTTCTCCACAAACAGCATGATGGCTTGGTTCATCTGGTTGTCTGCGATGAAGCTGCACGGAGAAAACCCAGAATTCAGCACAAGCTGCCCACAAAGACACGCTTCACCCAAACAAAATGCTGCTCCAGGAACAGGAGCATGGATGAAACATACCCATGCTTCATCACATGAAGGTTCCACAGCTTCATCACCTCCTTCTCGCCCTCGTTAACGTCAGTGAACTCATCTAGTTGCTGCAAAACACACAAAAGTCTCTGAGATGCAGTGGAAATGAAGGCTTTCATGGTGGGTTATTAGTTACATTGTTACTCTGTTAACGTGAATACAGACTCCAGTGTTGCATCCACCAACAAGCTTACAGCATCCTTCCTGCAGACCTCCATCCTAACTCTCACATGATGATGCATTCACTGCACATCAGAAGTGGGAAGTTTAAACTCTTGATATAACCCGTCTGGCATCAGGAATAATGATGTAATCCTTTTTATCTAAAACAGGAGACGTGATTCAGGTATTTGCTTTTCTACTTTTTTAACCAGGAAACCAGGAATTCGGATTGGCACCATGTCAGTGAATGCAACACCAGTGCAGCATCAGTAAATGTGAAATACTGTGAGCAACATTTCAACAATTAGCCTCTGAAAAGTTCAAACACAGAGGAAAAAATCCAACTAATACGTAGGTCAGCAAACACACCACCTTTCAGACGGACCGTCCAGATAAAAGATGAGTGAAAAGTATTTCATCCTAAAATAGGAAGTAAGGTGATGAAAGAGGCAGAGCACGATGAAGAGGAGGAAGGGGACCCGAGGGTTTATTCATGTTAACTGATGGAAAAACAGCGACTGGCGTGTGAAGCCGAACCCAAAGCACACACGCCGAGCCGTTTTAAAACCACGCCTCACCGTGGCCGTCTTCTCCCGGAGCCACTCGGGGTCCCGCTCGTCCTCGCTGTCCACGTCCATCTCCTGCGGCCGCAGAGGCATGCAGCTGTCGCTGTGGAAGTACAGGCGGTTGTGTCCGCTCACATACGTCCTCTGCTGCTCCAAGTCGCCGTCCTCAGACTCCAGGAACTCCGACAGGTTTGGTTTGGTCCTTTTGGGTCTTATGAAAGCGGGTCAAAGAACAGGTTCGGACACCTGGTTCATCAGGATAAACTTTCATAAAAATACCACGTGGTGAGAGAATTACCTGGAAACCAGAATGTGAGTGACGGCGGTTCTCTTCACTGGCCCGTTGCGGCTGAAGGCGAAGCCCGGCTGGCTGTGGATGTCCTGAGGGTTGCCCACGTACGAGCCGTCGTAGCACTCGTTGATGGAAACGTCTATCCTTGCTCCTTTGGGGTGAGGCTGCGGATTGAAGGAAATATTTATGCTGATATTGGTGTCCCGTCTCTCTCTCTGCACGCCGACTCTTTCTGCAAACCCTCTGAGCAGGACGCTTCCGCTGAACAAACCACCTGACACAGGTCTGACACAACCCCAGGTAAAGGTGAAGCAACGTGCTGATCTGAAGAGTTTCTCCTCCTAAAGAGGCTTTTTTTCCTCCCTGAATCAGAAACTAATCCAAGCAGTGTGAAATGGGCTGTAGAAAAAAGGCATTTCATTACAAACAGGTGGCCTCATTATTGATTCGTTTTATTCATGTGTCAAACAGCAGCTGGACGTCAAAGCGAGCGAGACGTTTTCCCCCAATGAGCACAGGAATCCCACTCACACAGAAAGGTGAGGCTCTATGTTGTACTTTTATCTTCAGCTTCATTGAAGGACAGAATAAATCATTTATGGCGGATGCACGATATTTATATCGGCCCATTTGAGTTATTTTTTTCCAATCGGTACATTTTCCTGATAATATATTAAAATGAGTGTTTTTTATACAGGCAATGCAGCCATAAAGCAGAATAATATTAAAAACAGGATCATTTTGCTAAAACACAACCTGACAGAAAACACAGATGCGTGCACATCCTCACCACATAGTTAAAGATGAAGCGGGAGTGGGAGAGCTTGAGGTGCTTCAGCAGGCTGTAGAGTCTGCTGCAGTTCAGCGTACACCAGGGACAGTGGAGGTCGTCTCGCGCCTCCGTCTGCTGCCGCGTGTTGTTGTTGTACAAGAACTACCGGAGAACACAAGACGGTGTTACTGTGAGGTAAACGGAGCAGATGGGCGAGTTTCCAAACCCGAACCCGAACAAGTGCTTTACAGAAAAAATCACTCGAGTTGTTTTTTATTCTGTGTCTAAACAAAACAAACATCTTCAGCGACCCCTTCAAAGGCTGCGGTAAATCTGTGTATTCCTTACGGTTGTTTACCTGATAAAATATACGTAGCTTGTGTCGCGGCTCGCACGGGACCTGCTCCTTCCTCGTCTGCATGTCCGCGCTGACAGACTCTTTCACTGCTGACAGAAACAGCAGCGTAGGAAAAACCAGAGTACATCCAGGTGATAAACATGGAAGTGCCGTCATGTAACATAAAACGGTTTCACATGTACAAGTTTGCTTTTTCCACACTGTGATGACGAGACAGCATCAGCTGCTGTAGGTAAAGGAGAAAATGGCTCCTCAAAAACAAATGATTTCATTTCCTGCTGTCCCGTTCTACACCTCCTATCCTGCAGCTTTACTTTAACACACCTGAAATCAAACTTCCACGCCTTCCAGAAACCTGGTAACAAATCGTTTGATTCAGCATCTAAAAGCTGCAGGAGACAGCAGACCTCGAGGTGCTGGTGGATCAGGTGTTTCCTGCAGCAGCACAGCTGATTCAGACCCACAGGTACTTATCATGTCAGGTGTGTTGCAGCAGGGAAACACCTGCAGGGTTACGGCACATGAGGACCGGACTTGTGCAGCCGCGGTTTAGATGATGAACTCATTGGGTTCCATATGAATAAAAGGTTATAGATGCGTGTTTGCACAGACAGCAGCATAAAACACATGTCTGACAACACGACGTGACACAGCAGCTTCATAATGATCAGATGACGGTCAAACAGGAAGCATATTCAGCCTTTTTCACCTCCGGCATTAGAAAAGTCCCATTTTTATTTCTCTGTACCTGAGGAGGTGGTTTTTATTACTTTAAAATAAATACATAAATAAATAAAAGGTTGGACAAAATAACTAAGAGGAAAGGATGATGTTAGCTTTTATTTTGAAACAGACCTTTAACAGGAAATAAAATAAAAAATGAAAGTAATATAATGAAAATAGTAGTGATGAAATGCTGAATCAGGAATAAGGAAACCATGTTTCAGATGAACGCTCAGGATGTGGGTTTGGTGCTTACTCATGAGGGCGGCGCGGTGGTGGCTGGTTCTGGTCTCCATGGGCCCGCTGCTGTCTGAGTTGCGTGTAGCCAGCGGTTTGGCCGCGGGAGCCGCAGACTTCCCGCTGGCATCGCTCGTCCAGCGCAGGGTGAACTGCAACGTGGGTCCCTGAGAAAATGTCTCAAATGGTGGCAGCCTCTGCAGGATAACGGTGAAAAGGAGGGATTTTATGTTTACACACAGCCGTCCTGCTTGATGCCATGTTTACATTTAACTGGATGTTTAAACATCTTTCTTTTCATTGTGACCAAATTAAACATCCAGCTTCAAACACGATTGTAACAACTGCATGACGTGTTTCAGGTGGAATAAGTCAAAGTTTTAATGAAACTTCAGGAACTGATTAGAGCTTCTAAATAAAATAATGGTGACAATCAGTGGAAAACAACATTTACCTTACGGCGTACTTTTCTCATCAATATTTTCATTCTTCTCACTTAGTTGTTACATTTCATGACCCTTGCTATACTTGCAGACGCAGCAACATCTGTGCATTAATGTGGTGCAAACATGCGATGCAACATGTGCAACACCGGATGCGACCACTAGGGGGCAGAAGGTAGCACCAGGATCTGCTCTGCTGTACTTTCATGGTGAACAATATTTACCAATCTGTTGCTGAACGAGTGTTTGTCACTGTGCAGCAGGAAGGAATAATTATTAAAAAAAGAAGATTTAACTGCGAACAACGTCTGAAAGTGGCTGTTTGATCCAATCCACCGTTGTGTTAACTAAGTGGATTGTAGTCTGGTTTAATGATGTAAACAACTGAATCATCCATGTCTGTATCAGGGAAGCAGAGGCTGATGTGTGAGACGGTGTCTGAGATATTTGCACCTGAAAACAAAGAAATGTGTGTCACACTGATCAACATCACTGACCTTCCCATCCAGAATGGTTTCCCACGTGGCTCGCTTTTTGCTCACAGGACTTTCCTCCATCCCCTGCATTGAAACCTCGTACTCCCCATCCAGCAGCTGCAGCCTCCTTCACAAAGCAAACACAAGCTTCTGTTTCAGACTATGTAGTCAACACAAACAGGAAAAGGAAGTTGATTTCAAGAGCTTACTTATTCTTATCAAAGACCGTCATCTGTGCAACATACGTCTCTGTGGTCTCTCCCTCCTCTTTATGAGATGAAGTCCTTTTCTTTCTGCTGGGAGGATCTGTTACATCTTAGCAAACACAAAGATGCATGAGTGAAAGATTCTTTTTCATAGTTTGGTCTGGCATTAGGGCCGCTGTGCCTGGAGCAGGTCATTTAACAGACATACCAATATTCTCATTAGCTTCTCCATTAACGAGGCCGTGAGCGTCTCTTCTGCCTGTGCGGGACACCCTGAAGAGGAGCGAGTAAGACTTCACCATGTGGCTGTTGCTGGGCTCAAACTCGTTGCTGGGGACGAGTAAGGATGGGTACGAGCCAGGCTTGGTTTGGTTACTGTCAGGATTCAAAGGCACCTGCTTTTTACCTGTAGGCACTTGCTTTATCGGGCAACTGACATCCTGAGGTCAACCAAGAGATTAAACAAGGACACGGATTAAATGTGATCAGAACAAAAAATTCCCCGTCGGTTCAACCAATCAGCGGCGAAGCGAGGGCTTACCTTGCGTTTTTTATGGCAGACTTTGATGAGTAGCACCTCTAAGGACACAGAATTTTGTTCATTTTCAGAGTTCTGAGATGGCTTTTCTGAAAACGAGAAGAGTTTGAGTCAATCATCGTGTCGGGATGAACCCAGGTACACAGAAACGCTGTGCACCCGCCTCGGGCAGGTTGCTGGAGCACTGACCCAATCAGCAGGATTTTAGCTGATCGTTGGTGCATTTTAAATGATCAGCTCGTGATGGAAACTGAAGTCTGCTTACCGTCCTTATGGAAGAACCCAGTGAATGTTAACTGTAAATGTGAAGACAAGCTGAAAAGCAGAGTAAAATAAAGGTTATGCATCTGTGCGTGATAAAGCTTTCTAATCGTGTCCAAATATTTTCTGTTTAAAATGATCTAACAGAAAGATCCTCTCACCTGAGAGAATCCTGCTCTCCTTTTGTCTTTTCCACTGTTTGCAACATGTCATCAACTTTAAAAGTTTTCCTTTCAAACAAAAGACAGATACAGCTCATAACACCATGTTTAAAACTCAGCTGGTAGATCTCTATTAATCAAACATTCCCTACCTTCTTGCATTTGTTCGACCGTTTCTGTGAGACATGAAGGTAAGCGTTCTGTGCAAAAATATAGGCTGAAATGTGGAGAAAACAGTGTGTTCAGTTTTTTTGTGACAGTTAAAAGGAAGATTATCAAGAAGACCAGTTCACTCACTGCAATGAGATTCCTCGTGCGGAGAAATCTGTATATCTGAGTTGGTTCTGAGACAAAACAAAAGATAGATTTTATTTTGAAACCAACACACAACAATGTCTCAATAGCTGAAATTCAAATTCACAATAAGAGCTTATGTAAAAGATGATCAGATGTCCTGCAGGATGACAGAGCCCCGGTCTCCTGTCAGTTAGTTTATGTGTCTAAGATCTCATCTATGATACATAAGAAAGTCATAAAGCAAAGCCTCTAAAAAACATGAACAGTACAAATTGTAAATGTGTGAATTCAAATTAGAATCTGATAAAGCTCCCAAAGTGCAAATATTACATATATGATTAATTATACCAATATCTTTTGTTGTTAAATGCAAAAAATCTTACAAACATAACAAACACAAAGGAATCGTAAAGGTTGAGCCCGGCTGGAAAAGGCGTAGCAGCAAAGCATGAGCAAGCTGGATGTCAAAGTAATGAGCGGTTAAATCTCACTTTCAAAGGCCTGTAAGAAGAGCTCATGGTCGGCCTGGATCTGCTCCATCTTCGGCTTCTTTACAGAGTTCATCGTTGCTGATGAGGCGGTGTACGCAGCGCCGTTGGCTTTGCAGCTAGCCCCGCTCATAATATAACCTGAGTTCTGGGGGTGAGACCACAGCACATGTCGGAATATAAATCACCACAGTACAAGAGGGGGCAACACAACAAGTTAGCTTAGCAATTAGATAGATGCTCACATTAGCATTTGAGCTAACAAGCTCGGCTAACATCGGCGCTAACGTATTGGGTTATCTCGGGATTTCAGGGTGGGAATCAAATTTTACAGTTCAAATAGCCCAAAATAATCACATGGAAAATACTGAGTATAATAAAATTAAAACCCACCCTGGCTGATGGCATTAATTTTTAGCCTCGCTGCCCCCAGCTCAAGCCTGACAGACTCCACAGCAGAAACCCATGAAGAGGAGGTGACGATACGGTGGCTAGTTAGCTAGCAGTGCTAGCATGGTTCACTAGAAAACAACAGTCCTCACACCCGTAGTTTTTCCGTATTCGCTTGATATAAATTCAATTTGATAGCAGATGCACAGTGACAATATTGGCCAAATTATAATTTAAATATTGTTTGATTTATTGCCGATAAGAATCCCCTCACTGTGTACAGAACAAGAGAACACCAGTCAGTTGTTACCCAATAGCATACAGTCTGTGAAAATCCAGCATTGTGATAGGCTGCTGAACTCCGGAGATGACGTAGTACCCGCTCTCGCTTTCTATGATTTTGCGGGAAATCGAGTTGATCAGCCTTCTTCTAAAGTGAGACACGCCGCCAGAACTTTTCCATTCAATATTTTCTGTCATAAATTCAATATACGATAGCGATACTTTGTCGATGCGTTGGTGCTAACCCAGTACTGTTGTAATACAAATAACTCTAATTACAATAATTATTACTGTTGTTATTACTGTAAAAGTAGACTTGAAGTAACAAATGATAATATTTTCAACAATCTTTTTAGGTTGTAAGGAATACTTTAAAAACAACGTTGGAATATTGACAGATTATGTATATACAGGATTTTAAAAAGTATTACATTTTTATGTTCTATTAACCTTTAAAGTGTCTATCTGGTAGGTTTAATAAAAGCTTTTCCCTCCACCTACACCCTTTCATTTACATAAGCTCGACTTGTGTTGATTATAGTGAAATGTTTTTATTTAACAAAATTAAATTAAAAAAATTTCGAGTGTATTTCAAACAGTTTTAAATTCAGGTGTTCACCAGCTGAAAAACGGGCACATTTTTCTCCTTGTTCGTGTTTCCTGACGGACCTTTTTCCAGGTGTACCCGGAACACCCGTTAATCACAACTTCCACACGTGAATGAAAGGATTTGCACCATTTGCTTCCACTCTGTTCACATTTCGTTGTTAATAATCTACATTAAAACGTTTGATATTACTAAAACGCAGTTAAAATTGAGATAGTTGTTACGGTTTCGTTGACAAGATGGCGGAGATCGTTCAGCAGCGGATTGAGGACAGGATCCCTGAGCTGGAGCAGCTGGAGAGAGTAGGACTGTTCACCAAGCAAGAAGTCAAGTAAGAAAAGATCTGAAAGCTTTCCAGTTCATGTGTGAAACAGGAAATAAATGTGCAAGTAAACCCTGTGTCATCAGAGTGGGCTGTGAAGACGTGTGTTTAATGGCAGAGTAAAGCAACTCTGGATCAGATTCTTAAGGAAAACTGGTTTAACTTGTTTATTTTTATGTTTCAGATCCATAATTAAGCGAGTCACAGCTCTGGAATACAAGCTTCACAGGCTGATTGTGAACAAGGAGGATTTCATCGCATACATTCAGGTTGGGGTTTAGGGATGACATGCAGTGATCAGACTGAATTCAGGCAATTGATGACATTCTCACCTTTTATCTCAATATATCAATGTATGCTTTTTAATTTCAGTATGAAATCAACGTTCTAGAGCTGATCAAAAAGAGAAGAGCAGTAAGTGATGTGTAACAAGAGTAACAATAGAGTAATAATAATAACTGGTCGGTTGTCTTGGTTTACTCTGTCAGCCCATCAGCATGTGAAAGTGGACTGGAGAGACACTCTGTGCTTATTTTATTAGTCTGATGACATGTTATTGTTCTTTGTCATTTTAGCACATACACTACCAGTTCAAGCGAGAGGAGATTGAGTATCCCATCATCCACAGAATAAACAGCATCTTCAGAAGGGCAACAAAGAAGTGGAAGGTACTGTTTACATGCTCACACTGAGTAAATGTTGTTTCCGTATGATCTGGAGCCATGTCTCTATTCCTGTGGTACCTCTCTCCCTGCACGTTTTACATATTTTCACACTTTAACATGATTGGCTGAAATGAACAGCGTATAACAGACTGATGAGGAGGCTCATTCTCCTGGATCAGGATGTGTTGGAGAAGTGAAACATCTGAAACATGCAGGGATGTGGTTCATGACCAGAAATGAGAAACTGTGATCTAGAGGATTTAATCTGCTGTTATAATGACAGCAAGTTGTGTACTCGCAGATCATTTCCCTCATTTGGGAACCCTTTCAAGCCCAAACTAAAACCGCGATACCCTGTTTTCGTATGGAGAGCTGCACTGTCTAACTCACCAGCTGCAGAGGTGAAAGGCTCGGGTCCTGCAGCTTTTAGATGTGTCCAGCATCTCACAAGAGGCTTGTGTAGAACTTAACCATCTGCTGGAAAATCCTGTCATTTTGAGTCAGGTGTGTTGCAGCAGGGAAACATCTAAACTGTGCAGGACACCGGCCCAAAGGGTCCGGAGTCGGGACGTTGCTTTAGAGCAGAAGCATGACTGGAAAGTTGCTTTTCAGCTTCACAGAGGAGAAAAGAGGAAGCATGGATTCACCAAACATTTCTGTTCTGTTCCAGGATGATGTGCAGCTTTGGTTCTCTCATGTTGCTTTCTGTAAGAAATGGGTATGTAAAGATCTCTCCTTTAGTCACATGACTCACACGGTCTTTTCAAACCAAGCTGTCTGCGTTTCGCTCACCAGGGCACCAAAGGTCAAATCAGCAAGGTGTTCTCAGCAATGCTCGCCATCCACCCTGACAAACCAGGTACAGAAGATGTCTTATTAAAACAGCATCTCGCTTATTGATACGCATATTTAAATCAGTTTAATTCCCCTTAATCAGCCCTGTGGATTATGGCTGCAAAGAGCGAGCTGGAGGATCGAAACTCCTCCGAGAGCGCCAGACACCTCTTCCTACGGGCGCTGCGATTCCACCCGGACAACAAGAAGGTCTACCAGGAGGTAAACTATGGGAAAGATAAAGCTCCCATGTTAACGCAGTGAGGAGGGGAATTTACAGCCTTTTCCACCCTCTATGTGACAGTACTTCCGTATGGAGCTGCTGCATTGTGAGAAACTGAGGAAGCAGAAGATGGAGCTGGAGAAGGCTGAGATGGACGTGGTGAGTCTGAAACCAGCTGAACAGACTGGGAAGTGAGCTCAGTGCATCACCGCCGCTTCTCACATCTTCCAGGGTGAATATGAGTTTTCTCCACAAATCCTAAGCGGCAAGCTGGCTGAGGTTGTGTTCAGAGAGGCTACGGGAAACATCAAGGGTTGGTTTTTTCAAAGCTTCTTCACTTAGCTTATTAGCTTATTGCCAACACAAACTCTTCTCATGTCCAACCATCTTTCTGCCTCACAGAAGCCGCGTTTGTCATCTCTCTTCTGAACATAGCCGCCATCTTTGAGTTCACCAAAGACCTCCAGGACTCCATCCTGCAAGAGTACGATGTACTCTTTCATCTCCAGAAAGGTTTCTCTCCTCTCTCCAACACCATTTTTCTTTGTTTCCAGTTTACAGAAGAACTATACAGACGACAGCGTGACGTGGGATTTCATGGCTAAGAGGGAACTGGAGGCTCCGGCGGTAGGTGAGGAGCTGCAAACTGCCAAAGGTCGAGCGTCAGATATAAACCGCAGAGAGGAGCGCTGCTGCCTGGTCTATGAAGAGGGCATCAAGGTGCTCAACACTGGTGAGAGATTAGCAAATGCACGCACAATGATAGTTTTACCTTCATGCTCCTGACTGGTCTTTGTCTTTTAGAGCCCATGTGGACCTGCTACGCAGCCTTCTGCTTGGAGAGGCTTAAGAGGAAGACAAACGTGGAAGAACTAAAGCACAAAGTGTGTAAAGATGAACCTTTTCAACCTGGTTTTTTTTCCAGCTGAGATGGAAATGATGACGTTTCTGTGTTTGTGCCGCAGAGGCAGCAGAGGCTGCTGGGAGTTCTGCAACGGGCCCATAACTCCTCACTGCTGAAGGAGAACTTTTACAAGAACTGGGTAAGATCACCTGGATGCCGCTGAACACCTGGGTAGCTTTACCCATCACCTCTCATCTGCAGGCTTTTATTTTCCTGCTCCAACACACCTGAATCCGACCCATTAATGTGTGTTGGACCAGGAAAACAGTAACCTGCAGAGACCTCTGCTCCATGATGCCAAAAGGTAGGGACATCTCCCCACCACTACCTGCCCTCATTGGGGTGTTGAACCCCGGCTCACGTCCATCCACCTTCCACCAGGTGGATGGTGGAAGGTGGATGGTGTGATCCCTGGCTGGGAAGACGAGGTCGGTCCATTTCTGTTTTGGAGTGAGTCGATTGGTTTTCCAGACACAGACATCAGCCAGACCAGCAGAAATTATGCAAACGGAGCAACTGGTGCCGTTTGCCGTGACATGACCTGATGTTTGTGTGACGGCAGATAAAACCTGATCAAAACGAGTTTTATCCTGTCAGATAACCAGAACGTGTCAGAAGAGGAGAGCTGTGGAAACCATCATGATCTTTCTTTACCAGCTGCAGATTCTGATCTCATCCGGGGATGCTGAGGGAGCAGCCAGCGTTGCCATGGCAGCCACCCAGCGTTGCAGTCAGTCTGTGTCGATGTGGAGCCTGAGTCTGCAAACGCTAATGCAGCTGGAGAGTGGAGACGTGGGCAAGCTTTTCCAGGACGCGCTCACACATGTTAATCCCAAGGTACACACACACACACAGACTTTGACCCTTAGTAATTAGTCTTCAGTCACATTGAACTCTGTGCTTACTCTGAGCGCACACATGCTGACGGTACCAGTGTAATGGCTTTCCCTGGAGGAAGGACACACATCACCCACTGGCTCTGCTGCATAAGTGGGCCATCTCCTTGGCCCAGTTAGTTCCTACTCCATCACACTAGCTGCTTCTTCCTGATAAATGATAGGAAATATGACAAAACGGTTGGCGTTGCAAACAGAACAACCCTGGCATAAATCAGAGGTGTATTTGGGCGACTACACATGCTTTGGTTTAGCTGTGAACAGAGTCGCTGCTTGTTGCAGGGGGTTTCATAACACTGGTCCTGAGAAGGAGCTGTACAAGGAGGATTATCTTCATACTGCTCATTCTCAGGTCTCGCCCTCTTTACTTGCAAACAGCACACACCTCCAAGGTTCCTGTCAGCTTGTGGGGAAATATTTGCCACAGTACTTACGATGTAGATTAATACATGAAAAATATGCTGCCTAACGTTGTGCAATTACAGACTTCTCAACGTGGGGCCCGTCACCCAGATGCTGGCCAAAAGGGGGTTGAAGCCCCGGTATAAATCTGTGCCTGGAGTCACAGTCAGGTCTTATAATGAGGTTAAATAACTTCACACAGCTTATTAAACCCTTATTATTGTGTAGGGGAATGGTGATTCCTGTGGCACGACTGTAAAACTAACCAAATATATATAAAATACATTTACTGTCTCTGAAAATACATCCAAATCTACAAATAGCAATATATTAGCTTAAGGCTAACGTCAATAGAAACTGCCATTGGTAGGCTAGCGGTTAGCATGCGCAAACAAACTGAAGGGATTAAAACCCTTTTTAACCATCAGCAATTCTTTATCTCCACAATGTTATCTGTGTTCAAGTACAAATTAAAAAGAATACTGGCAGTAAACATTTTCTGGCCATAAAAAACATTAAATTCATCTGAACTTTTTAAAGTCTGAATTACGGGACTACGGAAAGTCTGAATGGACAAAACACATTTCATCTTCATCTCTTTTTTCCTGCAATGTAATAATAAAGTTAAGTTTAGAATAACATTATGATGTTTTTCAACATCAGACCATTAATATTTCTGATTTAAATAGAAATAAAGTTAATTATCTGGCTTCTTGTAAATATTGATGAAGACTATCAATGTGCTGTGATGAAGAAAATTAAGGACACTACACTGAAGCATCATGATAATCAAATTAAAAGATGTTTAAAGTCATGTTTTATTTTTTAGATATGTAAATTACAAGGTAACTTTATACTTTAATCTTTTATATTGGACAAAAAAAAAGCCAAAAGCAAATTTTTAAAAATGGTTATGGGTCATTTTGTGAAAAGCCTGGATTTTCTGCTGATTATTAAATTAATATCAAATTAAACTCATAACAATGTCTATTATTACTCTTTTAGAAAAATTCTTTTTATTTCTTACATTGTTTTCAAAGTCTTTGGTAAGTGTAAACAGCTTTAATGTGCAGTATGAAAACATGATGCATCATGACATGAAATGTGTTTTATCCTGGACTGATGATGAGATCTACATATATTAGTGTGTGTGTGTGTGTGCACGTGCGTGCATCAGCTTAAATATACTCTGTTTTAACAGGAGAGTTTACCACTATGGCAGCTGCAGCTTCAGTGGAGTACAGCCAACCAGAGTCCTGAGGATACAGAAGCCATCTTCAAGGTAGCTCATCTCAGTCAGTTCACCCAAATCCAGCCTCTGATTGGAGGAAGGTCTGCAGCGGTTAGATCAGACGCACCGAACAACACGGATGCTGGAGGAGGAGCTTTCTACCGAACTGTTTTTTCATATGAAAAACAGGCAACATCCCATTTCAGACTGAGCCTCCACTGAGTCAGGCTGAGCCTCCACTGAGTCAGACTGAGTCAGACTGAGCCTCCACTGAGTCAGGCTGAGCCTCCACTGAGTCAG
>JBAMIG010000004.1:3543041-3555187 GCA_037177335.1 Kiunga ballochi
GTAGCACTGGTTCCCAGTCTCCTCCGGTGGTAGCACTGGTTCCCAGTCTCCTCTGGTGGTAGCACTGGTTCCCAGTCCTCCAGTGGTAGCACTGGTTCCCAGTGCTCTAGTCTCACAGCTGCAGTGCTTTTATCTTATTTTAACTGGTCAGAGACTGGACTTGCTGTCCCAACATGGCGGAAAACAAAAGTCAGGTGACTCAGTGACATCAGCTGCTCCGTACCACGGCAACGGTCAGTATGAATTACGTTTCATTATGTCAGACATAAACAGCAGATTCTGTTCACGCATCCATCTTTGAATGCATCTCAGTGAGATCAGCTCATTTTGGCTTTCATGACTAAATGCCTCATCACTACCGCTGTGCTTGCTTTGCTCAGCTGCAGCACTTCCTGTTTCCTCCCTCATCTCTTCATGCGTCTGACTGTAGCCAGATCAATAAAGATGATGACGGGTCACGCTGGAATAAACGGGAGGATTTGCATTTAGATTTGGTTTTTATGTTAAAGTTGATGGAGCTAATGAAGCAAATTAAACACGCTTCAGATGGTTTGGGGAATAAATACGAATGTTTGAATGATAATCTGATCTGCTTTGATTAAAAGCAGAAAAACGGGTCAATAGGCACCCGGCCCGGTCCATTCAGACCTCCTGTGTATTTGTCTGTTTGCATAAGGATCCACTGGGACACGTAGGGATATTAATCACACAGATTACAACATGAACAGCAAAAATTGTTTAACATCGGAGTTCTGATAAGACCCCCACAAATGTTGCCACAAGACTATCTGAGCTATTTCAGCACTCAGAGGGAAATCCCTGTAACCCTGAAGCCATAAACTTCATGATTCTGAACGCTGCTTAATCAAGATTTATGAATGTCAAGCGCCCTCCGAGCTAAAAGTGAGCTCCAGCGACAATCAGTAACAGATGGGCTCTGTGCGCAGCCTAAAAGCACCGAGGGGGTTCGATGTGAGGAAAGACATGTTCAAAATAAAGCAGGTCATATGGATGTGAAGCTGTGGGAGGGAACGCTTTGTGTCATAAGAGCTTCCAGTGGACTTAAACTGAAACAGAGTCGTCTTTCTTGTTTATTCACAGTCACAAATATTTATTAAAGCGTCTAGGATCAAACAGAAAACATATGTGGATCATACTTTGGAGTGGATTTAGACTTTGGCGAGCCACGTTTGGGACAGTAAAGTAACCATCCAAAATGGCTCCGAGCTGGAGACTAATGGCTTAACAAGGAGATGCATGGATTTCCATCAGCATCCAGCCCATTCTAACCAGCTTTAGCACCCGTCAAAGCCTGGTGCAGCGAGGCGAAAAGGCATCAGTTTGTTTATGCGGACATCCTGCAGCTTCTTCATGCATCAGGCAAGCAAAAAGCTTCCAGTGATGCGAGCTTTAGCGGACAGGTTTAATCTGCTGAGAAAGTAGGAAAATCTATGCGTGCCGTTTAAAGACCGGGATCCCAAACTTCATGTGGAGTATGAACTGATCAAAACACACTTTTTTAGGTTCTCACGGCTTCCAGAACAAAAACAAAGCTCTCATTTCCCATGGATCCTGAAGAGGCTTTAGCACTGGGGGGACAGACGGTTACCAACCGGCTGCAGGGAAACCCTACAGTTTAGCAGCTACGTCTGGAAAGTACACGACTGTCCAGCTCGGTGTGGTTCTGCTAGAGGCAAAAGGGGGAAATGTGCGTCTGTCTTTGAATGAGGAAAGCATATCCAGATCTGTTGCATAAATCCTGTGAAGTTTGGTTTTCAGAGGCAGCTAATCATAGCATCAGCTACCGGTAGCCTACATGCAAACCAAACAGACCAACCGTCTCACTGCGTGCAGCCAGGTGATGCTTACAGTTACGCATACACGAAGCAGACATATGGAATCACTGGATATTAATCTGGAGAAAAAAAAACTCATCTTCACCCACAGTTTGTCTCAAGCAGTCCTCCGTCTGTCTGAAAGAACTACGTTACAAACCTCACAGCGTTACTGCTTTATTCTGTAGAGATATCACAGCAGAGATGGACTTATACAGCCCTTTTTCAGTTAGGTTGACCACTCAAAAACACTACATCTCACAGTCACCCATTCACACACACACACAGTTCTCTCCAGCTTCCTCCCACCATCCATACACATGCATGTTAGGTTAACTGGTCGAACATCTCCACAGGAATCAGTGTGAGAGTGTCTCTCTGGGCTGGACTGCTGACCCGTCCCGCTGACCCGTCCCGGGTGTACCTGCCTCTCGCCCAGATGGCTGCTGGGATGGGCTCCAGCTACCCGTGGCCCTGAACTGGATTAAGTGGTGGAAAATGGATGGATGTTTTGATGAGTCAATCTTAACCTTTCTGATGGCCGTCGGGGTTTAAGTCTCGCGGTTTATGTGCTTTTCTGTGCATCTCAGGGCAGTTGTCCTTAATAATACGTGCACACTGTGTGCAATACATCCACAAGGATTTTTATGCAAAATGCACATAAATTACATTTGCACAGTCTTTTTATTTTTTGTCTGAGAAGCTACACATCATTATGTGATCTTTAATGTCACACTGCTGCATCTCAGCTCCTCCTGCTATAAATGCAGCATTTCAGTAAAAAAACACCTAAAGGGCCACTTTGCCACCCTATCCATATAGTCCCAACACAGATCTCTAACAATCAGAGCGTATTTAAACGTGGAAGCACAACCAGGAAGACATTTCACACAGGCTCTACACGGACAACATGGAGAAATCCTTTTCTCATTGTTACATCCTGTTACTGGTGGAAAAGTTACTGTGGGACACACTGACTGCTAGGCCTCCTCTGCAAGCAGTTTCTGCACGTATCAGCAAGCACCATAAAAGTACAAGAGCTGTCCCATCATTCCCGCTCTTCCAGTTGTATTTACTCCTAACATCAACAATGGAATTCACGCTGAAGGCCGGGGAGCATCAAACGCAACCTCAGCTCTTTGATAATGGCAGATCGGACGTTCCAGCTTTTTTCATGCTTTAAAGAAGAAGCTACTTAAAATTCAGCTAATGCCTGAGCAGGGGAAGAGCAATGGATTACAATAAATCCCAATCAATTACTGCCATTGCATCTGTGAACATTATTGATTTAGTATCAGTAAATTGGGTTGGTCTCTGCGTATCTTGTAAGTCGCTTTCTGAACCAAACATCTTGGAGAAATGGGTCTGAGCAGTGTACAACTAAGAGCTTGTGTCTACCAAGTCTTCAGAAATGAACCCACTGAACTCCCCAAGGTGAGTGGAAATATCTCAGCCTAATAAATACTAAATCAACTCTGCCATCTAGTGGTCAGGAGGCGCAACTGCGTGTAAAAGCACCCTCTGGTTGCTCGTTAACAAGCAGGCATGTGAAACCTGACAAAACAAATCCAATATTATTTATTTCTGTATATAATAAATCATCTGTTCATTAACAACAAAAGCATTTCTAAACTACCAGGAGGCCTTCATTCTACAGCAGAAAAAACAATGGAAATGATAACTTTAGAAAATGCCAGAGACTTTATAGGACAATGATTTACAAAAAAACATTTAAAGACATAGCAAATAAATATAGAACATAAAGTGAATGTCATATCTGTTATTCTTTGTTATTTATACATATTTGTTTGCTCACCGTAGAACATAATAGTTACAGTGTAATTCTCCTGTGTAATCGTTTCTTCCCTCTCTGTGTATTTAAAGAAAATCAGTCACTTCTGACCCAAACATGAACCCAATACGTGGTGTGTTGTTGTTGCTCTGACGGGGCTGCAGAGACATTTTAACTCTGCAGGATCCGTCTCTCATGGGATCATGTGACTGGAAGAACCTCTGCTTTGTGCTGCGCTTTCCTCCTCGTCATGTTGACAACGTGAAAACGCTGTCAGAGGATGTTTCCAGGGGAAGACACCAGTCCACCGTGGTAAAAACGGGTCCGTTTGGAGTCGGATGAAAGAGCAGCTCACAGTATTATTACACTGCTAAGCTAGCTCTGTGTAGCTAAATGTGAAGAACGTTTTCACATCTTTTAGCAGCGTTTATTCAGACACATGGCAGTAAGTGTCCGATGATGAGCTGCAAAGCATCTGCCTCTTTATTTTTGCTGTTTAGTAGAACCTAAATGTGGCTAGTTAAAGCTAATCGGCCACTGAGCAAAGCTAACATGATGCTAAACATTTCATGCAAGTTGAGCTGGTTTGTATGCAAAAAGTTATTTTTTCCATTAAAAAGTTACAGAACAATTAGCTTTGATTACCTGGAAATCCCACAGCAAATACTGTGACTTAATAGATCAAAAGCATAAGAGAAAATTAAACAGACTGTAAAATATGACTAATATGCTAATATAGGAAAATTCTGCATTCCTATTAGAAATGCACAAAAACACTGATGTAGGGGCTAAAAATGTGCTTTTTCCATGATATTTCCCCTTGTGTGCAGTCTGTCCACATGTGACATGATGTAATAAATGACGTGTTGCTGCTGGATGATTTTTTTAATTGCATGACTAAATCTGGGTTAAAAAGCAGAGTCTGTGTCAGATGTTTGCTGTGAACACACACACACACACACACGGACTCACCAGCAGGAAATATTCACACTTGGAACACAATGTTGATGGAAATGTGATTTATTGTGAAAATGAAAGTGATGCTATGAACAGGCAGATAATGCTGTTATATAATCCAACCCTGATTTAGGGAGACTGGTTTCCACGTGAGTGTTAAATTAAAACAGTAACTTATTGATGCAATTTAGAAACAGAACAGATCTAAATGAGGTTTTTTTAAAACATAAAACTTGTTAAAAGTATTATTCAGCTATTAAAGTCGTGGGGAAATTAATTAAAAGGGGGAAAATGGGGAATGACTGCATGAACAGCACATAAATGGCAGCAGTGCAACGGGAACTAAAACCAACCATTAAGAGCACTGAACCCTAAAACTAATGTTCTAATATAAAACCTAAAGAAATAAAACTCAGAGAGCTCTGACATGTGACCTGGAAAAGCATGAGCCCATTTCATGCTGAAATGTGCAGATTATTTGACATTTGATGGATTCCCCTGAAGCCTGAGGAGAAAAGGAACAAACTAAAGGATAAATAAATATCGTAAACCAGAAAAACGCTAACTGCACGGCTCGATGCCACATGCCGACATGAATTCACTCATCCGCATCTGCAAACTGGTCCAGCTCAGTGGGAATTCTGTGGCATGTCCATGGGATGGGGCATGGGTGGCGTTTGGCCGGGCTGTAATGGCCCGTCAGTGGCAGGTCCACTGGGCCTTTATGCTCAAGTCTCAAACCTCGCAAAGCAAAAGAGACGATGTCCTCTGGACCTGGAGGAGAGACACAGCACCAGTGGCAGACTAAAAGTAGCATCTACTTGTAACAGCATCTGTGTGTTCAGCTTGTTTTTCTTCTTACACTCTAATTTCACTGTAACCACATTAATCCTGCAGTGTGAGGCGTGTGTGTACAGAGGAGGCTACAGCTCCTCACTGCATCCCACGCAGGTTCAACTTCCTGTCTATGACCTTATTTCCTGTTCATCTACTGCTGAATTAAGGCCACTAGAGTCTAAAACCCTGAAAACCAGCCTGCATGTGAACATGAGCTATGCACATTATTAAACTATGGGCTTGGATAGTTAGTTACCACCCATCAGAAGCCAGAAGTTAACCCAACCTGTCCCCGGTCCTGTGGGCCAAGAAGGCCTGATTAAAGCCCATTATTCCTACACACACTCCCAGCACCATCCATGTGATGTGAAGCTTCCACTGGTTTGCACTTTAACCCCATCAAGGCCTGCATTGTGCTTTGCAGCAGTTTGCAGCAGTTTGCAGCAGTTTGCAGCAGTTTGCAGCAGACAGACCAGCCTGAGCATCAAGCATCACTAAGCTTAATTAGTTATTAAGTTAATTAATTACATTATAAACTAACATGAACATTTCTGTTTTCTCCTGTGTTTTATTTTTCTCTTTGGTAAAGGTATAAAAACCAGCATGTGTGTGTGACTGTGTGTGTGTGTGTGTGACTGTGTGTGTGTGTGTGTGTGACTGTGTGTATGTGTGTGTGTGACTGTGTGTGTGTGTGACTGTGTGTGTGTGTCATCACACACGCCAGACTAAACGGTTTGTTTTACCGTACGGGATGATCTCAAAGCTCATCTTCTGCCAGCCAGCAAGTGCCACCTCCTGGATCTCCTTTTCCCAGTCTTCCTCCTCCTCCTCACATCTTCTCTGAATGGCAGCTTCATCATTCCTGCAAAAAGCCTCCAGTTATGACTCTTCCTGTTTTAGCTGCTCTGCTGCAGGAGGGATCTCTGAACCCGTTCTCCTGCAGCCGGATGTGTCAACAACAAGCTGTGGATGTGTTTAAATCAGATGCTTTAAGGCAACATTTAATACCTGAAGGACACCGATCCATTTGGAGATGTAATGATGAATGAAATGCAGCCGTTTATAAACACATGTAAAGCAGCGAGCAGAGGGAGCTATGACACCAACAGCATGGAGAAAAGGAGCAAAAAATCACCCTCTATAAAAGCTACAAATATAAGAAAAAGCTACGCATAACTACTTTCATAGCTAAAATAAAACACAAACCTTGTCGTATCAATGTAAAGGTTTGTGTAACAACAGTGGATAAAAGGTGCAATAACAGCTACACGGACACGGCCGGGCTCTCTTTCTGTTAGCCAGCTTAACTAAATAACCCACTTCCATTTCATGCTTAATCTCTACAAAATATATGAATGACTAGCGGCGAGGAAATGATCAATATTTTTCTATAGTAAACAGGATGTCATGGATTCCCTTTCAAAGTAATGGCTCATGTGGTTGTGCAGGACTTATCGTCACACTAATGACACACGCAGTGCAATGTAGACCTTCATCAGGAATGGTTCCATGCAGAGTCACGGCGTTTAAACGACACCTGTGCAGGGGCATCATGGGAGGTGGAGTCCTACACCAAAAAGCCTGAACTCCCTTTCTAACAGCTGCAGCATTAAAATGAACACAGAAAGCAAAAAAAGGCCGGCAGGCTTTGCATTGGTAATGCTTTGTCTGCAGATGGAGCAAATCACACACATTACTGACGCACGATGCCGTCCCTCTGCGTACCGGCACACCTGCTGTTTGGGCTTTTATATCAGTAAAAATAAGATGGCTTTCCAGACAGGAAGCTGCTCCAAAACCATCAAGCGGCCACATTAAAACCTGAATGATACAAATAATCGGCCCACTTTTCCCTCCTCTGATCTCTCCTTCAGAGCGGTGCATCCGACCCACAGCGGAAAGCTTTCACCGGTCTGATGGTGCTTTTCATCTGAACCAGAACTGCCTTGCAACGGCCCAAACTGCAGTTATTCTACGGAGGATGGATAATAACTGCTCACCGTTTCTTCCTGAATCTCTTCTTTCTTTGTCTCTTTTGTGAAGCAGATAAATTGGGTTCTGGTTCTGGTTCTGCGAGGGCACCACTGATCAGCACACCATCTGGAACATCTGCCCTCATCTGTTCAGCTGCAGGGCCATTGCTGATACCCGACAGCGGGCCGTCTTTTGCCTGACATTTCTTTGGAGGAGTTGTTTTTGTGCTGAGGTTCATATAAGCATTGAAGCACGGCGGTTTGGGACCGTACAGCATGCTGAGTGGTGTGCATTCTCCTGCTGACCGGCCACGGTGAACGATGACCCCATTAGTCTGACCCGTTTTGTGAATCTGACCGTTGAGCAGATCTTTGGCTGTGTAGGTGTTGTAATGAGCTCCCCTCCATTTACTTTCCAAGTTCAGAGCCCTCTGAGCCATAATGCCACCTGTAACAGAGACATACAGGCTTTGATTAAATAAGGAAAAACATCTGATCACTCTGAACTCTCCAGGATGTGCCTCGTTTCTCGCCCTCCAGCCTCTCATAACCCTTAATGGGTTTAAGGTGCAGGAGAATAAATGATTCACTGATTCAATCATAAAAAGGCTCCTAACTCAGAGGACATTGTGGACATTGTGAACAATTAAAAACAGAAAACAAGATGTGAATGATGCATCTGGTCCTCCAGTTTATTTCATCCTTTTCAGAAATGGCTGTAAACAAGCCAAGGAGGAAGAGAGGGAGGGCGAAGTTGATAAATGATGCAACAAGTCTGACATATCCTCTCCAAAGCCCCAACGTTAGCCTTGGCAGAAAGCAGAACAAAAAGCAGACAGCAGCCAAATAATAAAAAGCTTTGGGAAGTCCTTCAAGAAGTCTGGAGACAAATTCCTCAAGGACTTATAAAAAACACTGTTTGGACATGTTTTAAATCACTGCGCACATTTCCCTTCACATCGCAGAGGAGTCATAATAAGACAGGACACGTGATGAATCCTCATTAACTTTAACACAGGGACCTTCCAAAGACAGTAGATCCAATAAAAAGTAGGAAAAAAGACTTAAATGTGAAAAATATGCATAGTTTTCTGCCACAAGGTGCTGCTTCTGGCTTTGGGTTTGTGGTGAAAGTGTCGCTTTGGATAAAGTGTCTGCTAAATGCCTGTAGAATAGAATAGAGTAGAATAGAATACAATAGAATAGAATAGAATAGAGTAGAATACAATAGAGTAGAATAGAATAGAACAGAATACAATAGAATAAAATAGAAAGATGGCTGTATGACAGACCTTCCCTCAGCGCGTTGGGTTGCTGTATGCAAGAAATGTGCTGTATAAAAATTAGCTTTAAACTTGTAAGTTGTGGCATATCATGTAATTTAGTGATTCCTCATAACCCTGCAGTGGGAGCATGAAGCTGAAAAAAATTAAGTTACTAAAAAAGTAAGTAGCCTTTCCTTTTGGTCATGATGGATAATTAGCTCCTAATACTAAATAACAGCATCCCTTTTACCTTATAAACAATAAAACACATCTTTTTCTTCTGCTAGCAAACTACGCCTTCTAAGAACATCACAAAAACTCTGATAATATCTTCAGAACCTCAATTTTCAGGTTTTGGCAGAACGTGGTGCTTCAGCAAGCTAATAGCTAACGTTAGCATTGCTAACCAAACGATACGCCAGATGTTCAAAGCTTCAGTGTTTTTCTGAGAAAAGAAAACAATCTTATACTGCAAATGTTTAGGAAGCTGATGATTAGTAGCGTTTGTTTTAATTTACCTGTTGCCTGTGCAGGAGACACGCGCACACCTGGCCCGAGCAGCACAAAGCAACCCGGCAGGAGGCAGAATAAGTGGCCGCTAGATGGCGCTACAACACCTTAAGCCTCTCATTTCCGCCTTAGTTTCCAGTGAAAATCAAACGAAGTAAAGAAAATGCTAATTAGTCAAATATAGCCGATATATGAAAAGAAATATCTTATGCCACTCATGTTTCCATTTTACTCACGTGCAACGTCTCCTACAAAGTATGAGGATTGTAAATATTTTATCAACAAATGTTTTATCAAATCCAATTATTATTGAATGCAGTGATACAGTGAGTACAGCAAACATTGTCCTTTTAAATAAATGCTATCAAATTTAATCACAAAGTGGTGTAAGTAAATGATTAGTAAATATATTGATGGGTTTCATATTTTAATTGAATCTCATTTAATTCTGCAGCATCTGGTTTATGACTGGTTCCCTAAACCTGGATCAGACAAAAACCTGAGTAAATCTGGGAATTGTTACTGAACTAAAGCAGGATCAGAGGAAAAACAAGCATAAACCAAAAAAAACCCAGCACACCGCTTCACTTGGATGAGACACCAAATGGGTTAAAGTATGATCAGAACCAACATCTGTCACTTATTAAACAGCACCAGTTAAATCACACCACAATGTGTGACATCTTTTATTATAATGAACTCAGATGACAATTTCTCCTCTGAGGAGCTAAAAAGGTTTTCTCATATTATTACAGGTGTAATAATATCAGCTTGTAAAACATTAATTATGCAGCTAAATATAGACCAGCACATCCTGTGGTCACAATGATGGGTCACAGAGTTTGTCGTAACAACCTTTGTTTGTGTTTGTTTATTTATGTTGTATACTTTTATAAATAATCCTTTTCAGAAAGACTACTATTATGTTCATAAACAGTCCAAAGAAGTGTGAACCAAACCTGGGAGGAACTGAGTAATGTATGTTTTAGTTATCCAAACTTTGTTCAGAAAATCCCTGAAATCAGGTAAAACATTCACAACACAGGTGTAGGATAGAGAAACATTTCAGTCCGACATACCTGATGCACCATCACGGCCAAAGCCACTTTTAGTGGCCCAAAAAGGCAATGAGGGGACCACATCCAGGCGGGGAGTTTGCAACAGTTTTTACAACTTCATGTAAGGTTTGATTTTATTCAAATGTAGAATGGCACAAGCAGCATCGAGAGAACAGATCTGTGTAGCAAACCAGAACATAAACCAGCAGGTACTGGTAATAAGTTAATATTGCTCATAATGCTCAGGTAGGAAGACAGTTCACAAGCATAGAAAATTCCAGTTCAAAGCAAAACAAAGAAAAAAATCAGTGGACTAACTATAACTAACAAAAATATAGAAAAAATACAAGAATAAGCCACTGAAGCATCACCCAGTTCAGACCGTTTGTGCTGTACACGTAAGATCCCGGTTTCAGATTAAACAGTAAAAAAGTTCTGTCTGAAAGTGGTGAG
Organism: Kiunga ballochi; assembly: GCA_037177335.1. Classification (NCBI taxonomy): domain Eukaryota; kingdom Metazoa; phylum Chordata; class Actinopteri; order Atheriniformes; family Pseudomugilidae; genus Kiunga; species Kiunga ballochi. Next base: position 3,553,722 of record JBAMIG010000004.1, read on the forward strand.
TGGCACATGAGTACAAAGATCACTATGTAAGTACAACAATTACAAGAAAAATGTCACAGAAGGTTTTTTTTATAAAGGAAATCTACAGCAACATGTTCAAAATGTCCCCAAAAGGCACAAACAGAGGATGTGCACCATGCAAAGAAAAAAACATTGTGCAAGGAAGCAAAACTCAAGTTTAGAACAGTTCCATAATACAGCAGTTCCCCGTACCGAACACGTTCATCCACACAGCCGTTCTACATTCATATTTACAGTACAGCCAGCAGGCTTGGTGTACAATCTGCAACCCGACGGTGAGATCCGGTCCTGTGAGCGAGCCTCCAGTGTTCAGCATCCGCGGAGCATTCGTGGAGCATCCGGAAAAGCCAGGAGCCACGGATCGCTCTAAACCCACCACTCATTCATCTGAAATCCTCTGTGTGCAACATCGTTTGGGTTTCTCACGAGCAACTCAGACGCAGCAGTCTGAGACTCATCTGAACCGACTAAGGACCACTTCTCGGTGAAAAGAAACTTACCATCACACTGATTTATCCTGCAAGTGGTTTCTGGAAGACATCTTTGAACGATTTAAGGATTAACCATAAGAAAAATCATCTTCCTCGTACCTTCACTGACTTCACTAAAGCCCTCCTTTACAGCATATTATTTAATTCCTTATTTCCTTTCTAAGCGGATCTTTGTCTTCTCTGAACGCCTCTCTTCTCATCCTCTTTAAACACATGCTTATCCAGGTCCATCCATCGTGTCCGTTTTTCCTCCAGATTCCTGTCAGAGTTCTACATGGCTTGATTGTACCGATCCTAAAAGCAGTAAACCCGGCTAGAGATGATTGCTTCACTGTGCGGCATAGTTGTGAGAATAAGAAGAGATCCCAGCAGCAGAGGATGAAAACAGCAGGATCTTCTTCTTCTGGGATTTTATTATAATAATACAAACAGGTGCAGTTTTTCCCTCCTGTACACGTTCCTGACTTCCTGATGTTCAGTTCTGATCGGACACCGGACCGATCAGGAATGGCTCTCATCCTGCTTCTAGTTCTTAATCTCCAGGATGGAGGGGTTGTGGTCCAGAATAGACAGGATGATCTTATCCATGTACTGTCTGAGACGTAAGTTGATTTCCTCCTGCTCCTTCAGGGCTTCCATAAGCTACAGAGAAATACAAGTTAAACAGCTTCTCCAGTTAAGAGGCAATTAAGAGCTTCCTAACATCTGTAAATTTAATTTTATAATATAATATACTGTAATATAATATAATTTATTTATAATATAATATAATATAATATAATATAATATAATATAATATAATATATTTTTAATATAATATATTATAAAATATTTAATATATGCCCTCTCCGACCAAAGAATTGCGCTGAGTGGTGTCAGTGTATCCTCTAGTTCTACTGTAAGAAACCTGGGGGTTTTATTTGACCAACATTTATCATTTAAGGCTCATATAAA